>JBAGKK010000316.1:134425-161571 GCA_037177015.1 Euceroptres primus | reverse complement strand
CACTCGCTTCGCTCGTGCGAAAAACGTCTTGTGCGCTAAATAATCACCTCTCACACACGTATCGAAATGTACTATTTTGGCCCCGATCGATCATTATACAATTTGAAAGTTAATCACTGTATTAAAAAATTACAAATCTATAAATCTATAAGTGGCTAAACAGATGGCCAATGACTATATTGTACCATACGTTTGATTGGTTTGAGATAAGTTCCTCATTTTTACCTTTGGAAAATCATTTTGACAAGCTTTGTATGTTTTTCAAGATTAAGTTTATATCTATTGATTTGAATCTTTGTTTTAACATTTCTGAAAAGCCTTGAACGTATGGAAAACCCATGTATTTTTTAGGATTTTCAGACGAATCAGTTTTTTTTTATTTTTCGTATTTGAAGAGTTGTAAATTTCATTTATTGTCAAATTAATCATGTCTGACAGGGTTTATAACCTAAAAATTTATTACAACATAATTATTTCAGATTCAGTCACATAAGATATATTAATTAAATGGGTAACCAAAACTCCTGTGATTAAGTTTATGTGAATTTAGGTTAATAAATAAAATGTGTCACCATCTAATGAGTCCACCGAGTCCACCAGCGAATTATCGAATTTAATGTATCTCAAAATAGTTAAGGTAAAAACTTTTATTTCTACACAACTTTTATTTATACAAAACAATTTAACTATAATCAATATAAAAGTCCACATTTGAATTGATTTAGCATACCAATTTTGATTCATAAAAATGGCAAATATATTTAAAATTTATCAGTAAACGAAAATGTAACTGCTAAAAAATTATGCAAATTTCAGCCCTGAAGAAGTACATACACAAGGGTACGAAACGTAGGCATTGTTTTTTTTTATGTGGGATCAATTACAATTGATCCAAAATTTAACTTACAAGTTAGAACTTTTCAAATTTTTTTTAAAAGATTCAGAAACTCACCGTAGAGCATCCGGTATCAGGACAACTCAGCAGCTCAATCTGCAGATCAATAGGAATATTTCTGAATCCAGGTTCAAGATGTATAATTGCATTCTTCACACTATCTGCTTCAACCACAGCCTCCTTGATTTCCTCAATTTGGCGAACTACTCTTTGGGAAGTGACAGCAGAACCAGCCTCAGGTCTGCTGACCAACGTCATCACATGCATCTCCTGTTCTCGAATTACCATTGGCAGCAAATTTGCAGACAAGTCATAGGTACAATTTCTAGAACTCGTAAGTTTAACTCCAAAAATAGGATTAGGGTGGATAATCCTCGGAGGAAGATTGTTCTCCTGACAGAAAATCTTCTTCTTCTCGATTGACGTTGGACCCAGGGAAGTGTAAACCACATTGCAGAGGCCTGAAGCATCTCTTTCCTGGACTTCACCATCGAAGGTTGTGTACTGGAAGAGACTCGCTAGTCCTCGTTTCAAATTTAGAGCTGAGACACTATCGTTGGGATCAGTGAAGATGCTCTGGATTTTCCCATTTTTCCAAACTACGAGAATCGGTTTTGAGGAAGTCTCTGGTAACCTTGAAGTGTGTTCGATGAATCCTTCTGGCTCTGGTGCTTTCCTGGATTTAATCCACAGTTGAGGTGATACCAGCTGGAAAAATTAATGGGAATTAGTTATTTTCTTAGGTCAAGGGTCATTTATGGTTTTTATTCTAAGATAGAATCAAATATGAAAGCAAATATAATAATGCCATATAATTATTTGACCACCCTAGAATTGTTGAACACAAGAATAATTCCTTAGCCATACAATTCTGCACATTCTGTCTGTGTTATCTCTTGTCAGTTTTCCTTTTCGGACTGGCGAGTTTTATCGCTGAGAAGGTTATCGAACTAAGATGACATTGCTTCAAGTTTAACGTTCCTTAGGACATAATTTGAAACATTACTCTTGCGATTCAATTACGATGAAAGTTAATCCATGAACAGTAACAATACAATTAATTATCAGCTTCAATGATAAGAATAGTGTTCAACATTTAGCTGGACTATTTTTCAACCATCTTTCTCGAAAATATAGATATTAGAAAAAAAGATTAGGTTGAAATCTCTCTTTGGTTTGGAATTGTAAATAAGAGATAAAGTGATATATATATATATATATAAAGTTTGATAAAGTTTCAATGTTGAGAACCATTCTGCACTAAAAAGATTCTCTAATTTTTTATCCTTTTCAAAAATCTTGGCTCCGGACTTCAATTTAAAAACTTTGAATTTAGGATCAAGGAATATTATTGAAAGTTGGTAGTTTCAAGAGTTTTTACAGAGAATAAATTGGGTAATGAATCAAGGGTTATTTATCGCCATTATGTGGTGATTTAGTGTACACCTTTGTATCTTTGATGATGCAGCAGGTAATAAATGTCCATTAAGAATTCATAGCCTCCTCACATGGCTGATGCAGAAATAGGATTTAACTTATTCAGAGTTTGCAGATATTTCAAAGATTTTATAGGTTGCAGAGGCTTTACATCTTTCGGAAATGCTTAGCTTTCATGAATTTCTTTTAAAGTAAGATTGGAGTACTAGCTTAATACCTACAATAATCTCTAAAGAGATTATTGCAAATAATCTCTAAAGAGATTATTGCAGGTTGTAAATTATTGCATTGTGGCAGATTGTTGCAACTTAGTTTATCCATGAAAGAATATAATTAAATTTAGTATGGCAATTCCAATTTGATTCTGCAAATCTAATTTGTATCCAATCTAATTTCTCCATCCAGTCCAATATTATGAAATATTCTTCTAAAATGTTAAGAATCTAATATTCCAATATTATCTAAGAGTCCAATATTATGAAATATTCTTCCAAATATTAAGAATCTAGAGAATGTAAACTGATTCTCTACCTTTATTTTCAGAATGATGGTGTCTGGATCTTTAGGATCATGCCAAACTGGAACGACCTCAAGTTGGCCAGTCATTTGAAACCCAACATCTCCACCAGGTCTGGGTGGTCCAGCTTCTCTGAAGAGGAGGGTCGTGGTTAATTCATACCTAAGTCCATGGCCAAGGTTCCAGCCTCTGGTGGCTCCAGCAACAGCTGGAAATAGGAAGCACAGACTCCAGAACGAGATGATCATCTTGTATCATGGGTGTGTTAGAAAAACTATTCTGATTGGTAACTGCTAACTGGATGATTGTTGGAGTATTAGGGGAGTAACTAAACTAAAGAGAGGGAGATCACTAGTCGCGAGTCGCGAGTCGACTGACAACTGTACCGGCTTACTTCTGCTCTGTAGTGTTTCAACCACAGCATGAACCTCACAGATATGAGCCACGATGGATGTTTTCAATGTGTGGGAGTGCAGAGATAGGGGAAAAAGGTTTGTGTGCACTTGGATTCGGGGACCGTTAATCCATCAACGAAGTCCATGCTACACGATAGAAACGTCAGTAGTAATGCAGACCTTGAATATTAACTCTTCCAAAATCAGTAGTCGCTGACACAAATACCAGAAATTCCTTTTTCATTGTTCTTTTGTGCCTGATTTTTCAGATTTAGTTTACAAACATTTTTGAATGAAGTTAAAAACATTTTTTAATTAACTTATATTGCAGATGGTCATTTAATTACAATTACTCCAAAATTTATAGCTTCTAGCTAAGCTAAAACTTTTAAAATTTTTGATATCTTATAAAATAGAAATAATTCAACCCGTTTTTCTGTTTATTATTGCACAATGGGTTAATTTTTGAGTAAAAACTAAATATTTTGGAGTAGATCTGTCCCAAAATATTTAGTTCTTATTTAAAAATTATTCCAAAGTATCTACTCCAAAATATTTAGTTCTTATTTAAAAATTATTCCAAAATATCTACTCCAAAATATTTGGAGTAGATCTATTCCAAAATATTTAGTTTTTATTTAAAAATTAATCCATTGTGTAATGGTAAACAGAAAAACGGTTTGAATTATTTCTATTTTAAAATATCAAAAATTTGAAAAGTTCTAACTTGTAAGTTAAATTTTGGAGCAATTGTAATTGATCCCAGCATTTAATTTACCTAATTTCTAATAATTATTTTCATTACTTCAAATGAAAGTAATATCGAATTTTCTAAATTCGGTCGATATTTTCTAAAACTTTTCCAAGGTTCTGTAGGATCTTCTCAAAATTCTTATTATTTTGAAACACTTTATAATTAATTAAAAGAGCCGGAAACATTGGAATAATTTATTTGCCAAAATGTTTAAAACTTTTCTTTATCATTTATCGTGGTTGTTGCGCTTTTATTAATACCCTGTAATTATTTTGGCATGGCAGAACACGTTAATTAAATTACGAAGACGTTAATAGCACTCGTAAGCATGAAAAGTACGGAAAACAAGATTGTCTCTTAAAAATACTTTCACTCAGATTATTTTTTAAAGATATTTTAAGATTCTTTATGATTTTCTAATGATTTATTATATCTCTAAAGTATTTTAAATTACTTATCATCTTTCTAAAAATTGTTATCCTTTTTTGTTTTACTTAATACAGTTTTTCCAAAAATCCCTAGACTTAAAGGGGGCATTAGGAATTAAGAATATTAAAGGGGGGCAATTAGGCATTAAGAATATTAAATGTTGCAGAAACCATTGACTTGTAGATTCCAAGAAGAAAATCAGAAATAAATAAGAAATGAAAAAAATTAAAAATGAAATTAAATGAAAAATTTGACAAGTTTTATATTGTTTCAATAAAAAAAGTAGATTTCAAAGTGGAAGAAATGTTGTCGTTCAGAAATATATGTATAAAATTGCTTGTAGCAGCATGAAATAAAATATATATTGTATTAAAGTTCATGATTCATGACTGGTTTGAAAACGTCTTTACAGGATACTGAACCACATGTTGAAAACACCAAGAATTAGAAAACAAAATACAAGAAGTAACCGATCCCTGCGGTTCAGTCTGATCTGTTTTAGCCTTTCCGACCGCACCTACAATGCAAAAACAGTTCAACGTGTGTTCGAACACTATAAAAATTTATAATTAATAAATCACATATTTAATGAACGACATAAATTGATAATAAATTATGTATTGAATTAAAAGTTATAGTTTACATTCCATTAGTGACAGAATTTTTAAATTTATTGTAATAATTTAAATAATTTATTTGAACTGCAATAGTTTATTTCTTTAGATTTATTTATTTAAAAACTACTAATTTACTTTCAATATATTTAAACATGCTTGAACATACTTTAAACATACTTTAAAAATATTTTTCAGATCTTTTTTCAGTATTCTTCAAGATGAAGTTACTTGTTTAGTTTTCTCCATCCCTTTGGTTTGTACTAAAAAGTTTATATCTTGTAAATGGATTTCTTTATTGCTTATGAGCCTTGAATATATTTATTTGAGAATAAAACTCAACGAAGCAAATATTTCACCCGCAGAAATAGCAGGAAACTAACGCCGATTTCTTTCTGCAACGTGCGCTTTGTACAATTTTCATTTGCAAATTCGAAGTACAGTTGTGTGAAATTCAGTATCTCAGAGTTCCTTTTAAGAATTTTGAAAATTTAGGTCTTCTATATTTTAATAATTTAAGTTATTTTATTATTTATATTTTCTTATTTTATTATTTATATTTTCTTATTTTCTTATTTATATTTTCTTATTTTATTATTTGTATTTTCTTATTTTATTATTTATATTTTCTTATTTATATTTTCTTATTTTACTATTTATATACTTTTATTTTATTATTAAGAAATGTTTTGCTAAATCCAAACTTGGTCATTGAGTAAACAAATGAAAGAACGTTTAAATGCAAATGTTTAAAAAGCATTTTTCATCGAGTAACAGGGATAAAACTTATCTAGTCAGACGAGTCCAGATTCTTTTCTAATCTATAGTAAATAGTTCGGAGATTGTTTAAGACCCTTCAATCTTAAAATCTTACTTTCTCAAAACATTTGAGTTCGAAACATTTTAAAATAATGTTCGTTTTCTTTAAGCTTTTAATTGATTAATTATTTATTGAAACTTGATTGAATTTTTAAATAAAATTTAGGTGAATCTTTGAAATAAAAAAGGTATATTTTTAAACATTCACTTCTTTAATTTGTTAAATATACTTGCCTTCAAAACATTTTAATACATTTTTCCAAGAAAAGATAGTCTTGGAAATCCTCAAATTCTAGTAAAATTTTTCGGAATAGTATTTGAAATTGGTTCAAAAGTCCAAGACAATTATCTGCTGGTAACTTCAATGATAATTACCTGGAGCCATCTGACAGTAGGAACCTGCAAAAAATACGTTTAAATTAGTAACGATCTATAAGAAATTTGTTAAATTCGGAAATTTAAATTACATTGCATATTTAATTAAACTATAATAATATAATATACTTGAATGGAATTTATCTAAAAATCAGTTCGCTCTGAAGATATTGTTAAATTCGGACCCATTTGCGTTTTCCACTTTCTTTATTATAGTGAATGACATTAATTATTTCATTTTTATTTTTAGATTCTATTTTTATCTTAGACCTGAAGAATATTTAGCATTAATTTCCATAAAAAAGTGCAATTTTTATTCACTGAATATATTACTTGCTGCTAATCAATGTCTTCACGTTTTAAGTAGCTCTACATATTTACATGTGCTGAAATTTATTTCTTGGTGCCTTGGTATCAACTTATACGTTTCAAGCACCAAGTTTTGTACAAAATATCTTGAAATTTTTATAATTTTCTATGTTTTCCTCTAAACTTAACTTCTTCCATATATCTCAAAAGCCAATACAAAATACGAAAACTGAGTTTTAAATGGATTTCTTCATTTTTCTCAGGCCTCGGGGAATATTTCAAAATATTTGAATTTCAAATCGATTCTAAAATTAAATTCTCAGTTTTAAATTAATGCCAATTCTAATTAATTTTTCGATCTATTACAACCTTTGACTTTATTCAACTCTAACTATTAAACTTTCCGGTCTATTATTTAAAATCAACTTAAAAAGATTGGTGTAAGAGTAAATGTAAAAATGAAAAACAATCAACATAATATGACTGATTATTTCTATTTCTATTTCTATTCTATTTCTATTTCTAAATTCTTTAATTCTAAATTTCAGAATCAAGAAAACACCATCAACACCATGACATCCTCGACAAATGAACTCAGAAGCCAACTTCGAATCTCTAAACTCAATCTCAACTGTTCATCATTGATCCAATTCCAGCGAACAGCGAAAAATACTCCAATTATAATTTTTGAGTACTACATTTTACAAATCTCAAACTTCAGCAAGTGAACTCAACTGTAAAAGAAGTTAAACTACCGACTATATAAGGTAAAAAATCCACTGTGACTTGTGATGAATGAGATTGATAATTAGAGAAAAGGAAGGGGCATAATGGACCAGTAGTGGAGGGGCTGGTCAAAAGGATGGTAAAGTGGGTGGTCAATAGCCATGACCGGTATTGCCGGTAACTCACCGAAGAGTGCCAGAAGATAGAGGACGTAGACGGTGACAGCTAGTGATTTTCTGGCCGGATAGGCCATCTTCCCTTGACGACGTCCCTTCCTCACGAGCAACGACCTCACTCTCGCTTCCGATCCTGGACTGTCCGTTCCACGATGCGTTCCGTCCCGTTCTCTGCTCCTTCTACGAGTAAATACGAATAATTAGACAAGCCTGGAGCGCTTTATCGTACCCCGCGGCCTGCTCTCTGAAATCCCCCGATGGTGGGGGGTTAAAAAGAGACCTCTAAGTACTAAGACGACGGATATCGTGACAAAACCAAACCGACATTCCTAACCACGGTAATACCGATATCAGACTTCAGACTATAAATTCTACCTAGACTAGTCTGATCAAGTACCAACAGGCAGCATCAAATTTCTAATGGAGTTGTGCAATTGATCCCTGAGAATGTCCATTTCGAAGAATTTCTATTTAGGGTTGTTTCCTCTCCTGGAAGACTATTTGATTCTTCTTTAAGGAAGTTTTGTACTTTTTAGGAATATCGACAAGTGCGTTCTTTTATTCATGATAGAGTGGACCGACAACAATTAATTTGGAAAATCAGAGTTGCTAAAGAGCCTGCAAACGGCAGGGAATTTTGAAATAGGAAATCTGTAACAATCCTTAAAATATATCGAGACTTTTAGCTTCTCTTTTTTTGGACTTTCTTTTTTGGATATCTTTCCAAATTTTAGAATTAAAATTTCTATCCTTAAATATCATTATTGAAACTTTGACACAACTGTTACAGTTTCAATGATTTGAAATTTCAGGCGGTTTCAATTTCTTTCTCTAATTTTTAAAGAGATGCATTTCTATTAAGAACTTTCCGTCGACCTTATAAAACAGGTGTAGTTTTAATCACTTATCAGTTCTGGATTCCAAAGAGAAATAAAATATAGATAATTTTTTCAGTGCCTTCAGCTTATCAGATTTTGCAAAACTGCTCGCAACTGGTTTTAATATAGATCAGGATGCCTTTCATTAGACTGTAATAAAATTGAATCCGGTAAAATGGACACGAAACAAAAATAATTCTACGACTTAAATGCATTTAGAGAAATTATAACTGTTTTGACCGGTTTCTCTTATTTTAATGAATTGGCAGTTAAAGACAGATTATAAAAAGTTGGTTTTGAATTCTTCTAGGTATGAAATTACTTAAATAAATAATTCTTCAATGGGAGAAATGTCTGTTTTCTATATTCCTTCTTTTTTGAATAATATTCCCAAGTAATTTCCAAACAAATGTAAACTTCAGTAAAAATGTATACCTAATAAACATTGTAAAAAGTAATTAAAATTATCAGCGCCCTAACGGTGAAAATAATGGCGATGATTTCTTGGAAACGATTTTTTTCTCGGTTGCTAGAAATGAAAAAAACGTAAACACCGCACTCTTTTATCACACTTACTGCGTTGCACTTTCCTTTCAACTCTGAAATGCAAGTTCACGTTATCAACTTTTACTTCCCATTAAAGAACTTTGATTCGTACTCCACAGATTTGAAATGAAACGTATTAATTTTTATCTTCTTCTTTTTCTTCTTTTTAGAGAGTGATCACTGATTCAATGTTAGATGACGATTGTTCTTGACGAATTCGAGAGCTCATAGAACTATAAACAGCTATAAACTCTTATCGTTTTACATGGCCTTTGACATAGTGTCTTATCAGTTAACCCATTAGATTTCTATTTCATTTACCTCTTATCTAAAAAATATTAAATTTTCCAGTTTTAGATCTGGACAATTTCTTAAATAAAATTTAAAAATTGCTAAAAACCTTGTTTTTAAAAATTGTTTCCGGGATTAATTTCTTATGCCTCATAGAAAAACCATTGCAATTCCGCATCCTAATTTGTACAAACAATTGAGTTAAATGTGTTAAATGTAAGTATGATTCAAAATATAATTACTATTTTTTATTGACAACTATTGAATGAATTATTCAAATATAAAGCAACAACACTTCTTTAAGCCTTTAATCTTAACACTTACTTATTTACATACTTGCAATATTATAACTGGTTATGTGGCTGAACATTGAATCAAGCACAGTGAATCTTTTTCATACGGGCGGACGTAAATAATTACGTGAATCACATATATAGAGCAGTCGGTTCACTTAAAGTAACTCCTTTGAATATGATAATACTAGAAATAACATTTTTAAAAACCTAAGCTTTTTCAGTTTCATTTTTAAATATTTACTTTTTATTTTTTATTTTTAAATTAGCCGTTTTTATGCCATTTGTTATTTAATTTCAAGAATCGAAAGTAAGAAATGGTAAATTTACAAATTAAGTACAAACTCTTGATTTTTCTCAATTTGTACATGTATAAAATTGTTTGTTTAATTTATGAATTAAAGACTAAATAATTACTAAATAATTTAGGAACTTTCACGAATTCGACAAATATATTATAAAATAGCATAAAAATTAATCTGTAATAACAATAATTTTAGCCGTTATGGTAATAACAGTAAACTCAAAATTTAAATTCAAAATTGACAAAGAACTGAGTTTTTTAAACATTTAAAATTCTTTTTAAATTTACCGCCTTCCAAAGCGCGCGAACTGGCGCGCAACATGGCCGCCTGACAGAAAAACATTTCCAAACATTTCACACCTGTCAAATTTGTACAGGCGTAGATGGTTTTGCGCGTTTTTGCGATATTTTGTATTATTATGTGAAATTTTACATCTTTTTATTACTTTCCAAGATGGACAGTGAATTTCCTGATGCAGACGAAGATTTTGATTTGGCCCATGAAGACGATTTCGAGCTGTTAAATGAATTTGAAGACTTCAAAGGTAGAGTGAAGTAACCTATTTATCTTTTATATTAAAAATATTTCTTAAAGTTTACAACATTTTTCTGTTAACGTAAATTATTACCATATTTAGTTAAAAATCTGTAATTAATTACATTTACGGAAACATTTCATAAAAGAAATCAATAGCAAAACTCACAAGAATATAAACCAACATAACCTCTATTGATTTGCTCCAAAACTAATTTCAAAATTAAAGCCCACTTTGTTTGAGTTAATGTTTTATATTTGAATAATTCATTCAATAATGGATATATTTTTTAAATATATATATATTTATTATATTTTTGTAACAATTTATTTTCGGAGCAAGTGTAAATCCTGTCAATAGATTTCTGTTTATTATTTATTATTTTTATCCGATGTTAATTTTTTTGCTCTTTTGTTTAACATTATAAATAATTAAGGAGCTATACTTAAATTGCGTACCAAACAAAAGAATAAATTTCATATATCCGTCTCTCTCAATCTTTCAATAATTATATTTTTATCTCTGTCATATTTATTCTTTTCTTTGTTACGTGAGTTATGTATGGTCCTAACGAACAATCATTGAAAAAGAGAAACAATACAAAAATTTCAGAACAAAGTACCTAACTAAAAGAAAAAAAAAAAACTAGTTCTCAATAAAATTCCAAGCACCTTAAAATTTTAAAACTAAAAAAAAAAGTTTTGTTTTATAATCAGTGATGGGAAGTAACTAGTTAAAAATAACTAGTTACTATAACTTGTTACTTTTTTTGAGTAATGATGATGGTAACGAAGTTACTGTTGTAAATAGGTAACGAATTGGTAACTAGTTACATTTTTTTCAGTAGCGGTAACTATAAAAATCGTTACTTTTCTCGTTACATTATAAAAAAATTTTTGCAGTTTTGCAATTAGCAAATTGATAGTAAAAAATTCACAATCTACGTATTTTCACGATTACAAATATGTAAAATTTTCCTTAAAATGCAGAAAATTTCAATAGTTAAATTATTTTCAATTTTCGGTACTGAGTCGGTACTAAACCCAGTACCGTTTAAGTCCCGTTTAAGTACCGTTCTGCCGACAGGGTTACTATAATGAAGAAAATAGTTATAAATATTAAGATCCTGATGGTACTTGTTACCATTTTTTTTGGTAATTCACTGACTAGTTTTCCTAGTCAAACATTTACCAGGAATTTCTTTCAGTGTGGAGAAAACACTTTTTTATAAAATATTTTTTCAATTCAATTTAAAAATTCTGAGAAAATTTCACAAACTTTAGTGCATTCTTAAATGGTTAATAAGACATTTCTTTTGAAGTTCTACTGACAGGGTTTCTAATCAGATTTTAGTTGATAAAAATTAAAATACAGAGATAAAATATTTCTCTAGAAATCCCTACAAAATTAATGTTAGAGTAAATCATAAAATTTTCAGGCTAACAAAAGCAATATTTCTTAACAATTTGATTTCGATTTTTTACTATTCTTCTGTCAGGTCTAAAATCCTGTTAGGCCAATCTCAAAGAAAAGAATTATAATCAATTGGTAACCCATTCGACACTGTTTCATTTGTAGAAAACTACTAATTCAGATTTAGAGAGTAGTTTCAATTAATTTGATAGCTAATTGAAACTTTGCAATCCTTGTTACGAAAAATTTTATCAATATAACAAGAGCATATCTCAGGAACCTTTCACCATTGAGTCCCTTAAAGATATCTTGGTAATTTTGATAAATATCAAATTAATTTTTGTTTTAAGGTATGTATTATAGTGTAAATTATACTGCACAAATGGTTTTAAATAGATCTATTTTTTAGATCAAAAGTAATTAAAGTTTGAATGTTCGATTTTTAATGAAGTCAGCTTATTCCGATCCACATTTTCATATGCATTTTATGCTCAAACTCTATGACGAAATAAGATAAGGCTATAAAACAAAATATCTATTTCAAGCTAATTAAAGCAGAATCATGTTTATTAGTGAGAATCTACATTTTGTTCAATACGAACCCAGTCACAGACTTCAAAAGTATGTCCCTCGAATTTTGACATTTCGACCGTAACTCTTATATTTGCAGATTTTTTGTAAATAAACCAGCTCGCCTGCGATAAAAACTTATTGAAACTCAAAATTTAAGTAATAATAGAGGGTAAGGGTCAATCTAAACCATTATGCTCATTTTTTTAATGAAAGGAATCATAATTTAAAAAAAATTGTGTTCGTACAAAATTTAAAAACGATTTTAAGACAATAGTTATTGTCTGTCCAATTGCAAAATATAATTTTGTAAGACTTATAGCAGTGATGGGAAGTAACTAGTTAAAAGTAACTAGTTACTTGTTCTGGGTAACGATTATGGTAACGAAGTTACTTTGTAAATATGTACATAACGAATTGGTAACTAGTTACATTTTTTTAAATAACGGTAATTATAAAAATCTTTACTTTTCTCGTTACTTTCGAAATAATTTTTTTATTGCGACATTCAATGTAGTTTATTGCTTTTGCAACGATTTTTTCATTTTGACTATTCGAATGGTGGCAGGAAATTTAACATTCAAATTTAAATTCCTATTTAAATTCGACTTTTTTTTCAAAGGTTTTACCTCCTAAAATTAAGCATTTTAACAAAATAAGGAACCCCTATTTTTTTTCTTTTAAATAATGTTTTTGTACCTCCGCAAGGAACTTAAATTTATAAATACGGTAACAATTTTTTTTCCTAAAATGAAAAATAGGCTGTAATTGTTTTGGTTTAAGGAAAACTATTAGACGGTAAGACCTGAAAAATATTTTAAAGTGGTGCTTATGGGGTACCAAAATAATCTAAATTTTGGAGAATGTAATAGCCTTATATCCCCTAAAATTTTTCCTTATAAGAAAAAATAACATCCCATTTTTTGTTTTTGACAGAAAACATGTTTTACAGATTGCTCAAGGCGCACGAAGAGAATAAAACGATTTTTTTCCCAATTTCTCGAAAACTGTTAGTTTTAGCGAAAAAATATACACAAAAAAAATTTTTTTTTTGAGCGAACATTTTTTGTTTATACCTTTTTTATCTCAGAACCGTTTTGGAGGCAGTAGATCACTTAAACGTGGAGAAAAAAGCTTTCTTACAATTTTTGTCTGAAATTTTTGATGAAGATGTAAAAATAAATTACATGGAGGGTGAATATTTTTGAAATGAATAACTTTTATTTCAAATATAGTCTTATAGTTTCTTTTAAGAAATACGTATAACTTTGTTCATTTATAACTTTTTTGATAGAAATAATATTATTTATTATAAACTATTTTTAGCTAGTAAATTATCATTGTTTTTGAATACTGAATGGAGAAGATAAAACACATTGTTGACATCGAAATAAGATTAATCTGATTTTTAGATCATTAAATTTTTGGCGCAGTTATTCGACGACTTGTAGTAAGTACTGTTTTGAATTTAATGCTTGCATGGAAAGTCATTGCAATTAGTTTTTGTTCTTTTTTATGTAAAAAATATTAAATTCATGGAGTTAGAAAATCATAGCCCGGACTGTCACTTTTCTGTTCTGCGATTTGTGAACTTTTACAGTATTACTGTTATTCAACTCAAGCCTTTCGAATTAAGAGGACCAGAAACTGTACTACAAGTACAAGTCGTCGAGCAATACCGCCAAAAATTTAATGATTAAAAAAAGTCCACTATTGTCAAGGGATTGAAATCAGATTAAACTTATTTTGATATCAAAAATGTAATAAAAACATAAAAACAATGATAATTTACTAGCTAAAAAGAGTTTACAATAAATGATGTTTCTATTAAAAAAATTCTAAATGAATAAAATAATACGTATTTCTTAAAAGAAACTATAAAACTATTGATGTTACTAATTAAACATATAATATAATATTAATATTAATTTTAACATATAATATTTGAAACAAAAGTTGTTCATTTTAAAAATATTCACCCTCCATGCAATTTATTTTCACATCTTCATAAAAAATTTCAGAAAAAAATTGTAAAATAGTACATTACGTAACTAGGGGAGAAAGGCAACGATTTCAACGAGTGTGAGGTTAGCTGTCCGAGCGAAGCGAGGACAGATATCACACGAGTTGACATCGTTGCTTCTCCCCAAGTCATGTATACAATTTTTCATAACACCTACGTAAATTGGAAATTTGACTCGATGCCTGTACAGCGGGACGAAAGTAGCAGTTTCAACCGTACCGTTAAAAATAAAAAACAGCTGACAGAAACTGCAATTTGTGATGTGACTCCGTCGCTAAGCAGTTTCTGTCAGCCATTTTTTACTTTCAACCCTAGGGTTGAAAGGTGCTACTTTCGCCCCGCTGTACAGACATCGAAAGTCAAATTTTCATTGTAGGTGTTATGAAAAAGCCTTTTTCTCCAGGTTAAGTGATTTGCTGCCTTCAAAATGGTTCTGAGACAAAGAAGGTATAAACAAAAAATGTTCACTAAAAAAATCAAGCATCTTTCTTCGTCTATATTCTTTTTACTAAAACCAACAGTTTTAGAGAAAATGTGAAAAAAGTGTTTTTTTCTCTTCATGCGCCTTGAGCGACCTCTAAAATATGTTTTTTTCTTATCAAGAAAAATCTTAGGGGATAAAACTTACATTCTTCAGAATTTAGATTATTTTGGAACCCTATAGGCGCCACTTTAAAATATTTCTCTGGTCTGACCGTCTAATAGTTTTCCTTAAACCAAAAAAATTACCGCCTTTTTGTCGTTTTCAGAAAAAAAATTTTTACCGTATTTATAACTTTAAGTTCCTTGCGGAGGTACAAAAAAATTACTTAAAAAACAAAAAATAATGGTTCATTGTTTTGTAATTTTCTCCTCTACAATATTTTCTTTTGAATTTTAAATAGAACATGACTTAGATATTTTTTTTATACAACCGACAATGCCTAAAATAATTACAAAATTTTGTTTATTGACAGAACCTGCACCCAAGAAGATCGCAAACAAACCTGCAGAACAGCAGAAGCCAAAAGAGTCGTGCCAAAAGATCAACCTTCAAAATTCGAATGATGTCATTCCTGAAACTCAGAAGGTAACCATCGCTGAGGTACCGAAAGCGAATGGTTTATCGCAAAATAATGCTCAGCTCATTGATGATTTTTCGCTCAATGAATCTACTCAAATACCTCCAACTGTTCAAGAAGTGGAACTAATTGAGAAAAATGGTTTGGATGCTACACTTGAGTCCAGATGCCTTGAAGAAAGTAAGAGATTAGGTAGAACTCAGAAACGAACTGTTGATGAATTGATAGAAGATGTTAATACTCTTCTTGATGGAAAATATCTTGATAATTCTCAATTATTTGAGCCAGGTGGGTATTTTATTTAAATAGTTATATAAACACCTTTTATTCTCGGTCTGTGGTCTAAAAGAAAGTAATTATTGAAAAGAATGAATTTAACATTACAGAACTGATATTGCTAAATTATTACTCAAAAAAAAGAAGCCAATTTTTTTATAATAGATAATTATTATATACTTTGTTTTCAGATTTTGTCGAGCAGGAGAAAAAAAGACCACGTTGGAATGAATATGATAAAGTGATGAAAGTGATATTAGAAGAAAGAAGAAAGTTTAACGCTAAGGAATCAAATGGTCTTTCTTATAAACATCGCCCCATTCAAAAGTAATTCACAACCTTTTTAATTATTATACTCCCAAAGAAGTATTAACGATTAATTACTCCCAAAGGATTATTAACGATTAATTACTCCCAAATGAGTATTAACGAACAAATTAGCGTTCCCCTGTGAACTTGTTTGAAATCATGTATATTATTATCTTATTTATTCTTATTTCCTTTCTTTATGCTTTCAGTATAAACTTTAGAAAGGACTCAATCACAACGAGAGTTCCAAGTTGGAATTTCATAGCAGTTACTCGAAACGATGACGGACAGCGTTTATACGTTAGAGTAACAGACGATAAAAGGCGATTTGTCGCTAAAACTCGACCGGCATCTGGTTTGCTTTCTGTTTCTTACAGTCAATTGAAAGCAGAGGCAGAGGAAATAGTAAGTATTTTATATTAATTCTAAAATTCACTCAATAGCAATTTTTTCCACAAAAATCTCCTTCACATTTCTCCGAGAAACTTGTAAAAGATCCATTTTTCCACAGATTGTTAGGAACGTTGAACGTGCCAGCCTTCCTCAACCAACGCCAGTTGTTACTGAAAATATCGACGATCAATTATGGGTCGACAAATACAGACCGAAAAAGTACATAGAATTACTTTCAGACGAAAGTATCAATAGAACCTTTCTCCATTGGCTAAAGCTCTGGGACAAAGTCGTCTTCCATCGAGAACCAGTAAAGCATAAACGCAGAAAATTGGAGACGAAGAAGAAATTCGGGTTTAAGAATTTCAATAAGCAAGAAGATGTTGAGGAGTTTGATAGCAAAGGTTATCCTACTTATAGAATTGCTTTGCTTAGCGGACCTCCTGGTCTCGGAAAAACTACTTTAGCTCATGTAGCTGCGAGACATGCTGGATACAATGTTGTTGAAATCAATGCAAGCGATGACAGAGAACCAAGTGCCTTTAGGTAAGAAATATAGAAAAAGAAGCTGTTGATTTCTTACTAAATTTCTTAATAAATTTCTTACTAAATTTTTTCCTACTCTTTTTTTTTATTGCAGAGAAGCTCTTCTTTCATCGACACAAATGAAAGCAGTCATAGGAGCCGATCCTCGACCAAATTGTCTCGTGCTAGATGAAATCGACGGAGCACCAAGTGCATCAATCGATCTTCTTATCAAATTCGTCCAAGGAAAGTTGGTGCAGAAGGGAAAGAAAAATAAGGACAAAATTGAGAAGTTGAAGGAAGGTTGTCAGCGACCTGTGGTATGCATTTGCAATGATTTGTACGCTCCCTCATTAAGGTAATGATCCTTTTACTAAAACATTGATGCAACAAAGTATTTATTAATTTAATTGGCTGATTCAATTTTCTAGGCAACTGAAAGCGATGGCTCTAGTTATTCCTGTTCCGGAAATTAAGCCAGCGATGTTGGCAGAACGACTGTTGGAAATAGCCCGGAAACAAGGTCTGAAAGTTGAACTTAGTGATCTGATAAAATTAGCTGAAAGATCGGGTTGCGATGTTAGAACTTGTCTCGGAGCTTTGCAATACATGAGAGGGGCAAATATGAAGGAAAACTTAAGTCTTGGACTTAAAGATACTCGTAAAGGGCTCTTCGATTCCTGGAAAACTTTACTGCAGGTTCCTATGACCCCGAAAGGAATTTTATCCCCTCACGAGAGGATAGGAATCGTTTTAAAAACCGTGCATCATGGTAATTGATTTCAGCTTATTTATTTTTAAATTAAGATTGCCAAAAATCTACTTTCTCTTGTAGAGAAAAAATCTACTTTCTTTCTCAACTGATTTGATTTTTATTTCAAGGTGAGAGTGAGCGTTTGACGCAGGGAGTGTTTCACAACTACCCGACGGTGTGCAAAGACAAAATGGAACCTGTTGCGAGATCTTTACAATGGTTTCAGTTTTACGACGAAATCACGAGAATGGTTTCTGCTCGTCAAGTTTGGACGATCATGCCTTACACTAATTATGCTTTTGTTGTTTGGCATTTTGACTTGGCCAGTCCACAAAACTCGAAATTGTCGTATCCTATGGCAGCATACGAGGTGAGTCTTTCATTTTTAAGTATGTAATTAAATTCAAAAGTACGTCTAAATTAGAATTCAAACTTCGCATTTGCTGTCACCAGAAAAATTGAGCTTAATACCACAGAGGAAATACAGGAGAAGTTAATTCATAACTTTTGTGTCCAATATAATTTTGAGAATCGATAATTCTATAATTATTGCTGGTAATTATTTTACAATCTTCCCATCTGAATTCTTATTTAGCTAAAAAAAACTGCCTTAACTTTCTGCTTCACCTCAATCCAATTGAAAGCTTTAGCATCCACAATTTCCAAGTACTCAACTCTTGCAAACAATTTACTCCATTATCAGCGTCAGAACTGATCGCAACTGATTTCGAATTCTTCGTAACTCCTTTTGATGATAAATTAGTGCACCGAGTTTTAAATTGCTCAAGAATGTGTCTCGCGGATCCAGGATCGTCTGAAACAATTAGGAGGAATGAAGAGAAAGATTGAACAAGATAGATCGCTAATGTCAGCGTGAACCTTTCCATCGTTTCCAGTGGCGTTAAACCTTTTGCAGACAACGAGCGAACCGAGGCAGTCCGCTAAATAATCATAACTCACAGAGACATTTGTAACCCCAGAGTCTCGCTCGTATTTATCGCTGTTGTTGGACGGTTTGTTGCTGCAATAACGGTAATGGGCTTCCTCCCACTCAGTGGCGCATCATCCCCTCGCTTCACTGGCTAGCTCCTGCCAGGCGATTTATCCTCGGGTAATTAGCTAGGGTAATAATTAATGCGGCCGCGCATTGTGCTAATTATCAGTGGAGAACCTTTTAAGAAATGAAAGAACATTCGAAATAAAACAAAGCCGAGTCGAGTTCAGCCAGGAGAGGAGGGTGTTTGCGATGCTACGTATTATATAGGGACACACGATTGCAGGAACTAATACTTATGAATACGTACAGGTGTAGGATCCCGTGTATAACCTTGTATACGTAGAGAGACGACAGCCAGCGAAGCCAAGCAGCTATCCATCAGGGTGCTTTTGTCGCCCTAATGAGAGCTTGCATTATTCAGCTTAGAGAACCCCCGTTTCCGCTCCGGCCCTGCTGCTTGCAAGCTCTCGCTCTTTCTCTCTTTCTCTGGCAATTTAAGAGTAGTTTTGCTCCTAACGTCCCTGAAAGTCTGATTTCACAAAACGCTAAACGCTTTTTCATTAGGGAATTTTGAATGGCTTGCTGGTCCTTCTGCTTTGCTGGGTTAAGCTAGAAATCCTCTTTGGGAAATAGGAACTTCTTGGTTTTCTCTAGGAGTGCGAAGCTTGATCGGTAAACTTGATTTGTCTTAAGCTCTAAAAATTATTCAGAAAAGAATCATCTCTAATTTTTTAGTATAGTAGCTTTTGTTAGTAAATTAATCCCAAACGAAATTCTAACTTGGCTCCTGTGTTAGTATAGATGAGATTTTTGCAGGACCGCTCGCCAGGGAAAGCCTGGAAATCATGGAAAAATTAGACCTGGAAAAACCTGGAAATGTCAGGGAATTTTTTTCAAAGTCAGGGAATTTTTTCAAGCCTACTGCAAATTTTTTTTAATTTTAACAAAATTAAATAAGGATATTTACAAGGACTGGAAAATATATTCTTAATAAACTCGTGATATTATTTACTTATTCCGATTTCAATTGAACGCGGCAGGGAAAAAAACGAGAAGCTTTGGAGATAAAAGAACTTGAAGCGAAACGTAGGAAAATTCTGGAACAAGCACAAAAAGAAGCTATCGCACACCAAAAAAAAATTGTAGAAATAAAAAATTAACCAGAGAGAATATATTTAAGAAAATATTTAAATGTTTAATTTCTAACGTTATTTTTTTATAAACGTTGTTTCGTTCGTAAACGAAGAGAAGTTATTTAATTTGACAGTGTTTTGTATTCTTGTACTAGAGAATACAAAACACTGTCAAATTAAATAACTTCTCTTCGTTGACGAACGAAACAACGTTCATGTAGATTTTGCCACAAAACACCATAAGTACTCTTAGAGTATAACGTATGAAATAAACATTATTTTGAAATACATCTACTATTGCACTGTTTTACCATCTGTCAATTTTTTTCTAAATTTAATAAATTTAAATAACTGTAATTTAAACATTCACATGTGGATAAAAAATGAGGTTACTCAATTGTTAGATAATTCTTTAATGGGGGGCGGGGGTGTTATAAAATTCCATATTCCATACTTGAATGGCCAAAAAATGATACCTGGCAAAATCTAGGAATACCTGGAAAAAACCTGGAAAAGTCCGGAAATTTTTTTTCAGGATTTGAGTAGACACCCTGCCAAGCGCAGTCATGGAAAATTTGGGAAATTCCTGTTGGTCAGGAAAATTCATGGAAAAGTTAGAGATTTTTAAAGGAAACTTGTGAAAGTCAGGGAATTTTTGTAGGAAAAAATTGAAATAAAAAATATCAAATATTCATTTAAAATTGTAAATTTGATACCGGAAACCGGAAAAACCCCGGGAATTTTATTTTACCGGGAAATAACCGGGAAAACCCCGGGAATTTTATTTTACCAGGAAAAACCCGGGAATTTTATTTTACCGGGAAAAACCCGGGAATTTTATTTATGATCGAGATTATACTTATATTTTATTTCTTTATTCTTCAGATTTCAATAGCATTTAAGCAACTACTTGTGATTTTTAAAAAAAATATTTATCTTACGTGTTACGAAAGTTTTAAAATATATATTTTCAATTAATATTTGTCACTTCAGTCTGTGATTAAACATAAGTTTGGCACGTGTAAATAAATAATTATCTTCTTTACGAAATAAGTTTTGTATATGTATATTGTGTTAAAATTCCCTTTTCTATGTATATGTTCACTTTCAAAAATCTCAAAAAGACATTTTTAAATTGATCAGGGAATAAAAATTTACCGGGAAAAAATCGGGAATTTTAAATGGTCTGATCGCTAGACACCCTGAAGATTTGTTATTAGGGAGTAAAAGATTAAAATTCTGAACTTGAAAGCTTTTGAAAGTTTGAAAACTTTTTTTAGGTTTAGTCTCTGATAAATTTGAATCCTTTTAAAATTTAAAAGCTTTCCAATTTGAATTATTTTGACTTAAACTTTTCCAATTTAGTCGGTTGTAAACCTTCAAACTTTCAAATTTTGAAATATTCAACTTTGGACACTTTAAAAATCAATAAACTAAAATTTGAATGATTTAGAGTTTAAGTAAGTTCTTTTGGTACTTTTGAATTCAACTATTTTAATTAAATCAGAACATAAGATGTTGGCTCTTTTGAATTATTGCCTTTTTTAAAAAATATAATTTAAAAAGGTAGAAATGAGAAATTTGGATGAATTCCAAGGGTTGAGATCCTTCTCGTAAAAAGAATTTTTAAAATAACTTATTTACACAAAAAACCTGCACTTTTAATTGTTATTTTATATTCTATTATTTAGAAATGCTCACCCTGTTTTATGCTTTTGGAGTCCGGTATGTAATTTTTTATAATTTAATAATCATCAACTTCTTTATTTTTTTCTTCGCGTTTATTTTTCCTTTTTAGAATTCAATGAATAAGACTCCAGAAGGTATGAATCACTGAGAGGACAACCTCAGCAAAAAAACCATTAAATAGCCTCAAGTTTTCGATTTCCAGAGCAAACATTGCTGCTGCAGATGAGTATAAATGGACCTTCCACTGTGCACTAAGCGGCCACTTTCGTGGGAACACATATTACGCTCATACTCGGTGACTGTGCAAAGCTCATTTTCCCCGAGATAATTTGTACCGCGATACGAAACCTGAGTTTTTGTCCTGTTGCGAACTCGAGGAAATGGGTTTCATATAAATTCTTTTCAAACTATCTCTCTTTCGTAACATCGTGCTTTTCAAACAGTCGGATAAGTCGATAAGACTTGCGGAAACGACTTATTCCCGACTTTCTCTCGTTTGCGTTCTTATTTTCAATCCCGAGTTTTTTCTGAAAATATTCTCTCCATGGGCTTTCTGCAGAAACTTTTCATTTTTTAAAGTTTTTTTTGCTGTTATTAAGTAAATAAAATTACAAGATTTTCTCACTTTTCTGATTTCAGATGAACCAAAAGTTAGGAAGAAACCTGGCAATTTTAACTGCTTCTCAAAAATCTTGTGGAATTGATAAATTAACCCTAACACTCGATATTGCACCATTGTTACCTGAAATTTTAACTCCACGTTTGAGATCAGTGTCTGCTCATCTCTATTCGCCGAAGGAAAAATCAGAGCTGATGCATTTGATCAACGTGATGTTAGATTATGGCCTCAGTCTCATTCAGGAAAAGAAACCAGAAGGGGGATTCGAATACCATCTTGATCCGTAAGTTTTTATTTTATCATCGGGATATTTTTATATTTCCGTAAAGAAAATATGTATTTCAGATTTCGGATTTTAAATTTATGAGCCATTATATCGTTTGCTTCACTTTAGACTAAATATTCTATTCTGCACCAATTTATAAATTGGTGCAGGATAGAATATATAGTCTCTATATTCTAATAATTGAAACTCCCTCTTAATTTTTCTTTCAGAGACCTTTTCGAGATCGGAGTCTTCCCCGATTGCAAACTTAGACGCGGACTTTCCTACGCAGTGAAACAAATTGTTATTCAAGAATTAGAAGTTGAACGCGTGAAGCGAGCAGCTACGGCAGCCAGTGTTATAACTAATCGTCAAATAACTCATGAATACAAGGGAACCAAGGACGCCAAAGAATCCAAAAAAGCAAAGGACTCTCAGGAATCCAAGGAAGTGAAGGACTCCAAGGAAAGGAATGAAGACAAATCGACAACTAAACTACCGAATCATCTGAAACAACAGCTCGAGCCAGTCTCAGTGAAGTTTGTCGATACGGTATGATTTCATCAAATGTTCTCTCTAATCAGTATTCAATTCGAATCCAAATAACCGATTCAGATCTAGACTTTAATTCTTATTCAGAAAGGTTTCAAACTTTAACTCTGGGCACTTTGAAAAACGATAGATTCAAAATTGAATGCTCTTAAATTTTCATTTCTTCTGAATTCGAAAGCCTTTCAATTTAGACATTTTAAGCTTGAACTTTTTCCTTCTTTGTCCGGCTTGAAAGTCCTTTGAAAACTATAAAATTTGGAAGCTTTTAAAGTGGAGATCTGTTTTCCATATGGCTCTCAGTAACAAGATTTTTGCAAGTATAAATCAAGTTTTGCAGGTTTCGATATGCCTCTCAGTAACAAGATTTTTGCAAGTACAAATCAAGTTTTGCAGTCAACAATTCTTGCATCATCAAACCAGGAATTAAATACGCTTTAGTAATTATTCACGAAACCTCGAGAACGCTCCGAGGAGTGGAAATCATTATGAAACAAAGGGAATCAGAGTGAGAAGGAAGCATTAACAAGAATAAGAAAAAGGACAGAAGGAACTCATGAAGATGGAGCAGTTTGCGTATCCAAAGTATCCAAGATCGTATAGCGCGGGCGCTAAAAGAAGAGGGTTTCAGGAAGAAGGTTGGGGGTGAATTTGAGGGCGGAAGAGAGAAGGGTGGGGATTCGAAAGGCGGACGAGCCGCTACATCCGCAAAGCTATTATAACCGCTCGAGCGAATCTCTATTAAAACGTGTTTACACTGGCTTAGGGGTTGACTCAAGCAACCCCTCCTAGTCCCGCTTCAGCCAACTCCAACGTCGCGCCACCCCTGCTCGTACATCGCGTATATACAGAGTAATGCCTATCTAATTGTCGCGTGTATGAATAGTGAATCCCGGAGCACTCGGGGCTATGAGCCAGATCCGAGCTAACACAAGGGGAGAGCCATATGAGCTAATCTATATTATGATGGCCCGACCTCCGGGGGTGGTTCTCTATGCGAATGGCGAGGACTTGTGTGCGTGAGTCTTCTGCATACGTGCAAGTAGATCTGTCGCTTGTACAAAGCAGGGTATTATTGTCTGCTCGTGCGAGGGTTCGCTCGTTATGTCTTCTGACGCGGTTACCGTACCTCTAACGAGGAAATGCACCCGAGCTTTGACACTTTCTTTTTGATTAGCTTCATCGATTAGATGGTGGGATAATCGATTATGTGATGATTGGCTTCTAGAGGAGAATGCTAACAAGAAAAGGGACAAATTTTGGGGAATAATTCAATTCTTCGAGTGTTCGTATTTCAGGGAATAATAATAATCTTTAAGGGGTTTAAGTTATTCAGAAATCACAGTCAATCTCCTATTTTCCCTAGACTGATTCCATTTCAAATCATGCAATAAGGTCTACATGAGGTTGTCAGAATATTTTTTCATGAAAGTATGTTATTTTACACTCAAAATGAAGCAACACGTGTTTCACCGTTTGGCTGAAAATTTTTTTTTTAGGAATGGTGAGCTGTTGAAAATAACCTTACAATTTCATTAAAATTGCCAAAATATTTTTCAAAATGATGCAGTTTTTTTACCAAATGTACATATTGGGTTGGTTTTTCTTTCATGTGATGAAGAATTTTTAGCTCTATCGAATGATCCGAGAAAAATATCAAAATTTTCAAAATTGAGAAAATGGCGTCGGTTGTTTTGAAAATTTTGAAAAAGGATTTTCTTGAAAAGACCACCTTTGAAATTTTTTATTCTTTTTCTGTGGATTGTCGATAATATGGACTACATATTCTCCAAGTTTGGCTTCTGGTAAACAATTTCTTCCTATTGAAAAAAACATTTTAAAAAAAATCAAAATTGTTAATTTTTTCAGAAACTGCCGAAGAAAGGAGTTGGAAAAAAGGAAAAAAGGAAAAAGTTTTTCTCAAGGAAAAAAGTTGTTTAGAAATGAATTTTCTTTAAAAAAGCCTCTTTCACTTTTTTAATATATGGCACCACATCAATTTATATACTTATTTACTCAATCATGATTATCTCGATCCGAATCCATTACTGCCTCTCGTACAATTAATTTTTTAATATTTATTTATTTATTTTATTTAATATTCGAAAAACTGTAAATAAAAGTATCGAAATGTGTTGAATTAAAGGAGATTAAAATTTTTCTATTTAATGGTTGCTTTTTGGTATCCAACAGTATTCAGAAAAATATTCTCGCCGCTGGGTACAGAAAGGGATTCAATTTAAAAGATAAGTTTTACTGATATGGGGATTCAGAACGCGTGGAGAAAAAGGGGATCCAAAAGAATTCAATATTTTTCGCGTTACCATTGGATGCAGGAAATTTTCCAAGACTTTTTAATGAAAGTCTTTTTACCGGGTATTCAGTTAAATACCAAAATCGTTACAAAAAAATTATCGATTTTATTATTTATTATTATTTTTATTATTTAATTGAATAGCTCTATTCAGTTAAATGATAAAATCGATAATTTTTTGTAACGATTTTGGTATTTAACTGAATAGCTTTTGAAAAATAAAAAATAATATTTAAATACACTTATTGTGAAAAATGATTTTTTTCCAAGTTGTTGAAAAAATGAAGTTTCATCCGATGGGATTGGTATTATTGTTTGGTCCTCGACGTGCAGACATCTTAGATTTCCCCCACTCAACCTTAAATGCCTAATAGCAGACAGAAACAAACGAAACATCAATAAAAATTAAAAAATTAATTGTACGAGGGGCGGTAATGCATCCGGATCGAGATAATCATGATTGAGTAAATAAGTATATAAATTGATGTGGTGCCACATATTAAAAAAGTGAAAGAGGCTGTTCTAAAGGAAATTCATTTCTAAACAACCTTTTTCCTTGGTATTTACTCCTTTCTTCGGCAGGTTTTGAAAAAATTAAAAATTTTGATTTTTTTTCGAAAAATGTTTTTTTTCAATAGAAAGAAATTGTTTACCAGAAGCCAAACTTAGAGAATATGTAGTCCACGTTATCGACAATCCACAGAAAAAGAATAAAAAATTTTAAAGGTGCCCTTTTCGAGAAAATCCGTTTTCAAGATTTTCAGAAAAACCGCCGCCATTTTCTCAATTTTGAAAATTTTGGTATTTTTCTCAGATCATTCGATAGAGCTAAAAATTCCTCTTCACATGAAAGAAAAACTAACCAAATATGTGTATTTGGTAAAAAACTGCATCATTTTGAAAAATATTTTGGAAGTTTTTATGAAACTGTAAGATTATCTGCAACAGCTTACCATTCCTGAAAAAAAAATTTTCAGCCAAACGGTGAAACACGTATTCCTTCATTTTGAGTGTAGAATAACATACTTTCATGCCAAAATATTCTGATAATCTCAAGGAGACCTCATTGCATGATTTGAAATGGATTCAGTCCCTAGTTACACCTATTTTTCCCCTATTATTATAAAATTCCGCTAAAGTCCCTTTATTTGAGAATTTTATTGATTTTTTCCCCCTTTTTCTTATTCCAAATTCTGATTAATTTTCCGAGAATTATGAGAAATAGAAACTTATGACATTTAAAAATCCTTAATGTTTTCTGAAATTTTCCATAATTTTCAAATTTTTAAATCTTTTAACCCTTGCATAGCCAACTAAAATCTTCTGTTGGTTTTTCCAGAATCTTTTCAAATCCTTCAAAATCTTCAAAACTTATCTGAAATCTGTTAAAATTCTGCAAAAAATTCTATACTGCCCCATAGTCTGCCAGAATTCTCTAGTCTCTTTCAAACTTCTCCAAATTTTTTCTAAAATTTTTTATAATTTAAAAAAAAATTCCGGATTTTCAAAATCTCTAAAATCTCATATTCTTAAAGAATCTTCTGTACAGCTTTCAGAATCTTCCTAAAATTCTGTAGACTTTTTTAAAGTCTTTAAAAAAATCTTGAGAGACTAGAAGATTTTAGAAGTTTATGGCACAATTCAAAAGATTTTTGTAATTTTTAAAATATTGTGAAAATATTGTAGAATATTTTTGAAAAATATAATAGAGTATAACGAAAATTTAAAATATTTTAGAAGATTCTAAAAGTTTGTCGAAAAGTCCATAAGATTTCGTGATGGATTTACTAGCTTCATTGATATTTTTGAAAACAAAAAATTTGCCCCTTTTTCGAAAAAACTCCCCTATTTTCCCTTAAATTGAATTACTGAACCGCTGTGATCGCTGGTTACTTCAAATTGGAAGTAATGAATAGGATTGTTGTTTCTAACGTTTTTCATATATATATTGCAATATATATA
>JBAGKK010000316.1:104042-115084 GCA_037177015.1 Euceroptres primus | reverse complement strand
AATGGGAAATTGAAATTTGCGATGCGGCACCCCTTAAAATGAATATTAAGAGCTCAAACTTTAGCAGTATTTTTTTCCATTATTGCTAACATCATTTTCGATATATTTAAGAAAAAAAAAATCGATTTTTTCAAACAGTCTACTGTACACACTTCACGAGTTGGTAATCCCTCGAGTAGGGACAATTTTTTAAATTAATTTTTAAAAGGTGTTTCTAGAAATGAGAAACGAGAGTTGTTGATAATTGACTGGTGTTAGACGAGTCTATAGACACTTTAAGTAAATGGCGTACGTAGAGTGAGGTCGTCATATGTGACGCGTGAGGAGAACGTGCTTCGTCGGCCCCCCCAGGAGCTTCTAATTGGAGTAGGAGAGAACAGCACTACATAAACGCGCCTATTTGTCCATTATTCCAGATTCCCTTTGTCTTCACTAATGAAACAATGAGTCTGCGCCGTAATTGCGTCATACTTGGGGCTCAGTACTATACCCCATTATGCTATACTGAAACTGTCCTCCTACTCTTTCCATACCTTACAATTTACAAATTTACCTTTCCTCTACTTTAATTTACATTAAGGCCTCAATTATAACTTCTTTAATTTATAAACAGTTTATATTTGACTTTGATTTCATCTCTCTATTCTACGATTAAATAAGAATATATTTTTTGGGGATATTTTTTAATGGACCAATGGTCAGTCAGAAATCAGAAGTTGCTAGTGATTTATTTTCTCCATATAAAATGACAGAAGAACAGAAACATATCCAAAAGGTTATTTATCAAATTTTTAAACATCTAAAAATTTGTATAAGAATTCATAAGTGTATAATACATACGTGTGTAAGAGTACACGATTACCTACTGTTTAAGAAGGATTTTGTAAATTATATTTTTTCTTTAAAGATAATATTTTTCTGATAATAATATAATTTTACAGAATCGTTATTCTATTTAATGTAGATCAAAATTCGTTATTGTCAACCTTTTAGAACTTTATACGATTTCTCATTTTTAAATAGTACTACAATTTTTACTATTAATAGTACTATTTAAAAATGTGTAATGATATAAAATTCTAAAAGATTGGAGACAATGAATTTCGATTTCAAGAAATGGAGATTTGAGCTGAGAATTCACACATAAAATCTGATAATTCGTAGGTGTACAATAGAGTTTTCTCGCCGCGAGTCACCGCGTGTAAATATTGCCGAGAGCACAGCGGAGTGCAGAGTAATCACGGAGATTACCGGCTTACTTCGTCGGAAGATTACGTCAGGTTGAGGGTGTCAGCAAGCCCCTTGGGGCCTGGGGCCCTAATGCTTCCTACGTTCCTGTTTTAACCCTGTTGAAGGCCCACCACATTCTCTCAATAAAGAAAGCAACAAATCGTAATCTTATCGAAGATTAAAATCCCATTAAAATTAATTAAGTACTATTAACTTAATTGAAAAGATTTTTTCCACTAGAAACTAAAATTTCAAAGTCTAGAAGATTTTAGAAGAATCCAGATGATTCTCGAGGATTCTAGCAGATTCTGGAAGATAGAAAAAATTTTTTCTTGATTTTTTTACAATTCCGGATAAAGGAAATCTCACAGTTTGTATGAACAAAATAGATTATTTAAAAAAAATGCACTGCTTTTTACAGGATTCTAATACTTACAAAAGTCTAAATAATAATCCTCTTGAAAAATTACAAGAAAACACTTCAAGAATATTAAAAAATTTGAATGATAATGATTTGTTACAATTTAAGTATCACAACAATGATTTAACTTTGACCAACACTACATTAGCTAAGGCTACTTTGACCAGCACTGCATTACCTAAAATTGATAAGAAGGATGTACCACTTCGTTCTATAATTTCTCTAATTAATAGCCCAACTCATTTTTTAGCTAAAGTTATATACAATGACCTAAAAATGGTGTAAAAATTCCTAAATCACATATTAACAATAGTCTTGATTTAAAAGAAAAATTAAAAAATATAGTAATTAATAACGATCATATTTTTATGTCTTTAGACGTCAGTACTTTATTTACTAACGTTCCTTGCTCGTTGGTGTTGGAAAGTCTTGATAGAAGAGTTCACTATATTCAGGCTCATTGCAAAATTCCTTTCGAAGAGATTAGAAGGTGTATAAAATTCCTTTACGACAATACTTATTTCGTTTTTAATTAAAATATATACCAACAAATTCATGGTACGCCGATGGGTTCACCCATTTCAGCATTACTTGCTGATATGGTTATGGATAACTTGGAAAATAGCTGCTTGGAAGTATAATATTAAATGAAAGATATAATATAAAGCTCCTCTTTTATTATAAATATGTTTATGACACGATTTTATGTGTCAATAAAGATCACGTTAAGTTAATCATTGATACTTTTAACTTTCATAATAATAATTTACAGTTTACCTTTGAACTTGAAAGATTATTATTAATTTTCTAGACTTCTAGGATTATATTATTCTAGACTTAAATTATATAATTCTAGACTTCTAGAATTATAGTATTCTAAGCGTCAATTATACAATTCTAGACTTCTAGAATTATATTACTCTAGACTTAAATTATATAAATTCTAGACTTCTATAATTATATTATTCTAGACTTAAATTATATAACTGTAGACTTCTAGAATTAAATTATTAATTTTCTAGACATTTCTCTAATGAGACAAAATAATAATATCATTACTAACTGGTACCAAAAACCATCTTTATCAGGTAGAACGATTAACTATTTATCAGGTCATCCAACCCAAATAAAAAAGAACATTGTATTCAACCTTGTTGACAGGGCAATGATGTTATCGCACAGGAAATTTCATGTTGAAAATTTAAAAATTATTACCCAACTTTTATTGAACAACGATTACTCGATAAGTTTTATTAAACAAAAAATTAAGACTCGTAAACTAAAATTGAAATATTGTTCTAACCAAAACAACTCTGCGCGAAAACAATTATTGGCCCGCCAACCAAAAGTGAGTTTACCGTTGATAGGAAAATTCTTTGACAAAACTTCCCACTTTCTTAAAAAATTTAATACAGCTTCAATTTCATCGATAAGATTTCAGTTGTCATCTGTTATTAAACTAGGTAAAGATAGCTCAAAAAAATGGGAAGAAACCAATGTTGTACATAGAATTCCTTGTAAAAATTGCTCGGCCTCTTACGTGGGTGAAAGCAAAAAATGTTAGGAACGCGTATTAATGAACATAAAAAGAACAAGAAAAACGAATCTATCATTAATGTGCATCACAACACATACAACCATGAATTTGATTGGGTAAATACTAAAATACTTGATTTTGAATCTAACTGGAAAAAACGTCTAATTTCCGAAATGATATACATTAAGAGTGATAAAAATAATATACATTAAGAGTGATAAAAATAGTATTAATAAAAAGGAGGATATTTATGCTTTGAATCACATGTACAATCCAGTATTACTGAAATTAAAACCATAATCCCTATTAACGGAATTTTCAGGTTCACTCGAGATAAGAGGTCAATGCCCGAAATTACATGCTTCTTAGAATAAATACTCCCTCTAATTCTAAAGATCTCCAGTTATCGTCCTCATCTTATTGACGACGTGCGAACGGTTCTTTTAATGTCTTGACTAGTTGAAAAAACTCTTTCAATTTCTTATTTTATTTAAAATGTAAATTTTCACATTTTACATATAAGGTAATTTGTATTTAATTTTTCAAACTAATTTTTATAATCAATTTTTTTTGTACTTGTTCTCTAAATCTTCGGTGTTTTAAATAAAAATTTGAGCCTGAAGAGCTCGGTGAACCAGGCTGACGAAACGTTGCGAAAATAACTGTATTTTGTTTTCTATGGGCCCCGCTGATCAACAAAAAATTTTTTCTAACTAAATATGGAGGGTGATACATATTCTCATACCAAGATTCTGGAAGAATTTAGAATATTCAGTAAAATTTTTATCGATTTTGGGTGACTGGAACATTCTAGAGGATTTTAGAAAGTTATAGAAGATTCCAGAAGATTTTCGACGAATTTAAAAGATTCTGAACTAGTCGTTTAAAATACTTTTGAGTAATTTAGCATATTTAAGAAACTTTTTAACCCTGGAAGTATTTTTCGCACCTTACTTCGCCACACTTGGTCTGGGGGACCGAACAATTTCATTTGCTTATAACTTTTGAACAAGTCAATATTTTTAGGCTTAATTTTACCGAAATCGATACGCCAGTTCCCGGCCAACAAGAATAAGCTAAAAGCCAATCCAAAAGATCACTTGGTTAAACGATATAACATTTATTGCAAGACGTGACACGAAAAATTGTCGAAAAGGCAGTGTTGCGCGTCGGTCCACCAGACCAGAGTGTGACCTTCTAGGGTTAAGATTCCAAAAGATTTTAAAATCCTCTGAAAGAGTCTGGATATGTGGACAAGGATCCAGAAGGATCTAGAAGATCTTGGAAGATGCAAGAAGATACTATAAAATTCTAGTATGATTTAGAGAATTTTTTAAAGTTTTAGAAGACTCTCAACGAGTCTGGAAGTATCTTCAAGTCTCTAAAATATTTCAGAAAATTATGGAAAACTCCAGATGATTCTATAAATAGAAAGTTTCTAGAAGATTGAAAAAGAATCTCAGAAGTTTTGGAGGGTTTTTGAAGTATCTGGAGAATTTTCGAAAATTCTGAAAAACTATGGAGGATTTTTAGAAGAGTCTAGAAGATTTTCGAGGAATCTAGATGATTCTAGAGGATTATAGAAGATTCTGGAGGATTATAGAAGATTCTGGAGGATTATAGAAGATTCTGGAGGATTATAGAAGATTCTGGAGGATTATAGAAGATTCTGAAATAGTCTAGAATAATTTTAAGAACTTTTTATTCGCACAAAATTTTTAATTTAAAACTCCAAAAGAATTTAAAAGAATATAGAAGATCCTGGAAGGTTCTATAAGGCCAAAAAAAAATCTGATGAATTTTAGAAAATTCTGAAAGAGTCTGAAAAAATTTGGGGGATTTTATAAAAATCTGGATGTATCTTTAAGAGTATAAAATATTCTAGAAGAAGTTTTGAAAGAAAGTCATAAGATTCTAAAAAATTACACAAACAATATTCGATTGGAAAAAGGGAAAATAGGGTGAATAGGGGACCAACTATGAACCCTGTTATTACCCTTAATTATCAAATTTAAAAAGCAAATAGCTTCAAATTTCATGAATGTGTTAGGATTAAAATTTTCAGTTCTCACCTGAACTCTTGCTTCAGTTAAATTAATCTTCATAGCCAGATCTTCTCTGGTGAAAACATCTGGATAATGGGTCTGAGCAAAGGCAGATTCGAGCTCCTCGAGTTGTTGAAGCGTAAAAGTTGTTCTGTTTCTTCTTTGTTTTCTTCTCACGAAGGAATCTTCGCCCACCCCGTGGAGGGCTGGATGATAAGCCGAGTAGCTCGTATCTGAAATTCCATAAATGGAAAAAACTTTTTTAAATTTTAATGTTGGAATATTAACGAAATGCTGCTATTAGTCATACAGATTTAAATTAATGAAATAAATATTCTCAAGTATAATAAACCGTTATCTCAGTATCTTTTTAAAAAAAATATTTTTCCTTATAGTTTCATAATAAGGATAAAAGGGATAGACTTTTGAAAGATTAGAAAACTTAAGTGCCTTTAATAAATGATTTAGTAAATGAAATCAGTAACTGAAATCAGCCCATTATGAATGTTCAATTAGTTTTTGAGGCAACCGAGTGAGCTCAGGTGTAATTAGATCCAGTTAGTAGAAACGTTGCTAGTTGAGAATGAAAATGCGTCTAGTAGCCCTAGTCAAGCATGCAAAGCCCAACAAATGCAACTTCGCATGTACATAAAGCGAATGAGAGAGGAGATGGATAATATGAGAGAGGAGAGACAAGGAGAGAAATAGAGAGATAGACGCGGCGCAGCTCGGAACCGCTCATCAATGATGCAAAGCAATCAGCGCAATTAATTACCGTGGCGCTAAGCCCAGCTTAGCGAAAAACACAAATTAATTTCCTAAACTCATAAAAATTCATGACACTCTCGTCAGCCGACAGCGGCGCTGGCGCTGCACTGCTGCTTTTACATTTTGTAACAGTGTCCGCAAGCTTTTTGCCCATTTCCTGATCCACACGGAAAAAATTTGTTCATTAAAAATTACTGAATTTATTTCAAAGTCTCGGATTTGAAACACAGTTCAAAAATATTAATGGATTTTAAGGAAAAGTTGCTACAAGTTCGTGAAGAATTCATGAACAGGTTCCCGACTTTTCTTTTCAGTAATAATTTTTCTAATTGTCATAGAATTGAATCACTGAAATTCAGTCACGATTACTGAAATTTCAGTAATCAGTGACATCAGTAATCAGTTTCTGTTAAATCAGTGACAATCGACTGAAATTTCAGCGATTTGTCAGTGATTTTCATTCAAATTTTACTAATTGCCATAGCTAGATTTGAGTCACTGAAAAATCAGTGGAATTTGACTGATGCAAAATAAGTAAGTTCTGAATAATAATTTTTTGAATATAATAGTTCCTACTATTTTTGTTCCAGCTTTATTATTTGCTTCACGATCGGTTTTAGTTAAAGGAAGAAGCTTTTTGCATTTCAGTATTATACAAACCTCAAATAGCGGAAAAAGCTTTAAAAAATCAAAACCTTTTGCAAGGAAATGAAAAGTAATTCAGAAAAATATTTTAAGTTATTTTGGATCAAAGTTATTTTGTATTAAGCAAAAAATTTTGTTTAAATTCGTATAATTGAAAAAACAATTTTTTTTATTCAATTAACAAAAAATTTATTTAATTTTAACAAATGAAAAATATCCATCTTATTGATTGAAACAAATAATTTGTTTGGTACAATTTGTTTAATTTAAACAAAGGATTCGTTTTTATTTTTAAAAATTCTTGTTTAAAATCTTTCTATTTAAATTAAGGGGATAGTACCATTCTTGAACCAAAAAGTAAAAAGTATTTTATTTAATGCAGAAAATCTTTCTATTTACTAAAATACTACTCAAAAAAGATAGAAAACATTTTTTATAACAAAATATTAATTTGTTAATAATTTTAAGCAGCATGAAAAATAGCACTAAAAAAAGTTTATGTCACTGGCGTTGATGATTTGAGCCCACTGCAACATCTGAAATAGAAAATTCCAAAAGATTCTTAATTTGTATGAGTATCGCTATCACCGGTACCTCGATTATGCCAAAATTTAAAATACAAGTCTGTTTCTTAATACAAAAACTTAGTAAAAAATGTAATTTTTTTACATTTTTAGACAAATCAGCGCCATTTTTTAAATTTGGAATATTTGGAATTTTCTGTTTCAGATATTCCAATGGGCTCAAATCATCAACGCCAGCGACATCAACTATTTTTTAGTGCTATTTTTCATGCTGTTTAAAAATTATTAACAAATTAATATTTTGTTGTAACAAATTTTTTTATATTTTATTTAGTATTATTATAGTAAATAAAAAGATTTTTTGCATTAAATAAAATACTTTCTTAGCAAATAAATAAAGAAATCTAGTGCATTTTTTGCTCGAGACATGGTACGACCCCCTTAATAAAAATATTTGTTTGATTAAAATAAAAATATAATGTACAGTTTACACAGAAAAAAGTTTGTTTGAATCAACCAAAATTTGGTTGAATCAATCAAATAAATGCTTTGCTATATGGTCAACCAAAGTTTTGGTTGAATCAAACAATTGAATTGTGACATGTTTGAAGACATGTCGTATTTTTCATTGACCCTCTATAACCAAAGAAATATTATCAACGAATCAAACAATGTTTTAGTTGACTCAATCAAAAATTTGGTTTAATCACCCAGAATTTTTGGTCGATCAAAAAATTTATTAGAATAAACCAAAAGTTTATTCAAATCAAATAAATATTTATTTGAAACAAACAAACCAGAAGTTTATTCAAATCAAATAAATATTCATTTGAATCAAACAAAATTTGCTTGAAATAACCAGATATTTGTGTTTATTCAAAGCTTATGTTTGATTTGTGTTTGATTCAAATAAAATTTTTCTGAGTTTATAAATAAATTTAATGTACAATTTTTTTGTTTGAAAATTCCGGAAATACTTGAATACCAAATTTGTAGTGAATTATTAAATTGTTAATTATTAAAACTTCCAAATTGTGGCATTTTGACAGCTTTTAAATTGAAATTTATTTATCAATCAAATTTATTACTTGTATAACTCAAACAAAATTTAGACTTAGTTTTTAAAAAATATTGTTTAATGTAAACAAGGAACTTATTTAATTTAAACAAAGGCAGTATCTGGTATGATGAAAAGTTCCGTATAACTAGCACACAACATAGTATGAGCCGAAGCTATTGTTACGAAATTTTCCGTAACAATAGCCTGTCCCCCCTTTGTGTTGTATGCTAGTTGTACGAAAATTTCTGCAACAATATCCTCGACCTTAAACAAAAGATTTATTTTACTTAAACAATATCTAGAATTAATTTTAAAAAATATTATTTAATGTTAACAAGGAACTTACTTAATTTAAACAAAAAATTTATTTCACTTGAACAATATCTATAATTAATTTTTTTAAAAAACATGTTTAATGTAAACAAAAACTTTACTTGATTGAAACAAGACATTTATATGAATTAAGAAAATGTATTCAATTGAAATAAATATGGACATACAAAGAATTTCTTGAATTAAACAAAAATGTATTCAATTGAAATAAATAAGGACATATAAAGAATTTTTTGAATCAAACAAACATTTGTTTGACCTCATATAAAAGATACAGGCCCTTAGAAAGGAAAACCAGGACCGGGGGGTGGAAATAACGGGTCCCTATTGAAAATTTAGCATTCAGGCTGATGCAATAATTTTATTTAAAAAAAATTATTTTCTCTCAGTTCCGGAAAATCCGAGTCCCGGGAGAACTTTCTTCCCCCCCCCCCCCCCTCTTGTCAGGCCTGGAAAGATATAATTTGTTTGATTTAAAAAAATTTTTTTTTCAATCAAACAAATATTTTTCTGAGTGATATAAATCCTTGTCACCTAAAATAATAAATGTGAAGAAAACTACAATTTCTGCTCTTATATGAATATTTGAATATAGATAACTATTTATTTACACGAATTTATTTAAAATTAAAATTATATAATTATTTAATAGTTTGTTAAATTGGATGTTATTTTACAGAAGGCATATTCGAATGGTATGTTAGGCATATTTTATGATTATGATTGAATATAAATGACTTATTCATAAAATAAAAATAAAAATCTAATTAACACATTCATTAAATAAAAATACGTTCCACCCGAAAATAAATTGAACAGAGTAAATCCAGTATTTTCTAAATCTAAATTATAGGTAAAAGGCGACGAAATGTGTAGTCGATGAGTCGGCTCGTAAATACATTAACTGGAGGCCTGGTCTGAAATCCACTCAAGATCTTAGATTAGAGTTCGGAAAAGTAAAGCCGGGATCTAGACAACTCATACAACTCATCGAGACTCGCCTTGATCCAATTTATTATCGGGGTTGGAAGGGAACCCAGTGCTAGCGCGAGTCTCGATATATTCTTTTAACCTAAAATGGAAAAGATCGAGGCAAAGGTTCACAGGACAGAGATATCAACTTCCTTTCTCCCTAAAACAGGAAGGGATCAACCATACGTGCCTGCCTCGAGCTTCAACTACACGCGAGAGTCCTTGATTCGCCATGGAAGTCCTTTGATTTAGTACCTTCGTTGACAACAAAAAACGTTCCTTTCGATTTCCTCTTTTTTTTCTCAATTGCTCTTCAATTATTTTCATACTTCAGAAAATGAAAAAGAGCCCATTTATCTTCGAAAATAATTCCCAGAATAATTTTAACTAGGAGGACTTTTACTATCCTAAAAAGTTCTCCTAAAAACTCTCCTAAAAAGTTCCCCACATTAAAAAGAATTTTAAATAGGACTGACTTTAGGTGCAGATTCCTCTTACCGACATTTACTAACATCTGGATCCTTCTAAGTTATTTTCCATGCTAAACGGGTTTGTGTCAATGCTTAAAAAATTGTAGGCATCTAATTATTATCCCCTATTTTGAGATACTGAATTACTGTTACTAATTATGGATTATCTGGTGGTGGAACTTCGGAATGATTGCATTAGAGCAAACTTGATATATTTCAATTAAGAAATGATAGCTGAAAGGAGTAACTTTTGATATCATTATTTACAAGAGTGAGACAAGGAGATCTGGGTGGAAAAACTACACGTAGAGCGAAATCTAATGACACCCCGACCGTTACTAATGACACTAACAAGGTAGTTAGATGTTAGAGCGAATGTCGGTGGTCCAGGAGGGATGCAGGGGTGGGAGGGATGAGGTCTCTGGACCATGGGCCGAGTGAACCCACTTACCGACTTATCACGTAGTTACCTAATCTGTTTATCCCGACAGGGGGGCCCTGACTACACGCGGAGAACCCGGAGCTGGAAGGGTGCCCGGACGTCCCTGAGGGCCCCTCCCTCTTCCCCACATTCAATCATCCACTACCTACAATGGACGAGTACGTTTCTCTTAGAAGAGAGAACTAATTTCGATTTTATAGTTTAAATTTTAAATTATGTCTGTCGTTTCAATATGTGATGGGTGAGACCCTAAGCTCCCCTTTTGTATCTATAAAAGAGTGAAATATGTTTCTTCTGATGTGGTATTTTCTGTTATATGATAGGGAATATTTCTTGTTGTAAAAGATACATTTTTGCTTCCTCAGAGAAGAAGTTGTACATGGATGACAATTTCCAAATTTTAAAAATTGGTGTATTTAAAAGCATAGTGGAGACTCCCACCATTGATAAAAAATATTCCTAGAAGCAAAGCAAACTGATTTATTTATAATGCACTGAAAGCTCGATTTAAGGCCGGTTTCGGGGGTTGCCTCAATGGCCTTGGCCCAAATTGAGCTCTAAACGTAAACAAGTCAGGGCCGTATAAACAATATAT
>JBAGKK010000316.1:66627-78301 GCA_037177015.1 Euceroptres primus | reverse complement strand
TTAAGCTGATAAAACTATTTTAGGCTGATCAAAAGTAACGAAAGCTAAACAGAAAGCCTTCAGCTGATCATAATGACAAACTACCACTTTTGCCATAAGTTGAAATTTACTTTAGCTGATCGGAATTTCTTACGCTGAACTTCAAACTGAATAACTGAAGCTAATCAAAATATCTTAAGCTGATAAAACTATTTTAGGCTGATCAAAAGTAACGAAAGCTAAACAGAAAGCCTTCAGCTGATCATAATGACTTAACCTACCACTTTTGTCTTAAGTTGAAATTTACTTTAGCTGAAATTTAGTTTAGCTGAAATTTACTTTAGCTGAAATCTACTTTAGCTGATCGGAACTTCTTAAGCTGAACTTCAAATTAAATAACTGAAGATAGAACACCTTAAGCAGGTAAAAATATCTTTGGCTGATCAAAAGTAGCGTAAGCTAAATAGAACGTCTGCAGCTGATCTAGACAACAATTAAGACTGATGATTTTGCTGTATCCTAAACAACTGAAATATCCTTATGATTTCATTAAACTTATAAAAGCAAAATTAAATTTGAATTTACCTTGACTAAGGGTGGACTATGAGTCGGTGGACGATAGTGTCCTGAAGAAGGACTCGCTGGAGGTCCTGCGCCCCCGGGCGAGACGGTACCTCCTCCGGGGGTGAGAATCCTGGACTCGTGGCTGAACAACACTTTACCGATTTCCTCCGCCTTTTAGCGGACCTCTTTAGATTTTCGATCGCAGCCGCAATCAAGTTCCAAAAGCTATAAACACTGATCTTCAGACCTGATCATTCAGCTCTCAGCTGATCGGCTTAACCTTTTTCTTCCAATCAATTTTCACAAATCAAATATTTATCAAACGTTCCTGAATTAACGATCTTGGAATTTCGTAATCTTGGAATTTTATTATCTCAAAATTATGAGACTTCACGGTAGGATGAATCTTAAATCACTTCTCAAACAACCACCTGCGTATCACAGTCACTTTGAGAAATTTTATACTACAAAGTCACCTTAATTATGTAAACTCGTTTTCTAGTTAGTTTCCATTTCCTCACGATTAACAGATACTAGGTTATTGCCCGGAACTCTTTATTTTTCTTTTCCCGAGGGTGAATTTCAAGTCACCTGAGAATTGATTTGAAGTTCGACTGAGCAAATCACTGGCGTGAACACATTAAGGTTGTCGCAAACTTGTAAGTTTCCTAATTCTAGAAAATTGATGGGTTTTTTTCGACCGGGATTTTTTTATGATTGCGGATTCACGCGAGCGGATTTGCCGCGCCGGTAAGTCACCGATGACCGTGTCCGCCGTGCCGAGGACAGTGAATCGGACTCGGTCGGATGATGATCAGTGTCGCGGGTTGCCGCTGTCTGGAGCCAAAAACGTGCGCGATAGGCGGACCGCGCAGCCGTGAAGAAGTCGCGAGGGCGGAGCCAGGGTAAAGATACTCTGGTAAAAGCGGGGGTGGCACCACGTGGTTTTATTGGGCAAATAACGCGTACGACAAACATCCCCTACTTTGGGGGCTCTGAAGCGCGCCACGACAAGCGAGCGGGCGAGGCTGATAGTCGTCCTAGTGTAAATCGTGTTTACCCCTCATCTAGAGTGAAACCCTGTATATCAGCTCCAGCGGCACTTCCCCCTTTTGTTCTCGTTCTTCTTTTGATTAGAGCTTTCCTTTTTATCACCCCCCTTTTCCCTCCTTATTTTTGTTATTCCTTATCTTACTTTTCTGAGTCTCCTTCAATTTTCTTTAACCGTATATCAAATGTGTAATATATTTAATTTAAACAAAGGAAAGGTTCTAAGGATTCGATTTTCTTTGTATTTTAAATCGAGAATATATTTCGAATTTAAAATACAATGCAGAAAAAACGTGAGTTTAAGATAAGTCAAAAAAATTTTCAAAATAATCTGCTATAAAAATGAACTATCCTAAGATCCTGATTTAATTAAAAATGAACCGAAAATGGTTCAAAATGAATCAATGTCGGGTTTATTTTAAACCAAATTATGATAGTTCATTTTTGTTGCAGATCATTTTGAACTTTTTTGGTTCATCTTGAGCTCACGTTTTTTCTATGAACACGGAGAAACAAAAATCTGTGACATTAACAGAATCATCTGTCAAAATATAGACAGCAGTTTTTTCTGTTATATTTACAGAAATTTCTGTTCAATGTACATTTAAAGTTACATTTACAGTTTTTTAGAATTAACAGAAATGTCTGTTAGGTTAATGTAATTCTAGTTTTTCTTAAAAATGTTAACCTAACAGAGATTTCTGTAAATATATCAGAAAAAATATGCTGTCCCTATTTTAACAGATAATTCTGTTAATTTTACAGATTTTTTTCTCCATGGAATAAGCCTGCATCAAAAGGTAATACAAATCCAATTTCAAAGTCTCTTTTGAAAAGTTATTTCGCAGATATTCCTTTTATAGGAAATTCAATTCAAGAAACTCTTTTAATTATTTTATATTTTAATTTTTCTAATTTATCTTTATCAGGGTTTTCTTTTTTATCAGGATTTTATTCTAAAGCTTTATTATATGAAATAACTTTAAATTATAAATTAAATTTTGTTATTTATAACTTAATATATTTATGTATTAGAATAACAATTATGTATTCAATACGTTTAATATATTATTTAACTTTAAATATTAATATATTTATTAGGGTGGGTCGAAAAAACAAAATTTTGGAAATCGGAAATGGAACTAAGTGGAAAAGTAGCGTATTAGGACCCTCAAAAAGTATAATTAATTTGGATTTGATCTATAAACGCCTTAGTTTTGCGCATTGACAAAATATGTTTGAAAAAATTCTTATTTTCGTAATTTTGATATTTCAGGGTGTGTCAATTTCTTTTTACATTTCTGGAGGCCTTAAACGACTCCCTAAATTTCTGCAGATTTTTTTTTTGCAGCCCCTGCAGAGATTATCAATGTTTAGTAGACCCCTGTTTTCAAAACATAATTTTAAACCCTACAGAAATGTAGAGAGAATTTTTGCAGGTATCTAGAACGTTTCTGCTGGTAAAAATACGCTGGAAAAAATTTTGATTATTCTAGGAAATCATATGTGTAAATATGTATAGTGAATTTCTTAAAAACTGAAATTTTGATTTTTTTAAATTATTCTTTTTCAACTGACTTTAAATATTATTTTTAACACCTGAGGATGTTTTAGTGATAAAAATACTATAAAAAACAGAAAAATGCCTTCTTAGAAGACATGTTGCCTCTTTGTTTTTAATTCCATGAACTTATCAATTTTTTTCCAGAGTATTTTTATCACTAAAACTAAACATTAAGAAAAAACACAAAAATAAATTTATCAATTATAAATTTTTTTCCAGAGTATTTTTATCAATAGAACACCCTCAGATGTTAAAAATAATATTTAAAATCAGTTGAAAAAGAATAATTTAAATAAAACCAAAACTCAGTTTTTAAAAAATTCAATATTATTTACACTTCTGATTTCCTAGACTAATCACATTTTTTTCTAGCGACTTTTACCAGTAGAAACGTTCTAAATACCTGAAAAAATTCTCCCTATACATTTCTGTAAGTTTTAAAATTATTTTTTTAAAACAGGGGTCTACTAAACATTAATAATCTCTGATGGGGCTGTAAATAAAAATCTGTAAAAATTTGGGGAGTCGTTTAAAGCCTCCAGAAATGTAAAAAAAATTGAAATCGACGAAAACATCAAAATTACGAAAATAAGAATTTTTTCAAACATATTTTATTAACGCGAAAAACCAAGCCATAGATCAATCAATTCCACATTTAATACACTTCATGGGGTTCCCAATGTACAACTTTTAGGGATGGTTTCGTTTTCGGTTTCCAAAATTCTTTGTTTTCGACCCACCCTATTATTTATGCCTAAAGAAGAACTTTTTCTTGCTTCAAAAGCAATCCTTTTTTCTTTAGATGACCTGAGTGGAAATTAATTTAAACATTTTAGAGTAAGTATATCAGTGAATGAACACTTAAGGTAAATGGCAACTTTGTTTTCGTTAAAATAAACAATAAAAAAATAAAAGTTTGGATAAGTATATGTTATTTTTCGATAGTATATATTTTAAATTAACAGAATAAAATTTCTGAAAGCCTAAACGAATCTATTTAAAGAGATATTAAGAAATAAATAATGTAGAAGTAAATGTAGAAATAAATAAATACGTGAGTTAATAAATGAACACAGATGAGGCAGTAAATGAACGGCTTTATTCAGTTATTCAACGAAGTCTTTTAGTGAATGAACATTTAGAATTTTGACATTTGGAAGAAACAATGAGTAATCGAATTTCAAAAAGTTAGGTTGTTTTAGGTTAACAACAACAATATCAAATACAAAAACAACATCAAATACAAATACAAATATCAAAAATATGAGAAATTGAGAAAGTCCTTACATCTTTTTTATGCAGTTATGTGCATGAGGTCTTCTTATACATTCTCATGATTTTTATTATAATTTTCATGGCTGAAAAAACTTTACATTAAATAGTGTTTATTTTTCATAGAATTTTAAATATTAGCGAACACGTTCATTCAAAGCCCTTACTGCTACACTTATAAAGTGACACTTGTTGAAGAAGTACTTTTCATTAATTGCACGATAAATTTAATCATATTTTATGTATATTGCTGTAATTTTCAAAATATCTCCTTTTTGTAAATTTAATAAGGTTTAAAATAATATGGTTCATAATTGCTATTTCTTATTTGAAAAATCGTGTTCATTCACTCCAGCGCGTTTAACCACTCCCTATAAAGTCTGCAACCTTCTAAGTGGCTTCGACTTTAAAGTTTCAGGGCATTATGTAGTACCTTCTTACATAAAAAATTAGCTCTCGAAAAATAAAATTTAAGTTCGGAAGTTTTATTATTGTAAACTATAATAATAATTCCTTTAAAAACTGTCAAAATTTAAACAAAACAAAAAACCAAAAGTTTTGGACATTGGAATTAATTTACTGTCTTACTTTCACTTTTTTAGAAGGTGTATTCTACTTATTATCTCCTACAGTAAATACTTTTATTAGAATTTTTATAAAAAATACTTTTATTATAATTTTTATAAAAAGTGTAATAATTATTATATTTCGTATAGATATTGTGTGTTTTATTTAAAATATCAAGATGTTGGAAATCTTATGCAAGTAGTTATTATTTTAAGAAAATCTAAAAAATCTAAGAAGAAAGCAGTAAAGGAACAGAACTTAAAAAAGAATTTGGTATTTTTTTCTAGAACTGTAGAATTAGAGGACAGAGTATCTCCGAGGAGAAAAAAATCTGTGGAATAAACAGAAGTCATCTGTTGAAATACGGACAGCAAATTTTTTCTGTTATATTTACAGAAATTTCTGTTGAATTAACAGAAATGTCTGTTAGATTATCATTTTTTAAGAAAAATTAGAATTCCATTAACCTAACATTATTTCTGTTAATTCTACAGAAATCTGTTAAAACTAGTCATCTGTAAGTTTAACAAAAATTTCTGTAAATATATAAAAAAATCTGCTGTCCCTATTTGAACAGATGACTTCTTTTAAGTTTACAGATTCTTTTCTCCTTTTAAAATCATATAACATCCAAATCTTCCCTGAAAATATAGACCCTTATTAAGTTTATTAGAATTTGTATTATTTTATAATATATAATATAATAAAAAATATAATAAAAAAATTTTTTAATATATAATATATAATATAATAAAAAATATAATAAAAAAATTTTTAATATATAATATAATAAAAAATTATTAGAATTTTTTTAAAAATTCTGTATGGGTTTCCCTAGTTAAGATTCAAACTCTCGACAAGTCTGACGACTCTTCCAGTTTACCTGATAAAAAGTATGCCAAACACGTTAATTAACTCTTAATCAAACTTTTATTCCTAATAATTATCATAATTGAAAATTCATAACTTAAAATACTTTTGAATCATGAAATTAGACACAAGACACCCAGGTGTAAAATATTTTTGAAACACCTTATATTTAGGCAAATCAGGGATTTCAAAATTACGCCAGATAGTGTAAATGTGGTCGTATGTATATTCACCAATGTGTATGTGTTTCACAAGCGTGGCGTGGTGTAATTCAGTCACCACGTAACACGATTATCTTTCTAACTCAGCCTCTCATCGTCTTCCTCTCTCGTACTCATTGGAAATCCAGCTCTCCCTGGAGAGAGAGCTGACTGGAAGAGCCGGGAGCATACGTACATGCGAATAAGCATGCATTTGTGTGAATGTATGTATCCTGAATCTACATTACCACAGGCAGTTCGTGGTCAAACTTTGAGTCGCTACAGGCAAATTTAATGGAAACTCGGCACAAGAGCCGTTTGGACCAGCACTGTAGCAGCAATTCTGGCTCCTGAAGCTAAAACTAACTTTCCACATTCTCATTTTTGAAAATTCCTTTAAAAATCATCTCTTAAATTTACATTTAAATACTGTTATTCTAAAGCTGCTCATTAAAAGTGAAATAGTAATTTGCAGAAATCTGATTTAGATGGTAATTTTAAGCTCTAAAGTTTTTAAAAATTTTTCAAAGAGTTTAAGAGAATTTGACTTACAAATATTGATTGACAGTAAATAATCAGCAGCTATTTGTAGGACATGCTTCTTTTTAGACGGTTAATATTATTAATTTTTTATTTCTTTATTTGTATAAATTATTTATTTCTTTATTTGTATAAATTATTTATTTATTTGTATAAATTATTTATTTATTTGTATAAATGATTTATTTATTTGTATAAATTATTTACTTACTTGTATAAATTATCTAGAAAATATCGCGAATTAGGTATCTAATAAGAAAGTCGGATGCTTTTTTAAGTTGATACAATTTATATGAGAAAAGTTCTTTTAGGAGAGCAGTTATTTTATGAATATAAGAATGATTTTGTTTGCCTCATCTCTTTTCTCATTCAATTTTAATAACTGAAACTATGCAGCAGCTGTGAATCTTCCGACCACAGTGTGCGTCAGCCGTTATAAGCATTGTATGTTATTCAATTTAGCGACCCAAGCATTGTAATTGATAGTAAGTACTTAGTAGATTGAATCTAATGTGACTGAAAAATAATAGGACATTTGAAAATAATGCTGAATCAGAAAATATTTCTCAAAATATGCTCTTACCTTTTTAGTTCCTACAATACATGATCAGAACAATTGTAATGTTATGTTAATTTTATAGATTTATCTATTAATCTTTTTCCTAAATAAATTTTTTCTTTTTTTCTGTTTTCCTTTTTAATCAAACGGATAAAAAACTAATCAAGTTATAGTTATAATCGATTCAGTATCAATTTTCCCAAGCGAAAGCTAATGTCATAAGTTCGTTTTCAATCGGTGCCCAGTTCGGATCGATACCAAGAGTGCAGAAATAAGAAGCCAAGTTCTTGAGTGCGACGTTCCGTAACCTTGCAATCGCGGCTAAAATTGAGAGAAGCCGACAGCTATCAATTTGCCGCTAAGTGACAATCCCCGTGGATTATCGAATCTGATGCGCGGCAGTGTTTCCGGCGCAAGTGCGGCCAAAGTGTGGCAAGAATCAAAAGTAGAGAGAATAGAATATAATGGAAAATTCTTACAGAGTATAAAAAAGAAATGGAAAAAAAGAAAAGGAGAAAAAATAAATGTGAATAAATATAAGAAGAACTTGTAATTGCAGATTATATTTTCTTCTAGTTAGAAGTGGAATTATATTTATCTATTTAATTTTCAGGATGGAAGATTACTGATGATGATAATTTAACACTCAAATGATATTAATATGTAGACAGTTTAATTTAAAATATATTTTTTTCAAGTTTATACGACAGTGGAAAAAAATCAAATGTGTCTGATCAAAAACTACTTTGTCTACTTGGATGACAAGTTAGTTGTAAATTCTTAGTTAAAAATATAAAGTTTTAGTAAAAAGAGTGAAAAAATTAATTTAGGTCATTTTTTTAGTTTTGAGAGAATTGAAATACATAGTCTTGCTACAAAATACTTTTGCTACATATAATTAGTCTGAAACGACACGGTGCTTTACTGTGAGTAGAAAAAAGACATTTGAAATCATGATGTTTATATTTTTTCCTGAAGTCTCGGAAAATAATTTTATAAAATTGATGAAAATAGATATTAAACTTAGAAACGCAAACAAGTTTCGAAAGTTATAATTACAATGAGCGAATTAACACCGTGGCCATATCTATACAAAAATTAAATTCACAGAGTTTTGGCGTTTATACCGTATTTATCTGCTTTTTTTATAGATACCGCGTAAAGCTCTGCGTATTAAAATTTTTTTATAGATATGGCCACTGGTTAAATTCGTCTGCAAATTGGAAATTTCTGATAATAATAGACATTTTGTTTCACAATCACATAAACAATGTTTTATAATTTCAGTGCTTTAGATAGTTGAAATAATCTGATTTATTTCATTTAGGAAATTTAATCAGCTTTATTAAAAAAAACATCGAGAAATACAATCGGTTGCCTTCTAATATTAACAGATAATGCTTTAATATGCGATCCGTGCTTGGAAAAAGGGTATATCAGAATAAGCATGTATGTAGCGCCCCAGCTGGGATCTGGTTGAGATTTTTACAATAATTTGACATTGGTGTGAGATTAAATTTCTCAAAAGATTATGTCTAAAAAATTTTTTAATGGGAGTTATGGGGGTAATAAGAAAAATCAAAAACAATTATTGTTTAAACAATTGGAGTATAAGTTCTGAAAGAACAAAATACTTAATAATAAGCGACGTTGTGTAAGATATTAGAAGAAACTAGTATTTTCATTTTTCCGTGAAAAGATAAAAGTGAACTTAATTGTAATTTAGTAATTGTTTAAACAATTGCAAAATATCTGAAACAACAAATATTACTCCTAACTCTCATTAAGTGTGTTAATAATTTCAGAAAATACTAATACTAACTTTTCATGATTTTTTGCGATAACAAATTTTAACAAATGAAAATTGTTTAAACAATTGAAAAGCGTCTTAAATAAAGGTGTGCATTTCTCAGATAGAATTTTCAATGCAAATTAGAACCTTTTTGTCCACGCTTAAAACACTGAATTTTTCGAAATTGAATTTATAACAAGAAGAAAGCTTCTAAGCTCCCTTCGAATGTAAGATTTCTTCAAAACCAAATAATTCAATTGGTTTTGAAATTATATCCATCTAAAACAATGATCGAATTTTGGATCGAATCGAATTTTAGAAATTCGATCGTTATTTCAGATGGATTTCATTTCAAAACTAACTGAATGATTTTGGTTTCAAGAAATCCTACATTCGAAATGATTTAGGTTGCTTAGATTTCTCCTTGAATTAAACTTAATTTCGAAAAATTCAATGTTCTAAACTTGGACAAAAAAATATCAATTTGCATTGAAAATTCGATTTAACAAACTGCACGTCTCTAGTCTTAAACAAAAAATATTACTCCCAATACTCATTCAATGTGTCATTTATTCCAGAAAACAATAACTTTTCATGATTTTTTGCGAAGACAAATTTAAAAAATGGATGTTGTTTAAACAATTGAAAAATGTCTGAAGAAAAAAATATTATTCTCAAAATTCACTTGCTGTGTCCCAAAAAATTCAAGCTTATGATTTATAGGGAAAATACAATTAAAAAAAAAACAATTCTTTGAACAATTTAAAATTAGTTAGAAAATGCTTGAAATTTCGTCACTGATCAAAAACAAAATTTATTTTGAAAAAATTCAAAAAATCGCATTTTTAGCATAAATTTTACATAAAGCTGCTATATTCCCTTTTTTAGGGCATTTTCCGGGCACAATATAAAGGTGTTGGGGGTGGGCGGAGGTAAAAATTAAAGGTCATTTGATGGAACTTATTCGCTAAACATTCCTTAAAAAGTGACTAAACTTTAATTTGCAAAGGTTAATAACAAGTAGTTATCTGTGCAATTTTTGTGGAAAAATTAGCTTTTCTTACGTAAAATCCTATGTTAATTTCAAAGGCCCGGGGGTAATGTTAATATTGGAAAAAATACGTAATTTCTTTTTTCGAAGACCACAAAAAATTATGAGTTCCTCTATCTAATTTTTTCAAAAAATTAGCTTTTCTTACGTAAAATCCTATGTTAATTTCAAAGGCCCGGAGGCAAGGTTAATATTGGAAAAAATACGAAATTTATTTTTTCGAAAACCACAAAAAAGATGAGTTCCTCTATCTTAAAAAAAAATTTTGTACAAAACTTTGTAATGGATTTTTGAAACACTCTAAGCGGACTACACACCGCATGTGACGCGCTCAAGATCTTCAGTTTTTAAAACATTGCACCATTGAACCCCAAAACATTTTTTTTATCTGTTCTCGAGAAAAAACATTTTTTTTATCTGTTCTCGAGAGAAAAATTGTTTTTGATTTTTTTTACCCCTATAACTCCCAAAAAATTTGTTTTTAGATATAATCTTTTGGGAAATTTAATCTCACATCAATGTCAACTTTTGTAAAAGAAAATCCTTTAACATAATTTAATTTATAATTTTATATTATTGACGACATAAAAGTTCGGGACATTGAAAAAGTGATGAATACTTTGCAATTTTGATTAAAAACAAAATATGAACTTTATTTTAAAATTTTCTGTAAAAAGATATAATGCTACAAGACTGAAAATGTGTAGTTTGGGACATGGGACCAGATGACGTTTACTCATATGTAAGGGTGAAAATAAAAAAATTGTCGAAATTGTAGCCCGAGAAAATTACGTTCTTATTTTTAAAAATAGGTATCCTGTTTTAAATATAAGGATTTTTTAGCACGCGAGCCACTTTGCAAGGTCATATGTTCACATTTATCCATATGTTGCTAAAAAAAACTTAAAATCTTTCAAATACTTGAAAATGTAATCGTGTCCCTTATCCCTGATTATATTTATAAGTATTCGAAAGCCTTTTTGTAGTCTTTTAAAGTAAAATTGGATGCTTTTCTGGGACACACCTTTTCTCTTTTACTCCTGAAGATAAAAAACAAGTTAATAATCATTTGCTTAATTTCAATTTCAAGAAACGAATAGTTTTTCATGTGTCCCCAGATTTTAATTTCAGTTTTACTTATCATGTCCAGAGACACATTTTGTTGGATTTTTTAAATGAAAATAGTAGTTTTTCATATTTAAATCACAAAGTATGTAAATTTTGACCTAAATTTTACAATATACTTATGTGAAAATCTGTCAAAAATGTAAATAAAATCAGCAATTAACAAATTTCACAAAATATCGAAAACCGCACATCTTTGTGATGTCATCGTGTCCCTCGTTTTTTTCAAGATCAGTACACTTTTTGTAAGGTAAGTTATACGTGAAAATATTATCCGTAAAAACTTATTCGTTCTTACAAACTCACAATTTAAACTAATTTATATTAAGGAAGTAACCTTTAAAAAAGAATTCCTTTTCATTGATTTATTCTCATCGTGTCCTATGACCATTTTATGATATTTTGAATGAAGTTAGTCGTTGTGTTTAAAAAAAATAATAATTTTCAAATAGGGTAAGGGAACTAATTCTTGGCACCTTAGCCCAATTATTGGCATGCCAAAAACTGAAGTGAATTTATTTAATTTTGGATCAATATTTGA
>JBAGKK010000314.1:0-16060 GCA_037177015.1 Euceroptres primus | reverse complement strand
TCGATTAATATTTATCACTTCAGTCTGTGATTAAACGTAAGTTTGGCACGTGTAAATAAATAATTATCTTCTTTACGATATAAATTTTGTATATGAATATTATGTTAAAATTCCCTTTTCTATGTATATGTTTACTTTCAAAAATCTCAAAGAGACATTTTTAACTTGATCGGGGAATTAAAAATGACCGTGAAAAAACTGGAGAAAACCCGAGAATTTTAAATTCCCTCCAGAATCTTTCAAATTGATTTCAAATCCTTGAAAATTCTCCAAAATATTTGAGACTGTTCTAGAATCTTTAAATTTTTCAATATTCTACAACATACACTTAGACTCTTCCAGAATCTTCTGAAATTTTCTGAATACTTCTGTAACCTTTTAGAATTTTCTACTGAATCTTTTAGAATCCTCCAAAGTCTACAGAAAAATACTCTGAAATTCTCTCAAATTCTTTAGGATTTTCAAAACTTATCTGAAATCTATAAAAATTCTCCAAAATATTCGACTGTTTTAAAGTCTACAATCATTTAGATTCTTCTGGATTCTTCCATAATCTTTTAGAACCTTCTGGATTCTAAACAAATAATTTTATTTGTCTATAATAGTCTTATCGGTCTCGGGTAGATGAGGCAATGAACTTTCGAGTTCCAAATGCCGATAAATAATAATAATAATAATAATAGTCTTATACATTCTTAAAGAATTCTTAATACAATCTTAAAGAATTCTGAAAAACTATTTAATATTCTACAAAATACACTAGTATGTTCCAGAATCTTCTAAAATCGTCTAAAATCTTCTGAACTAGTCCACGATCTTCTAAAATGTTCTAGAATCGTCAAAAATATTCTGAAATGTATCTGAAGTTTTGTTCGTTTCAAATCAACGAACTCATATTTATCTAGAGATATCGTTCAATCTACAAAATAAAAAGAAATATCATCATATACAAAATATCATGAAATATCATATCAAAGAGACTATCATTACATTAGTTTCTATATTAATAAATCAATACTTTAGAACAAATTTGAGTTTAAGTCGAAATCAAATAAAGATTTCGTTTATTTGAACTTTTAGAACTTCAAGCACATTATTCTGAAGTGTAATAGAATTTCTAGAATTCTCCAGAGTCGTTTAGAACCCTCTCAAAAGACTAATAATCTTGAAGAATCTGCTGGATTATTTTCAGAATCTTCCTAAAATTCTGTAGACTTTTTGAGTCGTAAAAAAAAAGTCTGGAAGAGACTAGAAGATTTTAGAATTCTATGGAAGATTTTGGCAGAATCAGGAAGTCTGTGAGATTCTAAAACACTCAAAAATCTAGATTGTAGAGAATTTTTTGGAATTTTAAAAGATTAAATGCATCTACAAGTTTATGGAAAACTAAAAATATTCTAGAAGATTTTAAAAATTTGTTGAAAAGTCCAAAAGTCATGAAGGATTTTAAAAAATTCTAGAGCATTCCAAAGATTCTGAAAGTTCAGAAATTTGCGGAGTGTTTTATAAGATTCTGGACAGGAATCTAAGATTTTTGAGGATTTTTTAAGATTCTGGAGAATTGCAGCTTCCTTGGTATTTTTAAAAGAAAAAAATTTCCCTCCTTTTTTTTCAAAATCCCCTTTTTCGGAAAATAAATTATCTGTATTTATTATATCCTTATATATATATATATCCTATTTTCCCTAAAATTGAACTGCTGAACCTGTGTGATTCCTATATTATATAATTATAATTTTAATTATAACGGCAGATAACGGTATTGGAAAATGAAAAATTGTGCAGAGAAAATCAGATAATTTTGAAATTGAAATTTTGTAGCAACCCGGAATGAAATCAGGTGAAATCGTTTATCAATTGCTTTAGTAAGCTTTTGTAGAAAATTACATATTCACTTAGTAAGGCTTGCTAATAAATTCATTTAGTTAGTTGACTAAATGAATTTTTAGTTTTTTACTAAAAAATAGTAATCTTTTTATTAAAGATTAATAGAAACGCTTACAGAGTAACTTAGTAGAAAACTACTAATTCTTAGAGAGTATTTTCATAAAAAATAGTTTATTGAGCTTATACAGATAAATACAGTTAGCTAAACGCAAGAATTTCATAAATCGTATAATATACATTTTATATGGTTCATTTAGTTGTATAAATTATTTCTATCGTACAGGTTCAAGAAGAAAAGATTTTTCCCTTGAAAGTTTATGGTAATAATTAAAAAATGGTACCTGGAAAAATTTATGTTTTACCTGGAAAACCTGGAAAAGTCTTTAAATTTTGTTAAATGAGAAATGCTAGACACCCTGCTTTAAAAGACTTTCGAATATCGTAAACAGGCTTTGAAATTTTAAAATCTAAAAATAAGTTCTTTTTGAGTTGATAATACTCTGAAACATTGTAGAATTCTTGACACTTTAAGTATTAAAATTCTTGATACTTTAAGTATTAAAATTCTCGACACTTTAAGTATTAAAGTTCTCGACACTTTTGAGTATTTTATAAAATCCTGATGGTCAACGATAAACGCAATTTAGAAGCCACCCTAAACGGATCAAGATAAAACTTGACTGCAACAAGTAGGCGTGCAACAAGTGCAATTTATGTAATCTAACTTACCAAAGAGGAAAAGCATTTCAGAATTGTCAAATACACTCCTTACAGTACTCATTATTTATTTAGATATTCAGACATTTAGATGTTAAGAAACTAAATACTTGGAAGCTAGAAATTATAGACAAATTTTTAATAATTTTTTTCATTTTTCTAGGGGACAGGTCAAACAGTGACGATTGTAGTCCAATATAAACCTGAGGACTACAACAGATTCGAAGCGAAGATCCACAATCTCAAACAACAAATTTCCCAACAGAATATGATGACAGGCACCCTCATGAGGACCTCACAGAAAAAGTCACTTTACGTCAGGTAAATATAAAGTAAAAATAGGTAAAAATAGTCAAACTAAAAATCTTTTGAAGCATGAGACGGAAACCTCTGATCAAAGATAATTCGTTTGCTCCATTTTCACATTGTCAGTCGTATTGCTTACTTTGTCAGTCGTATTCCTTGCTTTCATCTTCAGATGAATAGTGAACAAGTTCAGAAGCGAAAAGAGAACAAATATGTCCCACATCTGCTATCAATGGTTCTTGATTAGAAAATTACTAAACTTCCGGAATAGAAACAGAGTCACAGAGAAGTTGAACCAGAGTTGCTACAAATTGAACCACAGTAGAATCGTTTAAAATTCTTTGCCTCTTTTCGTCTCAGTAACTGATGGTCCAGAATTTAATCTCTTCTGTTGAAAAAAAAAAGAATTTAAATATATTATCCGCCTATTTTAGAAGTACCCTGATTTAAATTTGAATTTTTAGGGCACTTTTTGACTACGATCCCAATAAGGATGACGGGTTACCAAGTCGAGGTCTGGCCTTCCGTTATGGGGAAATTCTTCACGTCACGAATGCCAGTGACGATGAATGGTGGCAAGCCAGGAGAGTTACTTCTCAGGGTGAAGATGAAGGTTTGGGAATCATCCCTTCTCGTAGACGATGGGAACGCAAGCAACGTGCCAGGGATCGTTCTGTAAAGTTCCAGGGTCACATGCCTGTCATAATGGACAAGGTACTTTCCTTAATAAAAGTTTTCAACAATCTGATCCTCTAAAAATTATTTTATTTCATTTTACCTCTTAAATTATTTTATTTTTCTTCTAAAATTATTTTATTTTACTTCTAAAATTATTTTATTTTTCCTTGCAGCAATCGACGCTGGATAGGAAAAAGAAAAACTTTTCCTTCAGTAGGAAATTCCCCTTCATGAAAAGTAAAGACGATAAGTCCGAAGACGGTTCCGACCAAGAACGTGAGTATCAAAAAAATATCAAAATCATCCTGCACGATCGGAGCATGTTCGGACTCATGTTTATACACGTCTCGCCACCTATTTTGCAACTCGTTTTAATCCTTCTTTTCATCCCCCATTATATAATAAAATTTTAAAATTTGAACTGTTCATTGACTTAATTTTGCCTTGTATTCATTCCAATTAGTTATGTCACTTGACGATTTGACGGCCTTGACTTAAGAATATTCTTTAAAATTACTTTGATTTCTTTTATCGACAGAAGACCTGATCCTCGATTTCATGCTCATTTTTTTCACATCTCAAACATTTAATCATGGCACACAAAAGTTTTGAAAACACTTCCTAAGTGGATTGAGTCACCCTTGCTTTTACTAATTTGCTTTTGAAGCAAAAACGTTTCTGTTTCACGTTGATAAGAATATTAGCACAAATCGAGCCAGGTCCGAGTCAGTCCCGAATGAGCTTTTGTGTTTACATGTGAAACGTGACATGTGTTTTGTTTTGCCTGCTTGTGTAGGGTCGCCCACAACACCCGAGAATGAAAACGATCCCACACGTAAGTATTCTGTACAAAAAGAATTGATCCTTAACAAAATTATTCTTTTACACCTCAGATATTCTTGAGACATTCACTGGAGATCGTATTGTGATATTCCAGGGATATCTGATGGATATTCTAATTTTGTATTGGTTTCCCAAAGTGTAAATACTGACGTGGCTTTCCTGCTTGCTCTTAACATAAAACCACACTTGATTAAACCTGATTCTCTGAAGTTTTCCCTGTACGCCCTAACAAGCTTGTTTTATGTATTTGTAACAATAACATCTCGACGTGGCTTCTCCTTTAGCTTGCTCTATAACCCCAAAGTTTGAATTCCACAACGGCGAGTTTCTCCAAACTCGAACATGACAATGAGACTATTGTTCATTTCGACGTCACGTGTATAGATTTGTAGCAGAATACGAATTCAGTTACGAGATTATCTACTTTCAAGTGACAAAGACCATTGTCTGGATTTTAACGACCCCTAATAACGGAAGGGTTTTGTTTTGGATTCGAGATGCACTGATTCGCTTTGATTCTTTTCAAACTGTAGCTAATCCATTCGAACTTGCAATGCTTTATTACAGAAGAGAAACTTCGTCCAAATGCTTAAAATCTTCTAATTCATAGGCAGACTTTGCAGACTCCAGATTTTAAATCTTTGAAACAAGTATAGTTTTTTCTGAAAACTTGGGCTGGATAAAATTTAAATAGATATTTGTGTTGCCTAAAACTTATCCAAGAATAATCGTCAATCCTGGGTCGAATCGCCAACTTAATAATGTATATTGAAAAATCGTATCAGTAAATAAAACCTAATGGAAACCAGTTCCCAAGAAATTAGCTCACGAACAATATTCACCAATTTTCCAATATAATGCTTCGATATTCGATTTCCAATACCATAACATGTTGGCTTTTATTACTTTCCAATTGTCCAATATTCCCTTTTCATAAAAATGAGACTCGAACCTTCTCTCCAACGTTGGAAACAAAATCGAGGCAATTTAATAGTTCGATTATAGACTTGATAAGAGGTTCCTAATAAACAAATTTTAAATAAAAAAGTTTTATTTTTATAACTGTTTCAAAGGATTTAAATTCAAATAAGCAATCAACAAGAATGTAATTGTTATTTGGTTCGATTGCTGGTAACTGGAATTTCCAATTAGTTTGCACGCGAATATTCGCTGTTATTTCGGAAGACCACTGATTCGTGGTAGAGCTTAATTGATCGTAGCGGTGAAGCTTTGTTTTGCACGAATATTGAAATATGAACTTATTATGTTCTAGAATTTATGCTGTGCTACACCCAGGATGACACAAATGCAGAAGGTAATCATGTCTTTCTTTCATTCTCATTTCTCTTCCTTTCATTCTCATTCTCGTCCTTTTTACTCAAAATTTCTTAATCATTCCCTGCATTAATTAACTTAAGTAATTTCGCTGCAGCCTTTTTAGATTATCATTTAGTTCAAGAATGCTCTAATGAAATTATCCAAATCATTTAATTCTTCTCCTCTATAGGCTTTATTTTTCTTACGAAGACACTTGTAAATATTTTTCATTTATCCTTGAATCTTTCCCTCTATTATTGGGCATATCAAACCAAAGAGTTATTCTTCTCAAATTCAATTATTTTTACTTTGTTTCGGTTCTCTTAAAATGCCCAAATAGCACTGAACATTGTATCAATATTGATACAATATTGCTTGTCAACATTCTCAATGTTGTCGAAAATATTGGGGAAACATTGTCTAATGTCTAACAATATTTGTCTAAATAATATATTTGTCTAACAATATTTGTCTAACAATATATTGTCCCTAACAAAATTAAAAAATTTCAGTTCCTTTTTGACAAACAGAATAAGAAGAAAAATACCCTCTGAAATTTACAAAAAGTTCATGGAAACTCGAAATAAAAAATCAAATAGAACAAAATACAATAAAAGGAAAATTTTAACTAATAAATTTGATACACTACTTCAACAAAAATTAAGAGAATCAAAAAAAGTTCAATTCAAAGAGAACTGCTTGGTTTTATAATTTAACTGATTGTGATATTCCTGAAGATGTGAAAAATATTGTTTCATTAGGACCAAAACATGGAATACCTATACAACCTAAGTATTTTCCCACAGATAAGTTTATTACTGAAGTTGAAAAACAATCTTGATAATTTAACGAAGATAGAATAGAAGATGCAAGAAAAACAATAGTAAACTCTATAGGCACTTTTACAAACAAAAATAAATTTTCTGATGATCTCAAACAAAAAAACCACGATGAAATAGTAAATGAATTTTTAAATAATAATAAAAATATTTTCTTTACCACAGCAGACAAAGGAAACATCACTGTAGCTGCAGATAAAAATCAATATTTAAAAACACTAAATGTGTTAAAAGATTACTTTTATTATGAAAAACTACAAAATAATCCATGCAATAATATCCAGAATAGTGTAAATGAGTTAGAAAACAAATCTAATCTAAGACAGACAGTAGATATCTAAGATCTAATCTTTAAAAAAGATTACATTAACAAAACAGAGCACAATCAGTTAACAATAAAAAACGGAGTTATTGGAAAAGCCTATGGTTTACCAAAAATCCACAAACCACAACTGTCCTGCACTGCCGGAAGTAAAAGTATTCAAACGGATAGAAAATAACGGATTTAAAATGATAGAAACTTTTAATCCGCCTTAATGAGCGGATTAGAAGTTTATTATCTTCAATCAATCAATCTTCAATCAATCAAATAAAAGTTTATTATCTTCAATCATTGTTTATCCGTTATTACACTTGGAAATTCTTATCCTTTTGAATGCTTTTGAAGAATATTGATCAGATATTCTTCAGGCAACATGGAGTTAATATTTTGTTACTATGTACTGCAAATGTTATAAATAATAGCTAATAAAATATTGCATATATTTTATATTGGCGCTTATTGACAATATGGACAAAATATTAATTCCATGTTGTCCCAAAATTGCGATTCAATATTGAATTGAATCAATATTCTTCGAGTCGCAATTTTCAGGAATATTACTCATCAAGATTGTATCAATATTGTTAGACAATGTTACCTCAATATTTTCGACAATACTGAGAATAGCAATATTGCAAGCAATATTGTATCAATATTGATACAATATTCATTGCTGCTTGAGTGAACATTAAAATGAATCCGATCTACTTATCATTGTTGGAAACTAGCTGCGACATTTTCAGGAAGAGTAGCTTAGAAGTTAGAATTTAAAAAGTTAGATTTAGTCTTGTGGAATGCAACCAATCATTGTTCATCATGCCTGCCTTTCAACAAAGTTTCTCCTTTATTTATTTAAGATCTGTCTTCCGTCACAGGCAGTAAAGAAATTTTGTATCGTGTTGAACTGCCTTATATGGAGGAACTGACTTTAGTTTATCTGGAAAAGGAGGGTGTTGAGGATAATGAGGAGCTTAGTAAGTCATTGTGTGCACCGGAGTGAAAATACCCGTGAAACTAATATTGCAAAAGTGTCATCCTCTTACGTATCATGTTCCCTCGTTTTTTATTTATTTTTAAACGCCCGACGCTTCGCGCAGATGAGACAGTCGCGAATGCTTGCTTTCTCTTTTTTTGCAGTTGTACGGCTCTAACGTTCTCTCCGTATAAATCGATGTTTCGAAATCGCCCTAAGGATGGAGATGATTTCTTTTAACTCGATCAGATACAATTTTTATTAATCTCTCCCCCAAAGAAATGATTTTATACTTTATTAATTTTTTTCTTATTTCTATTTTCTCATAACGAAAATCTAAATTCTCTGTCTTGAGTGGATTTTAAAAAAATCAGGTTGTCACGCAACTGAAATTCCAGAAATTTTTCAATTGATGAAAAAGTTACGAATGTTGCTCCTGAATTTTCGTGAGGCTTGTAGATAGAAATCCTTGACCAAGTCCAAACAACAGTCCCTGAAACGACTTGTGAATTTGCATTTCCTTGTGTTAACACGATGCAGATTTTGTTTGTCAATTGTAATTTTCATTCTGGTTTGGAAGCGATTAATTAATTTGCAATTTCTTGTTAATACAGGTAGCGAAGAAAATGTTTTATCTTACGAAGCTGTTCAACAACTTAGTATTCAATATATGCGTCCAGTCATTATTTTGGGCCCACTCAAGGATCGGATCAGTGACGACCTCATTGCGGAATTTCCTGATAAATTCGGCAGCTGTGTTCCTCGTGAGTTGAAATTATAATTTCGAAGATTGATCTCATCTAATCCTAAATTAAATATTAAATTAGTATTTTCTGCTTTTCAGACACAACTAGGAGTAAAAGGGAATACGAAGTTGATGGTCGGGATTATTATTTTGCAGCATCGAGGGAACAAATGGAAAGGGACATTCAAAATCATCTATTTATTGAAGCAGGACAGTATAATGACAACCTTTATGGAACGTCGGTGGCTTCTGTACGAGAAGTAGCTGAGAAGGTGCCGTTCATTTTACCTTATCCATTTGAAAGTCATTTCAAAGATACAAGATTATTTTTGCTTTTATTCAAAAAATAATATTTGATGCATTCAACAATTTACTAATTATTTTTCAATAATTGTTTCAGGGGAAACACTGTATTCTTGACGTAAGCGGAAATGCTATCAAGAGGTTACACATTGCACAAATATACCCCATCGCCATTCTTATCAAGCCCAAATCTGTAGAGTCAGTTATGTAAGTTAATTATCTATTTTCGTTTTTTTTTCTATTCGCTTCCTCATAGAGGAAGTTTTTTAGCGGTAACAAAATCGAGATCCCAGTTTTTTGTAGGAGGGTTGAAATTTACGAATAAATATTTTTATAATGTGAAAAATTATTATTGAAATTAATTTCATACAAATAAATATTTTTAAAAAATCAACAAATGTATTAGTATTAGGGATCAATTAATTACTTAATGGAGGAAGCAATTACTTGCTTCATGAGGAAGAAAAGTCCTCATTCAATGAGTTGATACAACTTCACAGCTATTGCTTCCTTATAGAGGGAGCTTTGTATCGGTGATAAAATCCAGATCCTAAAAATAGGTTTTTCGAATATATTTCAAGTGGAATATATCTAGTATGAAGTTCTAAGGAATTGTCCATGTGTCTGTGTGTATATGTCACGCTTTTTTGCTATCCTACCATATTTCGAGAACGAGTTTAGGTAAATTGATGAAAGTTGGCAGACTTATTCCACCCTATAATACCTTGATTCTATCAGAACTATCAGAAGGGTTTATCAGAATATTAGACTTTACATTTTTATGTACTTTTAAAATGTTTGTAAAATTGATTTTTCAACTATAACTTTTTAAAATGTAATAATTCAAAGCTAATGTAAGGAAAATAAATATTCCTTGTGTCGAGACGAATCGATCGACCTGTAAGATTAATGCATTCCATTGAAAAATAAGAGAGTTATGGTTTGATTTTTCAACTACACTCATCGCTCGTAATAAGGCCGACCTCAGTGATAAACGGCACTATAATGGGTACGATTAAAATCCAGTTTGAACCGGATTTAAAGCGGCGATCAAGCACTCTTATCTCAACACTCAGTACCGCGTATATAGTCTCTGAACGTACAAAAGTAAATATGCAGAGAGTCGCGATGTAAATAACTTCTGGCGGCCCTGACTGTTTGAGCGATTGTGCCGTCGCGGGACGTTCAGGGGGGGGGAGACAGAACCAGTCAAGCGTGAGGAACCTTGAAGCCGGCTCTATTACGGTCGGCCTTATTACGCGCGATGTGTGTATAACTTTTCAAATTATCATAAATCAAAGCTGATGTAAGGGAAGTAAAGATTCTTTGTGTCGAGAAGAATCGTTCAACCTGTAATATTAATGCATTCCATTGAAAAATAAGAGAGTAATGGTTATTTACAATTTTGAAAAATTGATTTTTCAAATATAACTGTTCAAATTATCATATTTTAAAGCTGATTTAAGGGGGGAAAAAATTTCTTGTGTTGACACGAATCAGATGACCTAATATTAATACATTTTATTGAAAAATAAATAAGATGCCATCAAATGTTGAATAAAAATGAAAAATTACAATTATGCTGAAATAATTTCAAAAATTTTAATTTTTCGAGGTTGAACCATAAAAAAGAGTTATTTCTGAAATCAATATGAATAGATTGATTTATAATATAATTGTATTTTGTTTATGTATTATATTTATATTTTATTTGTATTTTATTTATGCTTGGAAAGTGTGGAGGCAAGGAGAGGGTTGGAATTGGAGCAGAGGGATTGAGACTGTTTACGAATAACTATTTTTATAATGTGGAAAATTATTATTTAAATTAATTTCATGCAAATAAATATTTTTCGGAATTCGGAATTTTTTTAAAAAAATTGAAAAGCAATATGATTTTGAAATCTTTTGCACTGTATTGGCACATATTTGAACTATACTATATATATTTTTTTAATAAAAATATTCAAAATGGTGGATGCTGCTCTCGCTCAAAAATGAAGCCTCAAAATAAAAGTGCCCGGGCGGTGAGTATGATTCAGGCTCTCCAGGTAATCCGAAAGCAAAAAATTAAAGAGATTCTTAAAATGTACACTTGCGGCTATCGTAGGTAGTAGAATGAAAAAAAAATTAAAAATTTTTAAAATGGCGGACTTTTGAAAGAAAAAATTTTTTCACGTTTTTTTTTATTTAACGGGCCATAACTTTTTTAAAAAAGTATATTTAAATCCACTTCTACTGCGGACGATAGGCACACGTTTTCTAAACACGCGTGTAAATCGACGACCCACTTGATTAATTAGTTTTTGAGATATCGCTCACCGACTTTTTTGAGGCCTCAACTTCAAAGGATTGTAACGCCGCCACTTTCTTTATTTTTATAAAGAAAAATTATTTTGTTAATTTATACTAATGTAGATGAAAATTTCGAATCGGAAAAAAATAAAACATTTTTTTCAATTCTTACGACTCTTCCAGACTTTATTGATAAAATTATTTATTTCTACGTTTCGATCCTCACTATATGAATAATATAAAGGTTATGAAGTATCTTCTTACCTAGTTAGTTACATTTTGGAGCGTCGAAGAGGACAAACCATGTTTGGATGAATTAGTCAATATTTGTGAAATGAATCGATAGTCAGTGTTGGAGCTAAAAAAAGTATATGATATTAACAATTTTTATAAGAACATTTTTTAACTTAATCTAGTTTTTTGTGTTTTAAATATAATGTTACCTTCATTTTTGAGGTTAGGCTGAGTTTCAGTGACATTCTGTGCTTTAAATTTCTTATTAGTAATTTTTGATTTGCAGTTCTTTTTTCATCATTTAAAAGGATATAGTACCATGAGATTTTAAGGTAGTTACTTAATTTTGTAGTGAAAGTTAAATTTTAACAAATATCATGAGCTCAATTACAAACAACTTGCGCTCAGAGCTAGTCCAACACTGATGACTGCTGATGATACACGTTACACACATTCAAAGCCTAGGAGGTAAACACAAGTATAACGTAGAATATATATGTATATGTGAAACAACTAGAAAAATTTTTTTGAAATCCAGAACCATTGGTGTGACATTCTCGAATGTGGAAAATTGTTATTCATTTAATTATAATTTTAAAAAATAATATTTGGTTAATTTTTTGTATAGATGTTATGAAAAAATTTCAAAAACTATTGTGTGCTGGATTATAATGATCCAAGTCTGTAATTTTATTTATACAATTGTCCTCTTCTTTTTTAGTAAATATGATTTCAGTAAAGCATCTTTTATAATAATTGGGATCTTGGAAGAATCGTAAGAATTGAAAAAAAATGTTTTATTTTTTTCCGATTCGAAATTTTCACTAATCACTTCCCGGACGTAAAAGAATTTGGATCACATCTTCCATTATTTGCTAATGTAGAGAAAAAGTTTTGATAATAATATTGCTTTTCTACTTTCTTAAAAAAATCCGAAAAAATGATACAAAAAAGTACCTATCACACTAGAATACCCCCTTAATATTAGATCAATTAGTTACTTAATTCTTCATCTATGATGAAGAATTGCTTCATCTATGATGAAGCAAATCATATTTGCCCCAAAAGGAAGCAAAGTGCTCATTCAGTGAGCACCAGTGTTTATATAACTTCACATCTAGTTTCTTTTAAGATGATTGAAATCCTGGCTTACGAATAATATTATTTACAGGGAAATGAACAAGAGGATGACTGAGGAAAAAGCGAAAAAAGACTACGAGCTAACACTCAAAATGGAGCAGGAGTTTGGCGAATATTTAACTGGTAACAATTAATTCAAAGACTACGATGCCATAATTCTATTGTAAAAAAATGAACTGCCTAATTAAATAAGTCAGCGCAATAAATATCGCAGACGTTTTCAGTTTGAATTATCTTGAATTGTATTGTAATTGAATGTAAATTGTATTGAATTAGAATTATGCTGCATTTCTTTGACTTTTTTCAACTTTCTTGTATTATTTTGATTTCTCTTGAATTATTTTGAATTCTTTTGAATTTTTTTAAATTGAATTTACCTTGAATTCAGATGAAATTATCTCAGGTTGAATGACTTCAGTTCATGTGAATTCACTGAAACTCTTTTAAATTCTTTTAAATTCATTTGAAGTTTTTTAAATTCTTTGAATTCTTGAATTCAGGTATTTTTTGGGTTTCTGAGTTTATAAAATTTCAGTATTAATAAATAAAATCAATGAAGAATTATGAATAATGAGAATAATAAAACTAAAATTATAATTTCAGCTATCGTGCAGGGAGACACTCCGGAGGACATCTACGTGAAAGTGAAGGAAGTGATCGCGGAACAGTCAGGGCCAAACATTTGGGTACCTTGTCGGGATCAGCAACTGTGACGTTCTGCCCCCGAGGATCGTACAGATCCCAACGCTTGGACATTACCTCCGAGGCGTCAAAATTAATTGCTCTTAATGACACAATTAAGCAAGTCCTCTATCGCCTTTTCCCCTACCTAAGTAGCACAATATGTCCTAATTAAGACGCGCGTGCGAAGCTCGTTGAATCTTCGCACACAGACTTGAAAAATTGTCACGAGGAATTCTGACAAGAGGATAAAAAAAGAAGAGAAGGAATGAAAACCTCACGTATAAAACGAGCGTATAATGTACAAGACCCCCTCGAAGATGTTAATCACTGTAACGAGTTGTGAGAATCATGAACTATAATCCAAGTATTTTCCTGAATGTTCGACCGATGTAGTCTTTTTCTCTCTGATCGCTTATTTTGAAGTTTCAATCTGTGACTACTTTTAAAATTGAAAGTTTCTATAATTTTTTTTTGATGATTTTATCTATTGACTCTGAATCATTTTAGATTCTCTTATACCAATTTTACAAAATGGTATCTGATTCGCAAAAACTTTTGTAGAGTATATATTTATATATATATATATATATATATATATATATTTTGGTTATTTTGAGTGAAGTAGGACGGTATTTTTAAACTGTATGTACTTAATTGCATTAAGACGAGAATAATTCTGGATAAAAAGATGAGGTGTTGTTCGATAAAAAGGAATGATCGTGACGATTTATTGATCGTGAAGATTATTGTTGAGAATCGCATGTGTATGTTAACGATCTTATCAGACCTCACAGGACAAATCCCTAGAGCTAGGATAGCGATATATAATGTTTTGTACAGCTAGATGACTAAGCCAGTAATGGGTTATGTGCAACATTATATAGAGAAGAGAAGAACACTATTGTAATTTGAATATTACTACTAAATTATTACAATGATTATTATATAATTGCTATGATAGTAGATAAATATTACTGTAAATATCTATGCCTGTAATCGAGACGTAGCGGAGGCGTTGAGCGTAAGCCACGAGTGTTATGCGTAGGCCTCGGTTGTATTTCTAGGAATCTTTTCGCGATCAGTACAAGGTCCCTTTCTGGAAAGAAGGGATTCTAAGAAGAATCCCAGAACGAAAAAAAAATCACGAACGAACCCGAACGACAAAGAAAAATCGGATCTGTTCCGATTCAAACAGATGAACTGTATTTATCGGTCGCGGTATCGATGTAATTAAAACGGTATAAAGATTCAATAGATTTTTAGATAAGGACGTTGGTAAAGATGATGAACAATTGATGAAGGTGGCGAAGATTGTTTGTCGATTTAATTGTAACATATAATACATACATACCGGGTAGGAATTATAATTTGTACCAGCGATCTGTGCGCTGTAAGCTAAATTCGTGTAGCATCATCGTACACAGTTGCCTTTTGCGACGTGATTAAATTCGCGTCGGTCTTCTTATTTTTCTTCGAATGCTTAGGATTTTTGAGTCGATGCGAGCGGATAGAAGTCACGTGCACACAACGTCGATTTATTTTTTGTGCGATATAGTTCTTGAGTTTTTTCTTTTTTCACCGAACGGATAAAAAAGCAGTCGGCTAGAGAAAAAGCTCCAAGAGACTTGAAAATGAAATCATGTATGGCAGTATAATCTCGAATACAGATCGTGCCTGAAATTAAGAGGCCCCAGGGTTCAACCGAGTAATATGGTGTGTCTTTCTCCATACAGAGGAACGTATTAAAAGAAAATCTATTGCAGACACCTATTATACATCTCTATAGTCTATTTAAAGATATTACTTATTGAATTATCAATCTCATGTTCACCTTGTTTCATCGTTTTTAAATAGTTAATAAACGTTTTACCAATTTTATGCAACTGTGTCTTATTTATTGTCCCTCGCCCCAAATTTTTTTACTCTAACATATTTTAGAACAGTTAGAAATTACTTGAAAGTTCAGCCACTTTTGATTGACTGAAATGGAAAAAATGAAAATGATGAAAATTAATTTACTGTGGTTGAAAATTCATTTACTTTTGGTTGATAATTCACTTGTTTTAATTGAAAATTCATTCATTCAAATTTCAACTAAATTAATTGAAGTTTCAACTATATTTCTAACAATATTGCATATTTATTTTGTAAATAAAAATACCATTTTTGAAAACCTAAAATATTTAAAAGTTGCCAGCTCTAGCAAATCATTTTGAATAGCAAAACTTTTTGACAAAATTGTAAAGAATCTTTTGTAATCAGTTATTTAAATACTATTCAAATGATTTTGAAGTGAAAAATATACAGGAAAAAATTTAAAGTTTAATAATGGCTAATACGCTAACGTGAACTGATCTCCCAAAACTAAACTTACGCAAAGTTTCAAATTTAAAATGTTCAAAATACACAATTTACACAATTTCAAATGTGCCTGAAGTTCTAAACATTCAAATGAAAGAAATTTTTATTGGATTTCATTTAAAACTCAAATTTCTTCTAAAATATTGGCTTATTAATAAAGAAATAATGTAATGATAAAAAAAGCTCACTTTTATTTTGTAGTTGAAACAATATTTCAAGATAAATTTGAGTTGAGAGAAAAAATTTCGTTCATATGAACGTTCAAGTACATATTTTCAATTTAAATTCTTTGTAGTTAAATAATTATAAAATAGAAAAGGTTAAAATTTGAATAATGTCATGTTGTACGTTTAGTCTCGACCTTTTAAGAATTAATCAGCGCAGGAAGTCGTGGAAGAGAAGGTCAAAAAAGAATG
>JBAGKK010000313.1:67867-78592 GCA_037177015.1 Euceroptres primus | reverse complement strand
CGCACTTTTGCTTGGTCCTAATTAAATATCTGTTGAAAAAGTTGGAAAAATAATTTTTTTCATTTTGTTCATATGAACGTTCAGCACTTCAGGTACATTAATTGTTTAGAAATTTTCAATTGATTTATAATTTGAATTTTTTAAATTTAATTCAAATTAAAATCGAAAATACTAAATACATACTTAACAAATACTGCGAAAACTTTATTGATTGAACATTATAATTAAAATCATTAATTTGTTCATCTTCTGAACACAATCCAGCGATGATTCTGTGACCCTCGGGCCCTTATCAGTTCTCCGTCCAGTCGTCTAATACTTCAACACCGGACAGGAGAATGATAAGGGGCTTTAGGCACTTTCTTCAAACACCAAAAGTCGTTTTACGATTGCCCCAATAAATGCATTCCTTAAGTTGATCCAGTAGGTTGAGAAGGTACTCTGCAAAGAAAATATTAGGTGTTTATAATATATTATAATGCTTATTAGTTTGTGGTAGCAAATTAAAAGTAAATGTTTTTTATTGTTGAAACCAACAAAATTTACGTTAAACTAAAAAACAGTTTGACTCAAACGACAGTCAATTAATAAAAGATAGTTTTGTAGTTTTAACATATCTTTTGTTGATTCAACCTAAATAATTGTTAGGACTACTTTCGATAAGAAAACAAACCAAGCAGCAAAAGCAGTTTTCATTATTAAGGAACCTCAATTTTTTGTAAGTTTTTGATGAGAAAAATTGTTTTTCTTCTTTTTGATCACAAAACACGATTTCTTATGCAAGCTAATATAAGAAACAAAAATTGACAACTCTGAAATATATTTTGTTTTCAATGAGCTAAAATTTCACTGGCTTTTTTATTGTATTCAAACTGAATTTCTTAACAAAAGAAGAGACCCAGGGTCTAAAATATTTTTCATACTGTAAATATTACTAATGGTTTTCCTATGTTGATCAGTCATTCCGATAAGAATAAGCACGGATACATACTTGCATTCTCAGAACTTTTGGGAGCGTTTAGATTTGAACCACGCGCGTGCCCTTCCGTTCTTGCATCTTATCTACAGAAACTTCCGTTCTAAAGGGAAATTAACTGCATTTAAAAAATTACTTGTAATTAATATTATGAAGTTAAAGCTCGTATAAAAGTCCGGAGTCAATAATTTAACAAGGAGCTTGTTAGTCTTTATTTTCTCTGAAAGGAAAAGCAGAACATAAAATCTAGAAGCAAATAAAGTTGTATTGAAAAAAATTAGAAAAAATGAAAAATTATAGACAATCCTGAATTTTTGAAGAAATTCTGGAGCATTCTAGAAATTTTGCACACAAGGTTTTTGAGCAATCTGAAAGATTCTTTGAATTTTTTGGACAACCAAGAACCATTCTTTTTCGAAAATTTATTTCGTAAACAGTAACAAAGTCTGCGGCTTAATATCTCTGTTCTTCGTATTTGTCTATGAATTATTTCAGAAGATTCCTAAAAAATCTAAGAGATTTTTAAGGATTTTTGCAGAACGTTGAAAGACTGGAGGATTCTGGAAAAGTCAAGAATAGGGGGTTGCTACAGGTCAGCGAATTCAGGGAAAGTCAGGTAATTTTGTAATTAGGATGTTGTAGCAACCCTGAAGAAGGATTTGGAAGAATACAAAATATTTTTTATGGTTGTTGAAGATTCTGAAACAGTATAGAATTTTTTGAAGGATTTTGATAGATTTTTCAATATTTTTGAAGATTTTAAAGAATTTAGATAATTCTAGAAAATTATGAAAAAGACTAGAACATTTTGATACTGTCTAGAATATTTTGGAGAATTTTAACAGATTTTGAAGGATTGGCCTAAAAGAATATAAAAGATCCTTTTCAGGAAAGTGCGAGTCCAAAAGTCCTAAAAAGGGTTCTATAAAATTCTGAAGGATTTGAAAAGATTATGGAAAAGTCTAGACGATTTTAGGGATCTGTTATAGATTTTGGAGGATTTTAGAATATTCAAGATATTTTTGGAATACACTGCTCTCGCGATTTAATGCTGGTTTCGGGTATGGCCTGCAATGGCTTTGGAATAAAATCGCGAGTCTCTAAACGTAAACAGTCAGGGCCGTATGAACTATTTCTGTTTGATTTTTGTCATGAGTAAAAAATATTTTTTAAATATGTTTAATTTAACGTTTATTTTAATTTTAAGTTTTATTTAGTTATTATTTATTAATTATTATATATAACGCATAACCAAACCACTGAAAGCGAACTGAAGCGAGCTGACGAAATTATCCGTTTAGGATACTGCCCGCTTTGTGGCTTTGGGTACTGCGAAACTCCGCGAGCTCACAGCGCCTCCCTCTCGTCCCCTTGGACCCCTCACCATCGGCGAAAATTCGTGTCAGGACTCATGTCAAGGGGAGGTATATCACGAGAGCAGTGTATTCTAGAAAATCTTGATTAGTTTTTGGAAGATCCTAGAGGATTCCAGAATATTCTAAAAAAGCAGGGACCTTCCTTCAACAAATTAAGGGGCATTTTTTCAATTTTTCTAATAATTTCAACAAATAAGAAATAATTTGATGAATAGTTAGGCTTTACAGAAAACTGAACCAAAAATAAAGGTTCTACGAACAATCAAGCCGAAATTAAATATTATTTTAGTTTTATTTTGATTTCCACGAAACTCAATATAAAACTAATTAGTTTCATATCGAGTTTCGTGTAGATCGGAGTGAAAACTAAATTTTAAAATGATTGCTCAGTAGAACGTTTGATATCGAGTTTCGTGTAGATCGAAGTAAAACTAAATTTTAAAATGATTGCTCAGTAAAACGTTTCATATCGAGTTTCGTGTAGATCGAAGTAAAACTAAATTTTAAAATGATTTCTCAGTAGAACCTTTATTTTCTGTTCACTTGTTCTGCTCATCCTAGTTTGCAATTTAATTTTTCACAATTTCTTAAAATTAATGGAAAAATTTAACAAATGCCTTTAATTTCGTGAAGGTCACTGTAGAAAAGTGTAGAAACTTGTAAAGGGTTTAGAAGATTCTGGATGATTCTGGACATATTTGGATAGGTTATAAAAGTTTTTAAAGAAATTTATAAGATTCTAAAAAGTTGCAGAAGCTTCTAGAAAATTCTGGATTATTCTAAAAAAAGTTTCTGAAAGAAGCTATAAAATTCTGGATCAATCTCTAAAACGTATTTTTATCGATATTTTTCTAGCAAATTGGCAAAGTTTGGAAACTTTGAAAATAATTTTTGGTTTTCGCAAGTCGTTTCTATTTTAATTTTCGGTTTGAAAACGGAAGAATAAGGGAAAATTTTTTTAAAAAACTTATTTTTCTACATTTAGGATTAACTTTAAATATAATCTTGCATCAGTTTTCACAATTCTGTCTCTTATTTCGAACTTCAGAATAGAATAAAACCTTCAAAAAGCCCCTTATTTATACGAGCCTATCGCAATCCAAGCGAACCGCGTGAGTATTATACAATGCTCAGGATCTTTTAAGTTCTAACCTTGGTTTGATCTGCTTGCTTCTCTTAGGTTCAACTGTTGACAGACGATGTAAAGGCATTCATTCGATTCTGAAGAAGACTATTTCCAGGGCCAAGAAATTTAAAACGCTATTCCTATACTTATGAGATTGCACTAAGTTCTATTTTTATTTTATTGACACTAAACTCTCCCCTGATGAGTATTGAAAATTTATTTCCTAGTAGTATTATTTTCAAATACTCTGGGCAATTTCCAAAATTCAAATTCAAAATCCAAATTTTCATTTAATCAACTTTTCTTAATAAAGTTCTCTTTTCGGAATGGATTTGACAGAAATATTAGATTATAATTATTGAATAGTTGATAGAAAACCTTTCGATTATCCTCAAATTCAACTTACACATTCTTCGTATGAATTGTAAAATTATTGTAACTTGTTGATGGAATGATGCTTCGAGGAGAATAAATGTTTTATGCAACGAACTCTGAAAATCGACATAATTTAACTTGACCCTAATACACTATAGCTTTTAGACCTTGCATTTTAACAAGATCACATTTTTTTTCGAGAATTAATATTAATACCAGACGAATGTTGAAAAAATATAATTTAGAGTCCACAGGGATTTCTTAGAGATTTTAAGTTGAAATGAAAAGTGAGAAACTATTTTTCAACAATAGGATAATTATTTTAAATTGTTTTATTAGTATTTACAATTGAAAATAATTTATAATTAATTTAGAGCTGTCATTAATTTTTTAATTAAAACATCAGAAAATCTATTACGCAGATATTTCATGTGATTAGGAAAATTAATCTTCGCATGTCCTGCTTTTATGTAATTTTAGTAGCATTTCAAATTATCTATTGAGACCTCGAGCGTAACTGGCCAATGAGCATGTCCTTGACGTTGTTCGAATATTATGTAAACAAAAATAATATTGAGGCCAAAATACAATAACACTATGTGCAATGCTATTTAAGTTTATTCGATAACTTATTAAAATTTTATTACTGACTCTAACGACTAAATTTGGACTTTATAATTGGTGCCCTAATCATCAAAATTCGAATTTCAACACTGAGAAAAAAATACTTTTGAATTTATAGCATATACTATTGCGATCTGCCAAAAGCAGATGCTATTTATTTTAAATAATATACTACAGAACTTAAAGTATCACTGTTGATTCAAAAACGGTAAACTTTAATTAAAAAATAGTAAATTTTGATTGAACAGCGATGCTAAGAAATTCCAGAGCATATTATTTGAAATCTATAGCGACTGCTTTTGGCAGATAGCAATAGCATAGATTCAAAAGTTCAGCTATAGATAGCTATACATTCAAAAGTATTTTTTTCTCAGTGAATTAATTGTAAATAAATATGAAAATAAAGGAAAGCAAAAAGCGATAATTTCACTTCCTCTTTGGTCTTTTTTTATTTTATTTTTTATTTATTATTTTATATTGAAACAAAATAAAAATACTTTTGAAATAATTGACAAGGTATTTTTATTTTTACAACATAAAATAATAAATAAAAATAAAAAATGATGAGAGTAAAAAAGGTCATTTTTTGGAGCATATTTGAAAATCCGATTTTAGTCGGTAGTCTCATAAAATTGAGATTAACTTGTCAAAATAATATTTTCATGTTCCAAAGATGCAGGAAAATATTTTATAATCTTAGAAAATTTACAATGAGCAACACTAATCATCCTTTTACGAATTTATTGAAAAATATATTTTGAAAAGTACAAATTCAATTTTCCTAAATTTGAAAATTATTGAGAGGCTTTATCAGAAACTTGGATTTTAGTTGTTCAGAAGTAAAATCAAATAATGTGAGATCTGGCAGCCTTGGGAGTCTGGTTTCTTTATTTTTACGTCTGACCAGAGTCGAGACAACGTTCCAGACGTTCGGCAGATTCCGAGTTCGTCGTTTTTCCGACTTGATATTACACCGTCGTTAATCGCAAATCGAGCATCACGCGATCTAGAAGCTATCTTGCTTTTTACTCTGCACTCATTTCACAAAAACCACTTTGTATTCGTTTCGCGATAACCGTCTCGACATGACGCGATTGATCGAAGTATATCGCACTATAATCGACGTCTTTCGAATTCCTCCGCGTCTCTTCTTCTCGCGATCACGTGGCACCGGCAACCAATCATACTTTCAAACATTTATTTTTTTCTATTCCCAAAACCCTCTTTATTTGCCTTTCAAATATTTTTTTTTTATTGTATTGTTGCCGTTATAAAATCTGGACAAAAATACTGTGATGTAAAAAATAATTAAATGGATATTGAGTACACCAACCAGGAAGACTAATTTCCACTCTTGAATTTATTACTATTAACATGGAAAAGGGGAAATTATTTTTAACTTCAAATTTAAAAACGAACTACTTATTGACTTATTGTAAATAAGAGTTTATTAAGTGTAAATGAAAACAACTCTATTCTGAAATGAGTGAGCAGAGGAATACAAATTAGTTTTTTCTTGGATTCGGAAACAATTACTGCAAGAAATTAGATTTTATAATCAGTGAAGGTTTATATTCTCCCTTTCCAAATTCAACCATCGTATCTGCATTTGCGATAATTCACCTGTTACCAAATTTTAGACAACAATCATAATCGTTTTTCTTTTTGGTTAGGTTTATGAACAAAAATTTGCAATATGATATTTAAAATAGCCGTTCACAAACCTAATTGCCAGAATGGCGTATATAATTTATTTTTGAAGTTTGGTAAATTGACAGATGACTTATATCCGAAATATAGATACGGCAATTGAATTTGGGACGGCAGTATTTACCCTCGATAAAAATAATCGTTTATTATGCTTAGATGGTAATTTTTATTTTAGGTTAGAATAAAAGAATTCATTTAATTATTAATTGAACGAAACATTTCGGCGCACAATGGTGGCCCTCATCAGTGGTTTTTGTTTATTCTGAAAAAACATTTACAAAATTTTGGTATCCAGGACACAGGGTACAGATATAATTAAGAATTGGACAGATAATTCTTTGGTGAATTTTTCACTTTAAACGTAAAAAATTTCAAATTTGGTATAATTCAGTCTTCAGTAACAGTTAATTTGGTAAAGTTTGCAATATGATTTAAAGAAATTACGAAATTATGAAAATTACCATCTAAGAATATAAACGATTACATTTTATATTTGAATAGAAAAACCCAGAACAGAAAAGGAAGTATTAGAGCATTAGACTCATTGGAAACAAAAGTAGTACTTCCAAATTCTGAACTACTATTCAAAACAATAATAATATAATATAACAAATATAAATATATTAATTACACTTTGATTATTATAACTTTATTTAACTAATTTTTAATACCAGAAGTAATTCCTAAGCAAAGCACTAAACACACAAATTAATAAAATCACGTATAGTTTACAAGTTAAAGTTATTAAAGTTACATCTATTAATATTAATATTGTTAAAGTTATAATTTTCAGTATTTAACAAAGTTGTCTTTACGCGAGGAAATGTTTGAATTGATTTATCGCATTCGTATGATTAAGTTTCACAGTAATATTTCGAAAATAGAGGAAAATTCACTTTTAAATGAAATCTCACCACGCGGCATATGGCATACTACTGAAAGAGCTCACTCCGAGAAAGAGAGTTTGCTCAGCATTCACCCCGGATCAGATAAATGGTGGGGACCCGCCCAGGACCGACTCAATCACAGGAGCAATAAAAAAATTAGTAAAAAAAAGTTTTTAAATTAAAGTTTACCATAAAGGTAATTAATTAAGTCTTAAAATTCCAGTTTTTGGTCCAATTTCCAAAGACCTTGGAAAATTGATCAAATTACATCTTAAAGAAAGGGAAGCTTTTTTAAAACAATTTTTTGCATATAAAAGGAAAAATTTTTAATACAACAAAAATAAATCTTGATTTGATGCTGCAGACAAAATGAATTTCAAACTAAAATATGGAGGTACTAAAAAGAAGGCCGAGGATACTGTTACGGAAATTTCCGTACAACTGCCATATATCATTTAGGGGGATGAATTATTCGCTATTGTTATGAAAAATGCCGTAAGAATAGCCTCGGCCCATACTATGTTGAGTGCTATTTGTACGAAAATTTCCGTAATAATAGACACTGTCTGAAAAGAAATATTTATCTTTGAATTGGAATTTATTATTTTGCTTTTAGTTTTGATTCTTTTAAGCACTACATCTTTAATTAATGCTTGTATAAAAAAGAGAAGTTAGATAATAATAAATTATAATTGATTATAACTTCTTTTTTATAATAAATAACATTGTGATGTGCACGGATATAATACTTATTAAAATAAGTAGGTACTTTGTTTTGAAAATTAATTAGTTGATTAGGTGTAAAATGAAAGAAAAAAGCTAAGAACTTGAAACTTAAAGAATAGTATTCTGCACTGTTATTCAATTTGTTTTATTGTTCGACCTGATTTTTATCTTAATGCTCTCGAGTTCGTTAAGCCCGCATGTTTCGCAAATTCAATGCAATTTCAATTGGAAATAAATGTACAGTATATGCAGTAAATAGTTTTTGTTAAGGCAGTGTCTAGTATTACGGAAATTTTCGTAAAACTAGCACACAATATAGCATGAGCCGAGGCTATTGTTACAGTATTTTTCGTATCACTGCCCTACGTCCCCTTTGTGTTGTATGCTAGCTGTACGGAAATTTCCGTATCACTATATTTTTAAAAAGCCGAGGATATTGTTATAACAATATCCTCGGCCTTTTTTAAAATATAGTGTCGATAATTTCTTTGAAAAAAACGTTGAACAATCGATTTGTTTTTGATTTAAATCATATAATGGGTCAAATAAAAAATTTGATTCACGTCCGTTTTTATTTGAATGAAACAAAGTTTGTTTGAATCAGACAAAATCAATTAAATTAAACAAATCTTTTATTTCAAATGAAGAATTTTTTTTAATCAAGCAAAGTGCGTTCAAACCAATTTTATTGTTTGAATCAAAGAAATCGTTTTTGATTTATTAGTAAAGTTTTACTCACTTTAAAGTTTTATTAACTTTCTCTACTGGAAAACGATGATTTTTGACTAAAATTTAAGTCGCTTTTAATTAATTTTCTTTAGGTACAAGTTTTCCACTGAATCTACATTCAGAGAAAACTTATTTTCAAGTTATTAAAATCGTTTTTCTTGATTCGATATGAAAATTTGTTTATATTAAAAAATCATTTGGTTGTTCAGGCAAAATTTTTTAAACCTCTTTAAATAATATTTTTTTGAATCAAACAAATCTTTTTTTGATCCCATATTAATAGAATTACATTTTTGATTTAAAAACATTTTATTTGAATGTAAAAAAGCTTTTTTCTGAGTGTACTGATTTGAATAATTTATATTCAGAGATAGGCAAAAAATGAAAATTTCTAAAAATGAAACTTCAAAAAGTTTCGGAATACATTGAGAAAACGATTGGCTTGATTTAAACAACAAAATTTCTTTGAATGCACTATATTTAATTTCAAACAAATTTGTTTGAATCAATCAAAATTTGTTAAAATCAAAGAAAATATATATCTTTGTTAGACGACCAAACAAATATTTTGCTTATTTTAAAGAAATTATTTATGTGATTCAAATAAGTTTTGTTTGATTTAATAAAAATTTGTTTAAGTCAAGTAAATTTTTTTGTTTTACCGGTTTTTAAAATTAAGTCAATCGAATCAAACAATTCACAAGTTCTCAGTTTGTTTTCAATACAAACAAGTGTCATAATTCTGTAACGAAGATAATTTATGGAATTAAATAAGCTATTTGAAATTTAAATGATTTTATCATACAAAAGGAACCGGAGCCGTTAAAATTCGTCCCTGTAAATTTCGTCCTTGTTTAATGTTTGCGGGATCATGTAACCCCATCTTTGCTACTCTACTATTTCTCTCTTCTTTTTCTTCCTCACCCTCTGTGCCCTTTCACATTTTCTTCATTGCTCTGGCTCTGTGTGTTCTTCACCCAGCTACCCAGCAAGCAAGGGAACCTCGCGCAATAAAGAGGGTGAGCCATAGCCATAGCATAGAGAAAAATGAAAGAGGAAGGAGGAAGCAAAAGAAGGACGGACATCGCCACGAAGATGGGAATTGAATTTTCTTCCGGAAGGGAAGCTGTGCGACACGTTGACGGGAATGAACCGGAGAACTGAAGAGTAATCGTACATCTCTTTAAAAAATCGTTCTACTCCAGCATTCCTTTGTGATTCACTTAATTGTAAATTACGTGAGAAAGCAATGGAAAATACAATAGACATTTTATAAAGGGATCGGCAATTTACTATTAACTTTACTTGTAATGTCTTTCAGACTGAAATTTATTCAATTCCAGAAATGTAGTCAGTATGAATAAGAATAAGGGCTGTCAGTTATTAATCAGTTATTTAATTTAAAAAACTAGAAATATAGCAGAAACTAAGAAAATATGAATATTATTTATTTTCTAAAAATTCATTGTTGTAACGATTTTCTTAGTATTTATTAATTCCTTTTTCTAATTGAGGCACTGAGAATGACAACTGTAGTAGGTAAAGACCAAAAATGAAATTACACAGGAAAAATAGAAAATTGTGAGAAAATTATAGAAAAAAGTGATCTTTATAAGCTACACTTTTAAGATTTGCAAACATAAAAGAAATTCATAGTAGAGGGGAAGGAAAATGAAATGGGCTTTACTCAGTTGCCATACTCATTTCTCCACAAGTACCTCAACTTTAACCAATTTTTTTGGTAAAATAAATTTTTTTTACATATACATATATATGCATATAGAGGAAGTTGTGGCATCTTCACCTGGAAAAATTTTTTTTTGCACTGAAACTGTTCTAAATTTTTGTGCGAGAGATTTGCAGTTCAAATTTCTATTTAAAAATTGACAATAAAGGTTGTTATAGACAATTGAAAGAAATATTCCAAAATTTTTGCATTTTCCCGTAGGAAAAATTGGCCTTCGCAATAAAACTGCTCAATGGGGTATTAAGAGTGTAAGTTAATGATCAACCATAATAAAATATTATTTAAAATCATTTTTTAAACAACTAAACATTATTATTTAATTTCAAATATTACGAAGTTTTCATGTATTTAAAAAAGCTTTCTTGTATCCTAAAACTTCGACGGAGTGAAGTTAGCTGTGAATAAGTGAAAATCTCTAATTTCGCTTTCACTTGTTTCTAAAGCTTCGA
>JBAGKK010000313.1:40354-50608 GCA_037177015.1 Euceroptres primus | reverse complement strand
CTAGAACAGAAGTTATCTGTACAGAATTCGTGTAATCTTTACCAAACCGACGATTTCCATTTTTCTCCGTGTACCAAAGGGCTTTGCCCGTTCACTGATTTAAATAAATAAATAAATAAATCCCGTGCAATTCCTGGCAATTTTGCAAGTTCAGTGCAATATCTATGCACCACGCTATCTGTATGAAATAGTTATGCAACCTCTATGCAATCCCGTGCAATCTCATGCAATTCCATGTAATCCTATTCAAACATGCCATCTTAGGCAATCTCACACAATTTCATGCAATCTCATGCAATCTTTATGTAATCTCATGAAAATTTTAAGCAATCTCATTCAATATTTTGCAATCCTTGGCAATCTCACAATCTCTTGCAATCCCATGCAGTTTTGCAATCTGTTACACAAAAAAAACAGCTTAATTAAATTAAGGTTAATTTAATTAATTTAACCCCTCGCATCAATATAAACTGGGACTCAAGCATGAATATTTAAATAAACCACCCCTTTACATCAAAGGCAGGACTTGCTTCTCATTCATCTCAAACGCTATCTTCAATCATAATGAACTAAACCATACACTGTACGCCTCATGTGACACTAAAGGTTGATTCCCGCCCACAGAAGTGGCAGTGATAGCTGCACTAATACCACAGAAAATTCATAACAAGTTAGGCACTACCAGCGTCAGTCAATTGTACCACGAGGAGTCGGGGGGTTTGCAGTTTCCGGGAGTTCCGGAAGGAAACCGCAAGGTTGGCAAGCGTGAGATACGCATCGAACACGCCGCTGGAAAGTTATTAGTACTCGATATTATGTGCTCACTAGATAGATGTAAATGCTGTATGTACAACGAATTTCAAGTGAATCACGTGGCAGCGCCGAGATGGCAGCAGTGCAGTGGCGGCAAATGGCATAGACCAGGGAGTGGTTTTCGTAGTAGTGAGACTTGCGATGGCGTCCTGTCAGTGGTGTAGACCCATTGTTTGACGGACACAAAACAGCCCAGTCGCGTACAAAGTGGCTGCGTTGCGTTCGCTTCGGGTACGCAAGAGCCAAGCGGGGGTGGGTGGTGGTGGTTTGAGGCCTGGGGAAAGGGCAGGGGGAGAAGGGGCTTGCGAGAGAATCACAGTGGTATCAGAGAGTGGGTATTGTCTACAGAGCTAATCAAAACCACCCCTTTCAACAAAACACTATATGTATAGTTAGGCTTCTGCGCCTCCCTGAATACATGTAGTGTATAGACTCATATTCAGGAATCTTCCAAAGCTACGTAGTACGTAGGGACTTACGTGTACATAAACTTAAAATATGTGTAAATACGGAAATGCATTGATTCGTGTAGGCCATGGAGAAAGCCCTGTTTTAAATAGTTTTCTCTTGTGGAGAATGTCATTTTAAACAGAAAAGAATGAGATAATGTCAGGGAGATAGCAGACACTGTACCGTGGCTTTCAAAAGAGATGTAGCCTTTTCAAGGATCTATTGTTGAAGACCTCCGAGAGAAAATGACGAACAAATGCATTGTTCTAGACGAGAAATTCTGATTTTTTAATAAGTTTGAGCTACAGCGTTAAAAAGAAGAGAATTTGATGAGAATTTCATTTGGAGTTTTGGACAGTGGATATGCATCTGTTTCCGCAGAATCGCCCACATACATGACCGTTAGTCGATATTAATTAAGCGTGCCTATCTCGGTTGTTCAGAGTCTACAACGAGATAAAGTTGCATTGTTGGTAGATATTTTATGAACCATTTCACGTCAAGTTTGGATTCTCTGGTGTGGTTTATAGTAAGCTCACTCTTATTCTAGATGTGGGGTCTGAGAGACCCCAAGGTATATAAACAGAATAACCTCATGTAGAGAAACTGGAGCAACCCGATTACACGGTCCTTGCTTTGATGAGTTATTACAGGGTGAATCTGTGCATCAAAGTTCTGGTAAATTTTGGGAAATCAAGCACGTATGTTTAGTTTCACATTATTTCCATTTGCAGTATACTCTCTAAATTTGAATTAGTGAAAATTGAGCCACTAATTTACTTTAGTGAAAGTTTCTACTAATTATTAGTAGAAATTTTTGAATTATTAGTATGGATTTTTGACTAAAACTTTAATTTTAAAAAAACTATTAAAACAAATAAGAAAATATAATTATTCATTAGCAGAAGTTTTCACTATAGTAAATTAGTGGCTCACTTTTCACTAATTCAGATTTAGAGAGTACTGAAGTGGAAAAGAAAAATATCCAGCTGGTGAACGATGGAGGAATTTTTAGAATTATCGTAAACTTAGTTTAGATTTCAAATAGAAATACTAACGAAAAGGAACGCTAGTGTTATAAAGAATCTAAGATTTAGTATAAGAGAGTTTGAAAATACCAAAAAAAACAGTTCTCTATAAATAAATTTTATTATCTTCGAATGAAAAGAGTTTACTGTTTTCAATAGCGTGTTATCAATATCTACCAATTCATAAAATTAAAAAGTACAAGATTAAAACGGTATACAAGTAAATAATTTTATATTTCTATTTGTTATTTGAATAAAACCAATCCTTAATTTAATTTTTCATATTATAATGCTGCATACACACAAAAGTTAATGATAGATAAATTTTCTTTCAAAGCAAAAAGGTTTCAAAATTCTAGGTAGATATTTCCTTAATTCGAATAAAAATATAAAAATTAGAAGGTTTCTTAATTCCGCAGCAATCGATGATTTCACGCTACATTCAAAATCTAATTATATTTTTGGAATTTAAATTATGTTTTTCATTTTGTGATGCATACATGAAGTTTTCTTTCAGTATAAGCTTTTTATTTTATAGTGAATATAAATATTTTAAATCACTAACGATTACGTTTCCAACATATAAATAATCTAAACAATAAAAAATATAAATAATATTCACGATATAATAATATAATATAATAATATAAATAATCTGAAGAAAGAAATTACCATAAACGATCTTTTAAAAAGTACTTAGTAGAAAGAAAATAATGTGTTTTACTATTATTTGTCTTCAAAACCAAGGACAATCAAATATAAATGCTTAAAAAATAGGATTAATAGTGAAACGATTACTGGAACTTTCAGGAATTTTTTAACGAAATTTTTCAATTTTTATTTTTAAAAAACACGAATTTTCAATAATAAATTAAAAAAAGGGAATGAAAAAAATTATTAAAACTTGGCGAGAGATTAATACTAAAAACAGAAAACATCTCCCGAAGTTTGAATAATTTTTTTCTCTTTTTTTCTTTAGTTTATTAATTTTTTTCTTTTACTCTGATAATAATAACAAATTTAAATAATGTTATGTTCTTTAATATTACTTGGTACTGATAACTTTTTACTTGGCGGAGTTTTTGTATCTTAGACGTTTTTGGTAAAATTTATAGTATTCAGAATACAAAAGAATCAATATATAACGATGGTGGTTTGTTCTATTCTACATTGGTACTTTTTTGCTTTCACAGATTTGCCAAGTGTTAAGTAATCGATTTTCTTTATTTTTTTAAGATTATACTCTTCTGGTGTATCTTTAATATTTTACTATAATATGTACATGAAACAGTAGTTAAGTCTTAATTGTTGCAAATACAGTCGTTTAGTTCATTAAAATATAAAACATAAAATTCTATATGAACCCTGTTAAAAATTTGTTATTTTTAAGTGATAAAGCCAGTGGAAATTCTTTTAAATTGAAACTTTAGATATTTTAACTCCAATCCATAAATTTTATACCCCCAACTAAGCTCGAGATAAAAGAAGAAAGTTTTGAATTTATTTATCCTTGTTATTAAATTTAACTATTTCCTTGGACAATAATTTGAAAGTGTTTTATGGGATAAAAAACTAGAGAATTAGTTAACGTTTACTCTCAGAAAGTGTCAAACCTGAAACTTTAATAGTACGGAAGTAAAAATATGTGAAACAATTTAAGTCAAGTGTTATGCATTATAAAATTAGTTAAAATTCACCCACAGAAAGAGATAACACAGGCCGAAAAAAATTAACTTTTTTTGTCCCCAAAGACTGGACTAGGTAACCCCGAAGGATTTTGGTGTCCTAAAGTCGAATCCGTTGTCCAAATTTTTCCTATATGTCAGGATTTCGAGATATCCTACCCTAAAAGTGAAAAAATGGCCATTTTCAACCATATTTGAAACAATATAACAGGGACAGCGATTTTTTTTCCTTAAAACTTCTTAAGCCATGGTTTAGTACTCGTTTTTACCTTTCATTTCCACTTTGGATCATCTCGAACCAATTTTTTTCCGAGATATGGCACATTAACCATTTCAGTTTCACACTGAAAAAATAGGAAAGAAGGCGAAGAAAGTGAATAAATTTGTGTTAAAGGGTTTGGATGAAAATGGCCATTTTTTCATTTTTAGGCTAGGATATCTTGAAATCCTGACGTATAGGAAAAATTTGGACAACAGATTCGTTTGTAGGATATCAAAATCCTCCGGGGTCATCTAGTCCGATCTTTGGGTATAATAAATTTTGTCGGCCTGTGTGATAGATCTGTTATTACACAGCGAGAAAAAATACAGCATGTATGTACTTATTTTTCCAGAAAACTTACATTACTCACTAATTCATCAGAAACTCAATTCTAGTAGAATTGTGCTGACAATCAGTGGAAAATTATCAAAATTTCAGTACATTTCTACTGACTCACCAGTAGAAACGACAACTGAAGTTTCAGTGATGCTTACTGAAACTTCAGTTATTGTTTCTACTGGTAAATCAGTAGAAACCTATTGAAATTTTAGTAATTTTTCTCTGATTGTCGGTAGAATTCTACTAATTTCCATAGCTAGAATTGAGGTACTGATTAATTAGTGAAATATGACTAAATCAGATTTAGATAGTAGAAAACAATATTAAACCTCAGCGAATTAGTCTAACATCACTCACAATAATTATTTAAAATTTATCTATTTTTTACATTCAAGTTTTTTGAAGTTTGCAAAGGGTACTAAAGTGAGGATCAATATTAGATAGAAATTTATTTTCAGCCCAACGGCCTTCAAAATTGAAATTGGTATACCATTCTTGTTCATTAGGGTGCTCTTTTTTTCAAAGATCTTACCTCCTAAAATTAATCATTTTAACAAAATAATGAACCCCTATTTTTTTTAAATAATGTTTTGGTACCGCCGCAAGGAACTTAAAATTATAAAACCGGTAAATTTTTTTGTCTTAAAATGAAAAAATAGAAGGTGATTTTTTTGGTTTAAGGAAAACTATTAAAAGGTAATATTTTAAAGTGGCGCTTATGGGGTATCAGAGTAATCTAAATTTTGAAAGATGTTATCCTGAAAGCCTTATCCCCTAAGATTTTTCCTTATAAGAAAAAAAATCCTATTTTCTAATTTTTGACAAAAAACATATTTTAGAGGTCGTTAAAGGCGCATGAAGAGAAAAAAAACTACTTTTTCCCCATTCTCTCTAAAACTGTTAGTTTTAGCGAAAAAACATACTAAATATATATATTTTAATATATTTAGTATATACTAAATATTCTAAATGAACAAATTAATACGTATGTCTTAAAAGAAACTATAAGACTATTGATTTCACTAAATGAATAGTTTTAAAATGTAATATTTGAAACAAAAGTTGTTCATTTTAAGTATATCCATCTTCTTTGTAATTTATTTTCAGACCTTCATCCAAAGTTTCAGACAAAAATGGTAAAAAAGCCTTTTTCTCCACGTTTAAGTGATTTACTGCCTCCAAAACGGTTCTCCGACAAATGGAGTATAAACAAAAAATGTTCGCTGTAAAAAAACAAGCATCTTTTTATGTGTATATTTTTTCGCTAAAACCAACAGTTTAAGAGAAAATAAGGAAAAAGTCGTTTTTTTCTCTTCATGCGCCTTGAGCGACCTCTAAAATATGTTTTTTGTCAAAAATTAGAAAATAGGATATTTTTTTTCTTATAAGGAAAAATCTTAGGGGATAAGGCTATTACATTCTTCAAAATTTAAATTACTTTGGTACCCCATAAGCGCCACTTTTAATATTTCTCAGGTCTTACCATCTAATAGTTTTCTTTAAACCAAAAAAATTACCGCCTATTTTTTCATTTTAAGAAAAAAAAATTTACCGTATTTATAACTTTAAGTTTCTTGCAGAGGTATCAAAACATTATTTAAAAAATAAAGATTCATTATTTTGTTAAAATGTTTAATTTTAGGAGGTAGGACCTTCAAAAAAAAAAATAAATAGAATTTAAATGGGCATCATATTGTTCATAGCAATAAGTTTTTTAAAAATCTTTTCTATTCCAAGCGTGTTTGACATATTTCAACAGTTTAGATATTTCGAATAATCAATATTTTTTTATTATATACATTCAAATCGTACAACACACGTATTCTACAATTATAGCATAGTTTGAGACTATTTTTCATATTTTTTTATTCTTCTGACTATTTATTCTTTTTTTTTTATTCGTTACTCACTTTTATATTCGTTTAGGATTTTTACCTATCGAAAACCCTCCTCTCCGTGGGGAGATCGTCATACACATTACCCTTTGGTGCACACTGCTAACCTCAGAACCTGCGAATTGTGGTCTGTTTCGTAACCTCAAAAATCACAATTTTAAAGAAATTAGCATGAATATTAAATGTGCGCCATCCCACCCGCCCGTACATGTTTCCAAATATAACTTTATAATAATAAAGGTTTATAATTTCTTAGAAATTAGCGTGCGCCAAGTCACACGCTGCGCCACCAACTCACCCGCCATTATCTGAGTACTAACTGCTTAACCCTTGCGATCGCCAAAGCAACGATATTCACAAATTAGTACCGACGTCGGTACTATACCTTTATTATATTTCTACATATGCAACAATATTTAAGTCTTATTTGTTGCAAATAGAGTGCATTTAGTTCATTATCAAAATATTAAACATAAAATTCCATATAAATCCTGTTAAAATTTGTTATTTTCAAGTGAAAAAAAAGTGCAGAATTTTTTCAAACTGAAACTTTAGACATTTTAAATCCAATGAATATTTTCCTTAATCACACCTTAATCATCCTTTACCTTTAATAATCATCATTGCTTATTATCTTATACTAAGATAATTATCAAAAAGTTGAGAGAAAAACGCAAATGTGTTATTAGGGATTATAATCTCGACTTCGCAATGTAGGATAATTTAGAATAAACATAGAATATAATAATGCAATGTTATTTAAGACAAATAGAAAAAATCGATTTCAAAGCACAGGATAGAAACGCGTGGCGGTCTCGGGTAGATGAGGCAATGAACTTTCGAGTTCCAAATGCCGATAAATAATAATAATGATAGAAAATTCTGAAGGTCAGTACTTATAATTCCAGAAGCCTATGAATGCCTTCGAGACCAATACTGTGCATCAGTGAATTAGTCCATTTACAATAATTAGAAAGCATAAATTTTTTTTCTATTTCATCATTATATGTACACTTTAGTATTTTTCGCTTATCATGTAAAAATATCTGCTTAATGTAATTGCATTTCGAAGGTCGGTCATATAATTCTAAAAAGCCACGTAAGGCTTAGAAACTAATTGTTGTGCAGCGTACATCATCCGATTAGTCCACCATCGACAATAGACGCTGACAGACCTATTACTTCAATAAAGTTCAAAATAAATTTGTTTATCAGAAAACAATAGCTAAAATATTAATTTACTGGAATCAAGTATGGCTAATGTGCCTGTTTTTTCTCTGTGCGATTCTCTCTTCTGGAACACTTGATGAAAAAAAAACAGGATGGATAAAATAACATTATCCGATACGCAAAAAAAGACCAGCACATTCATCAAGCAGTAATTTTATTCGATCAACATGAGAAGAATGCATCTCTTGAAGAGGAAAGTCTTGTTCGCGGAATTTCCAAAGCGCTACCAATGTGGATGATTAGCTTCTAGGAAGCATCGACTAAAAAGGTGAAAGAATTGAATAGCAAAGCCTCGTTCTACAATCCCCGTGAGACATCACTGTCTCTGATAATCAGTGAGTCAAAAAAGAACCGAAATCTCTCGTCATTGGCTGGACCTGTTAACTTCTTAAACAATCTATCGAAAGCTCGAAGTCAGCCAAGATGTCTCTTCATTCTCTCAGAAGAAAGAGATAATTCAGCTTGTGATCAAATACTTCGATACATGTGGTCGAAGCATGTTTTGGATGCTACCATTCTAGAAGTGTTTGAAGGAAGACGTCAGGATAATACAGTGGTGCACTACTTCAATCTATTCACTAATGCTACATCAAAGCTAAAATACTCGGATAAAGTAAATTGGTTCCCTGACAAGACGCATGATTTACACGAATATAAAATGAAGGTAGGAGTCTTTCATAAACCACCCTCTGTGTACTTGACATATGACAAAAAAGGAAACATCGCTGAGGCATTTGGAGATGAAATAATGCTGATAAAGCTATTAGCAACCACTGTCAACTTCAAGACACTATGGACCCAGTCAACAGAAAAGCAATGGGGCCAAATAGGTAAGATGACTGGGTTGTTGAACAGCGTGATTAGTAATGAAAATAATTTGATCGCTGTTCAATGTGGAAGATTTGCTACATGTGACGAATCTTTATATGAATGGAGCGCAGATACCAAACCTGTGAAGATGTCTTTGGTGGTACCAGTTATATCAGGCAAATCTTCCATTCTGTCACTGGACTGGAAGTTGTTTAACTCTTTTTGTCTTGGCACCCTGATCATTGTCAATTGGCTCCTTGGTCGCTTTCTGCACTTTGAAAATCGTTACTGGCAACTGTCGCATATACTCCAAATGGTGCTTGCGTTCACTGTACCAGAAGAAACTATGCTGAAGGGAGTGCAAAGCTGCTACTGAATAAATCAGAACGGTATGACATCTCATACCATGAATGCTTGCACCTTTTAATCCAGACAGTGACGGAAATCCTGTTATGAAAATAGTAGATGAAACATTTCATACGACAACCGGTGCTATAATAATGGAAGCGAGATCTCCATTCGCCACTGGCTTTAATCGCATTATAAGAAGAATGTCAGAAGCTGGATTGATCGAGAAATGGCAAAGAACGCCTTATTTTGATGGCTCGGACCTGGCATTGCACAATCAGGAAGCAGAGTCTTTGAAAGAATTGGAAGTGGTGCAATCGCATATGTTAAAACAAATGAAAGTTGTACTAGCTTATGCACACGCTTGTGCATGCATTGTTTTTCTCTGTGAAGTAATTGCATTTCACATCATTAAGCGAGGCTACAATTTCCGGCGCTGAAAAAATTGCTCGTCTTTTGTTAATAGAGTACAGACACTAATTACCGAATGGGAACCATTTGTTAAGGAATAGTTGATTTATTTTAATTTAAAACTTTAATATATTTTTCCTTCTTTTTTCTAAATTAAGCCTCTGAAACAAGAATTTTATCTTCCAAATCGACAATAGGTTCCACCGCAAGAATTGGTACTTTTACACCATGTAGGATTTTATGTAGTGATAGTATAATAAATTTATTTGAAAATATATTCAGAACTTTTTTCAATACCCACGAATACCTGAATACCTTTTTCTAATATTTACATTAGTTTAATTTAAGTGATCTAACAGTTTTAATATTTAGTCGTCTCATTGGTTTGCTTACAACACTTCGTAACATTATTTGTCTTTTTTCTTGTTGTAATGGGGGCTGTGACTATATTTTCGATTGCTTTTACCATGAAACAACGGGAAAGAAACATTTTCTTTACAAAGGTTTGCTTTTGGGGCGAGGAATAGAAGTGGAACCCTTAAAAACCGTATTTGATTTTATTTCATTTTTTACTTTTCACTGTTTTTCAATATTTATAATATTCAGAATACAAAAGAATCAATATTTAACGATGCGACGACTGTTTGTCCTATCCTACGTTCGAACTTTTTTACTTTAACACATGTGCCAAGTGTGAAATAATCAATTTTCTTTATTGTTTTGGTGTAACTTTGTTATTTTACTATACATATATGAAACAGTAGTTAAGTCGCACTCGAATCCCGGTTTAGGATGGGTTTTGAGCATTGCCTGTCCTAAACCGGGATAGTCCTTGAGCGTCTCTGAACGCAAACAGTCAGGGCCGTATGAAACACTTTCAGTCGGAATAATATGAATTATGTAGGAATATCGTTGATAATATTTCATTGGCTATGGGGTCTATTTCTTAAGATCTACTTAGTTGTAAAATAAACTTTAAGGAT
>JBAGKK010000313.1:11313-22302 GCA_037177015.1 Euceroptres primus | reverse complement strand
ATAAACTTGACTCTGCGCAAAGAGCGACGAATATTCCGCGAGCCCGGAAGCGCGCTCAAACTAGCGAGCGAAGCGACTTTCGCGTGCTATAAGGACCTCGCGCGAAGCGCGACGGCCACTCCGCGCCCCCGAAAGGGGCCGGGCAGATTTTTCATTTTTAAAATTGGTCAAAATCTATAGTTTAATTCTTCATCTTGAAAATATATTTTTTTCAAAAACTCCTGTGATTTCATTCTATTAGTTTTCCAATTATCAAGATTAATAGACACTGTTTCTTCATAAGAGACCGTGTTAAAATTAATAAATTATCAATTACTAAACTACTTAGTAAAAAGTTCTGAAATTTTGTATGATTTTTTATTAAATTAAGAGACGTCGTTCTTCAATTTTTCAAAATTTTCTATGATTTTTCTATGCCTATCCAATTCCTCCTTAATGGATTCTTTACAGTTTTCTGTGGTAAATTTTCATTAAAATTTACTATTTGGCATACTGTTTAATTTGCAAGATGAATAACCATATAATTTTTAAATAAAATAATTTGAATACTAAAGAGTACCAAACATAAATGTCAAGAATCTTTTAAGAAACAAAATGAACTATTAATCAGAATAACACTGAAAGAAAAAGTTACGCACTTTTTCTAAAACAGAAGAAAATACATGAAAATATAAATAACTATTTTTAACACTCTGTAACACTCTTTATTTTCACTAACGCCGTCACACCCATGGGTCCATTTCCCCTATCCTTATTTTCCATGCTAAGCTGAAAAATTTGAGGGCTATTTGTCAACATCTCTACTACATTATGAAAATTAAAATTAATACATTTGAAAAAATTGAAAAAATCTCTACTACATTATCCAATAGTTTTTAGAGCTGAATGTTTAAAGATTTTTAAAATAAAAATTGTAATGTCTAAAGAGATTCCAGACGGAATAGTCGAACTTATGCCGGAGCTTACGAACAGCATAGTACCGCGTCAGTTATATACGAGGAGCAATGCGAGTACTGATCATTAGTACCGTGCCGAGTGTTGGCGCGGTACTGGTTTAGTACTGCCCCAGTATGGAGTCGAAGTGTTGGCTAAAATCCGAGTTGGGAGTTTTACCGAGCGTTGGCGCGGTACTGGTTCAGTACTGCCCAGTACTGAGTCCAAGTGCTGGCTGGAAGCCGATTTAGCAGTTTTGCTGTGCGTTGGCGCGGTACTGGTTTAGTACTGTCCCAGTACTGCCCCAGTACCGCCCCAGTACCGACAGTCAACTCCCAGCCGAGTGACATTTCATACTAATGACAGTACCCAGCCGTTTGCCATCCGGTAATATGCCAGTACCGACAACCGCCCGGCGGTACTGGCGCGGTACCAAGCCAATTGTAAATTTCCACTTGGGACACTAAAACCTGAAATTTCACTTGTGCCCAAATGGACCCAGGGGTGTTACGGAGGGTTAAATAGCCAATTATGAGACAAAAACTATATTTTCTAAAGTACCCTTTTTCAAAAATCGTTAAAAATAACTTTGGATTTATTCTCCTTGATTTTAAAATATATATCAATATAAAGATTTGATTAATTTTGAAGTTGAGTGTACGGCAAGTTCATGCTTAAGATTTTCCCTCATTAATAATTATAAATATTCGGAGGGGCTATTCACTGAGTGAAAATGAGTAAAAAGTCATTCCTAACTCAGAACTGATACTCCGAACTCAAGAGAAATTTCTGACGATCCGGACAGATCATCAGAAATTTTTTCAAATCTTAGGAAATCGTGCTTACTCTCCGAGAATCAAGTAAATTCTTCTCAACTCTTCTCAGCTCTTCTCAACTCAGCGTCGTTCACTGTAAAATCAGCGCGGTCATTTGTACTCTCACGAACTCTCGCTCACTTTTTTGAACTTAGTATTCAGTCAATGTTTGACCTGTTGATATTTTTATTTTTCGCGTAATAAAAAAGGTTTTAATTGATAATAAGCTAATTATCACATTAGGAGAGACAACTTTTATAAAGAATTTGAGAATTGTATTTATTTAAAATAAATATTTGAATACATTTTTTATGCACTTAAGTCTTGATATAAGATCTTTTGATTTATTTTTTAATGTGAAACTCGATGTAAAGTTAAACTAATTATAAATCTATTCTTTTTAACAATTTTATATTAGAAAATCCTCTTTGAGATTCAAAGATGTTTTGAAAATTTCTACGAAATTAATGCAGTTTTAAGCCGTTAAAATAAAAATAAGAATGCATTTCATATTGTACTTGATTTTGCACTGTTTAATTTATTTGAAATCCGAGAATCTGGTTTTTAGCTATATTGTCTTGTTAAAACAGCACTGATATTTCATTCGTTTGTATTGTTATCTGAAAACGATCCTGAAAATATCGACGTGAAAAATTATGTAGTTACTATACCACCACTAATTTTTGTAGACGTTAGTTTAAAGGTAAATTCAGACGTTCTAGATTACGTGTCATTACATTAAAATCGACAAATGTTTAAATTATGATTCTTAGATAACCAACAAAATGGGAATTTTTAAAAAAAGCGAAAAAACATTCTGCACTATTGAAATCACTATTTAAATATAAAACAAAAGTCTACTGCCGAGCTACAGTGCTGCTGAATTGAGGTTAAGAATGTTGAAGTAAGTTATCCTGGTTCAAAAAAATAGATTTAGAGTGTGACAACCTCAAAGTGATACTAACCTTAAATTGAAGCAGATTCGACTGCAGAGTGCTATACAAAATTCAGTTTTCAGTTTAAAAAATAATAAAAACATGCTCTGGAGATATTAAGTTGCTGAATACGGCTAAAAAAAGTTTCATGTGAAAAAGTAAGCCAATTCCTAGAAAATCAAAGGAGAATTTTTATATTAAAATTTCATGGGTTTTCCAAATTGGCTTTGGATAGCGATTAAAAATCGAATATCACATTTTTTTGTAAAAATAAAACTTGTTGCCGAGATATGGGGATGCTGAATGAGAATAAAAAAGTTTGATGTACAAAAAGTATTCTGTTTCGAGAAAATCCAAATTCAAGATCGCGATATCACAGTAGTATGAGACATTTTTTTGCTAAACATCCGAAGAAAATAAGAAAATATTTTTTCCTCATTAAATGATAATAAGTTATCTAGTTATCTGGTTCTGTACTGCAACCCTTCAATTGGAAAAATACTTTGTCAATTAAATTACAATTTATAGGGTTCTTACATTTCTTTGGCAATGTGACGTATTTTTTATGTACCGTGTATGTCTTTTTCTATGTATGAATTTAATTTCAAAGAAATTTTAGTATACTGAAGTGTATTGTATGTATTATATGTCTTACATATGTAAAATAAAAACGAGTTACCAATATGCGGGAACTCTAGAGGATGCAAATTTTTATCTAAAAGCAATAGAAAAAATTTTCTATATTATTAAGATTTTTTTTAAGAATATGAACCAACTTGTGACCAAAAAATTCAAAATTGAATTTTTTTGAAGTGTTTAAAAAAAGGTATCAATTTTTACTATTTTTTAAATAGTTTTTTGAAATAATAAACATAGTTAAAAACATGCTATCATCCCAATCGTAGGTTCATGTTCTTAGCACTTAAATAGAAAAAGCGTATGAAAATTTTGAACATGATCGGCCGATTAGTTTCTAAATTATTTTTCCCGCAAATCGAAAAAATGTCGTTTCGAGAAAAACGCGTTTAAAATTTCAAAAATGAAAAACTCATGCTAACTGACGTTCAGCCAGAATGATGCCAACACTTCTAGTAGCTTTACAATAAAAATTTCGAAACAAATAATATAATACTGCTCTTCAAACCCGTTTTTTAGTTCAATGTCAATCCATTTGTAAATTTTTTGTGTGGAATTTACACTTGTAATCCCTTAAATATTTTATAAAAAGTACCAAAAAATGCGTTTCCATACCCTAGCGGAACACGTAAACGGAAAAGTGACGGAGTACCGTCACTTTTCCGTGACCTTTCCGTTATTTGGCAAAAAATGAATAAGAACAGCAGAAAATACATTTAAATTGCTGCCATTATGATTCTTATTTGGAGTTAGAAGACACTGGCGTCAAATGCAATAATTTTATTTTCAAAAATTTAAATTAAAAAAAACACAATTTCTATCAATAAAGGTGACTTCATGTGCGCCTCTGAATAGCATTTTGCGTGCGAATTATAAAAATAGAAGTAAAGATTAGAAAATGCAAATGTGTCAAACTCAATAATAAGATTAATGTAATAGAAGGTGCTAAAATGAATCCAAGTTGCATGAAAAATGTAAAAAGTTGTTTTGAAAGTGTTTGACGTCTTTGATTTCTAATTTTTTTATTTTTTACATTTTACAAGGTGCAACTTTAACGATTGCGATAACTAATGAGAAAAATTTGTCATTAATCGAATTAATGAAGTTAACCTTTATTACTCCTTCACAAAAAAATTATTTATAAAGTTATAAAAAATATTCAGAATTTAATGATATTATATTAATTATAATTCAATTCTAAATTAAATATTAAATGTAATATGAATATGAGAGTAAATATTATAACTTATACTGATATGAAACTTATTAATAAATGTTTATATAAAATTGATTTCATAATAACAATAAAAAAATTTTGATTTCTGATAATTTTTTACGCAGATAATTTGAAAAAATTAAGAATGAGAAATAGATGTCAACTTCAATAATATAATTTTATTTTATAAATTCTTTAGAACATCTAGGCCTACACAATTCACCTATTTGTGCAGATTATAATTCTTCCAAAAAGACATACCTATACATATATTTTGCACTTAGCAAGGATACGAACCCGAAAATTTAAAAAATTCGTTACTTCGGAAAGACTTCGGAAATATGTTTGAAAACATGTGGACGTGTGGAACATGGCGACAGTACGCGTCATTTTTAAAATGAATTAAACACTTAAGTTATTTTTTTTAATTTAAGTAGAGAAAAACGTAAGTGCAAATAGCGATGATTTAAATTTATTATCTATAATACTATTTCGGAGTTATAGTTGAAACAGGCGAGGAAAGAAATGTGTTTAATGTGAACGACAAAATGTGACATTTTTGTAAAGTTTGATAAGTTATTACAAGTAAACTACATTACCAAAAATTTTAAAATTTGTTTCAAAACGCAGATTAATACCAGCCTTTTCCATAGTATTCAGTGAAATTATCCATGAAAATTTATTCCTCCAGATTTTCGTCTTCGAAAACCTGAAAATTAGCCAAAAAAAAAACACCACTTTCAATTTCGCGTATTTACGAATATACATTTTTAAAAATAGTTTTACCTGTATGAATCCCTAATCGCACAGTTTTCCTCTACTTAATTTTAAATAAGTAACTTTAGCGTTTAATTCGTTTTAAAAATGACGTACTGTCGCCATGTTCAACACGTCCGTACGTTTTCCAAAATTATTTCTGATACTTAATATTCTTAAATATACTTAAATATACTTAAAATACACTTAATATTATAATCAAAATATTATCTAGAAGTATAAGACATACTTATAGACCAATTTAACAAATTTTCTTGAATATGACCGCAATCGTTTTCAGATGATCACTCATGTAGTGACCCATATATTTTACAAAAATATTTCTCGGCAGAAAAAATATTTTAAAAATTTTCTAATTTTTTTGTTCCAACTTTAATACTTTGCACTATGCAAAAAAAATTGCACAATAACGGTGATGAACTGCTGCGATTCTATAGACATTTATCTTAAAAATGAGCCCAAGAAAATTACCAAATATTTAACATTCCAGATGTTACTTAAATAAGATTTAAGAGAACATTTAAAATTTCACTATTTTTGAAATATCATCTTTCGACAAAATGTTCAAAATTACTTCATCTTGGGCTCCTATTTTACAAAATTCGTATGATCTTTAACCTATTTACATAAGAGACTAAGTTTTATCTACGATATGATTAAAATTAAGAAGAGTTAAGTAGTTATCGAAAAACAGGAGCTGTCACAAATCTGACCGGTACACTTTAAAAAATCCGTTGTAAATGTATCTTTATGTCCAATGATTCACGTGGTAATATTAAACTTTTAGTGTAAAATTCCAATGTTAATCACTGAAATTTTACAGTCAAAGTGTAATACACTGAAATCGCGGTTCTGTACCGCGCGAAATCAGTCTTCCAGGAAGTAGTTTATACATACTAACACATTCAAATTTGGGCGAGGGGACGAGGAAAGCTGAACTCGGAGCTCAGCGGTAGCATAGCAACAAAGTGCGCAATAGTGACGCAGTAGTCTACGCGTCTGTCAGCGTCGGTTCGTATCAGTTCGTTTTGAGTGTTCTGGTTATGCGTTATGCGTAATTATTCATAAATAATAACTAAATCAAACTTAACAGTAAAGTAGACGTTAAATTAAACTTATATATATTTTTCACTCGTGTCAGAAATCAAACAGAAATAGTTCACACGGCCCTGATTTATTAACGTTTAGCGTCACTCGCTTTAAGTCCAAGGCCATTGAGGCAACCCCCGAAGCCGGACTTAAATCGGGCTTTCAGTGTATTACCACATGAATCAGTGGACATAAAGATACATTTAAAACGGATTTTTTACAGTGTAGTGTACATTATCAGCAATGAAAACGCTATCATAGTTTTTTTTGTGATTGATAGAAGTTAACTCGATTTTCAACTTGCAAGGTAGAATTCCCTTCCAGCTGTGGAGCTATCGATCCTGGAAATGATGGTTGCTGCTTATCAAGAAGGCTGAGGCACCCCTATTCTCCACAAGTTTTCAAACTAGATCTAGGGATGGTTTCAAAAAGAATTTCCAGATAAATGTCAAAAATGACAATTTTCAAAATATCAAAGTCCTCAAAAAATTTTAAATTGCATTTCTGACTAATTGAATATTGACGTCACTTTTGAAAACCTTCCTGAGGCACCCCTATTATCCACAAGTTTTCAAATTTGACCTAGGGGTGGTTTCAAAAAGAATATCCAGATAAATGCCAAAAATGACAATTTTCAAAGTATCCGGGAAGTGATGTCAATAGTCATAAATGCAATTTAAAATTTATTGCGGACTTTGAAAATTGTCATTTTTGACATTTATCTGAAAATTCTTTTTGAAACCACCTCTAGGTCTAATTGGAAATCTTGTATATAACAGGGGTGCTTCAGGGAGGTTGTCGGAAGTGATGTTAATAGTTAGAAATGCAATTTAAAATTTGTTGGGGACTTTGATGCTTTGCAAATCGTCATTTCGGACATTTATCTAGAAATTCTTTTTGAAACCACCCCTAGGTCTCATTTGAAAACTTGTGAATAATAGGGCCTCAGGAAGGTTTTCAAACGTGATGTCAATAGTCAGAAATTCAATTAAAAATTTTTTGGGGACTTTGATACTTTGAAAATTGCCATTTTTGACATTTATCTGGAAATTCTTTTTGAAACCACCCCTAGGTCTAATTTGAAAACTTGTGGAGAATAGGGGTGCCTCAGCCTTCTTGATCAGTAGCAACAATCATTTCCAAGATCTGTAGCTCCACAGCTAGAAGGGAATTCTACCTTGCAAGTTGAAAATCGAGTTCACTTCTATGAATCACGAAAAAAACTATGATAGCGTTTTTATTGGTGATAATGTACACTACCGGTCAGATTTGTGGCACCACCTGTTTTTCGATAACTACTTAACTCTTCTTAATTTTAATCATATCGTAGATAAAACTTAGTCTCTTATGTAAATAGGTTAAAGGCCACACAAATTTTGTAAAATAGGAGCCCAAGATGAAGTAATTTTGAAAATTTTTTTGAAAGATGACATTTCAAAAATAGTGAAATTTTCAATATTTTCTTAAATTTTATTTAAGTAACATCTGGAATATTTAATATTTGGCAATTTTCTTGGGCTCATTTTTAAGATAAATGTCTATAGAATCGGAGCAGCTTATCACCATTATTGTGCAATTTTCTTCTTGCAGGGTGCAAAGTATTAAAGTTGAAACAAAAAAATTTGAAAATTTTTAAAATATTTTTTCTGCCGAGAAATATTTTTGTAAAATATATGGGTCACTTCATGAATGATCATCTGAAAACGATTGCGGTCATATTTAGGAAAAATTTTTTGATTTGTCTATCAGTATGTCTTATATTTCTTTATAATATTTTAATTATAATATTAAGTGTGTTTTAAGTATATTTAAGTAAATTTAAAAATATTAAGTATATTTTAGGTATAATAAATTAGTTTTCATTAAGCCAGAAATAATTTTTGAAAACATACGGACGTGTGGAACATGGCGACAGTACGTCATTTTTAAAACGAATTAAACACTAAAGTTACTTATTTAAAATTAAGTAGAGGAAAACAGTGCGATTAGGGATTCATACAGATAAAACTTTTTTTTTAAATGTATATTCGTAAGTACGCGAAATTAAAAGTGGTGTTTTTTTTGCTAATTTTCAGGTTTTCGAAGACGAAAATCTGAAGGACTAAATTTTTATGGATAATTTAAATGAATACTATGGAAGTGGCTGGTATTAATCTGCGTTTTAAAACAAATTTTAAAATTTTCGCTAATATAGTTTATTTTTAATTAATTATCAAACTTCACAAAAATGTCACATTTTGGCGTTCACATCAAACACATTTTTCTCCTCTCATGTTTCAACTAAACATAACTCCGAAATAGCATTATAGATAATAAATTTAAATCATCCCTAATAGTACTGTTTTTCTCTACATAGTTTTAAAAAAATAACATAAGTGTTTAATGAACTTTAAAAATAACGCGTACGGTAGCCATGTTCCACACGCCCACATGTTTTCAAAAATTTTTCCGAAGTCTTTCCGAAGTACAACATTCGCATTTTTAAAATTTTCGGGTTCGTATTCTTGCTAAGTGCAAAATATATGTATAGGTGTATCTTTTTCGAAGAATTATAATCTGCACGAATAGGTGAATTGTATAGGCATCTGCCCCACCTAAAGTAACACTAAGGCATAAAAAACAAATGAGTCCAAACAAATGATTATCTGAGCAGCGCGCTCCGGCGCCGAGCGAGGCATTACCTTTAGTGCGCATAGCATCGGAAAGCATTTGAATTTCGTTCTAAAACTTTGAGAGCATATTTTCTAGATATTTCACTGACGATTTATGCAATAAAAAAAAACGACTTTTTGAACCGTCTAATGTGGTTTCCCCCCTTCAGTTCAAACTGAAACGTCTTGATGGATGAAAGACTTCTTGGAATCGTTGAAATTGCAAGAGAAACATAGAGTCACATTAGAAGCACAAAGCCCTTGGTCTTTTGGATGTTGTTTCTCTAGAAAAAGAAAGAAGAACAGTGCTTGAGGATTCTATTAAGAGAACGTTGAAAGAAACGCAACAATCGAGGACAGGCGCGTGGACCCGATGAGGTGGGACGGTCCAGGGTGAAGAAAAAACCAGAGAAAATGTCGTCAGGAGTAAAGAGGGCGGAGTAGTTTATTTAGCTGAATGTAGTGTGTAATTGGGTATAACATAAACGTTTTGCTCACGTTCTCTCTCATTTTCTGTTTTTCCTTGACTGCCACCATGTCCTCTTGACAGTGAACCAACCCCTTGCCTTCCCGGTGGTTCCACTTTCTACTTTCCACTGTTTCCTGCAACCATCTAACCTACAAGGGCCCGCGGGAATGAGATGCAGATTGCCAGAGGCCACTTCAGCCGCTAGAGGGAGTGAATTTTTAATAACACCGCCATACCTACGCTACGGTTCTAGGCTCTATGGAGATCTCATTGTCTTCCCAGCGTCTCCACGCAAGAACGTGAAACGAAAGCCACGCGTACTGCACAGCCCACCCATTATTATAACGCGCCCTGGAACAGAATAGGGACCGCGAATTGTCGCCGCAACAAGACAGCCTTTTCTGCGACTCTGCCAACTTTCCCAGACGGTTTGGTGGCTTTACTCCCTGGACCAGGTATCGATGGTTATCGATCTCCCAGCAGTGCTTCGAGTTTCATGGTAATTTGGCACTGGATGATAAATTGATAAGGAGACTTCTTGGGTCAAGGAAGAGGGTGGAGGGCTCAATCAGGGTTTACGGCAACGTTGTCATCAGGGAATACTGAAAATGTCACGGTCCCCTAATTATGGATGTTTTTGGGCACTATTTGAAGACAAATTAACTGTATAGGGTGTTCACGATCCTTGGCACTAATGTAATTTCAGCCTCAGGGTAGCATCATTGCTTATAGTCGTAAAAACTATTATTAGCTTGCCTACTATATTATTTTAGTATCAGGGTCCCCTATTCGAATATTTAAACAAAAAAAAACAGTCCTTCTTTGACAAAAATGTGCTCTGTAAATCTGAATTAGTAGTTTTCTAGTGATGAAATAGTGCGACATCATATACCAATTGCTTTGGTAAGTAAGCTAGTCTACTAATTTTCAGAATAAAACTACTAGTTCTATAATAATTGAATACCATAGAATACTAATAATAATTAGTAGAAATGTTTATTAAAACAATTCGTAAAAAATTTCGCATTATTTAAATAACAGAAAACTAATAATTCAGATTTCGAGAGAAAATTTTTCACTTTTAGAGGAAAATAAAATTATAGAAAGTTCTGGAAAGGGTATGGCAGGTTAATAAGTATGTACGTATGTGTAAGATTAAATTTTCCAAAAGATTATATACTTATTTGAAAAAAATCTGCCCGGCCCCCTTCGGGGGCGCGGGCACATTCTCGTCGCGCGCTTCGCTCGCAAGTTTGAGCGCGCCCAGAGTGCGCGGAGTGGCCGTCGCGCTTCGCGCTCCGATGCTATTGATCGTTGCGCTACGCGCTCCCATATTATCAATCTTTGCGCAGAGTCAAGTATATTCCTCATGATTTACTTTTACCCGAAACTGATGCTTCAATATATTCTTTATTATTTTCCGCAATTTCAGCGTGATACTTGAATTTCTCTCTTATTAAAATAAGTT
>JBAGKK010000304.1:1163228-1182463 GCA_037177015.1 Euceroptres primus | reverse complement strand
TGATTAAGTCGTTAACCGGCCAAAAATGGCCGATTAAGTTAAACGGCGATTAGGCTTTCTTAATCATGGTTTAAAAAGTGGTGAAACGCAAGGTACTGATTAACTTAAGTTAATCGAGGATTAAAATTTAAACACGGTTGGTGAAACCGGCCCTTAGTACGTATATAACCCCTTAGTACCAATTTTCAATGAAAGAACATTCCACACATTTTTGGCCCACTGTGATTTTCGGTCTACACAGTGAAGGGGTTAAAGTTATTTATTACTAAGCATTTATTTATGTACAGTAATAACAACTGACTATCGGTTAACAAGAAAAAAAAAATGATAAACCAGATCCAGAGGTGTAATTAAAGAAAGCACGTAAGAAGCAGAATTGATTATAAAAAACAAAGTTTTTAAACTCTTTGTATCTACTGATGTTTGTTTTACGTCTTTTAAGTTGCTGTGTTTTTCTCTGAAGTGCATTTGTTAAATAAATAATGCAGTTAAAAATATACAGTTTGTTTCATTAAAAAGAGCGTACTTTTTTCTATCAGAATCGACAAAAAAGTGAAAATCGATTTTTTCGAACGATAGGTCCCTTTTAACTGCCCCGGTCACATATCTTAAATCTTAAAATAAAATTGGGGGAATTATTTAAAAATATAAAAATTGGAATATTATGTACAGAAATGCCCCAGTTGAAGCAGCAGATTGTAACTCCCAACTTTTTTGTAATATGAACGATGAAATCGACAGTTACGAGCAAACGACAAGATTTACTAACGAATGTCGTGTTTGTGGCGAAGAAGAGTCTGAAGGGATTGAGATATTCTCGAACAGAGGGAGTGAGTTAAGACTGAAAGTCAAATTAGAAATGCACATGCCAATATCTTTGTTTTCCGAAGGAACAATACCTCAAAAAGTATGCATAAACTGTTGTAATATATTGGAAACCACGCACAATTTAGCTCTCAAGTGTTTACAAACGGACATAAAACTCAGGAGATCCTTAAACCCTGAGGATGAAGTGAGAAACCTTTTAGCAACCTTTCATTTAATGTTAATTAATTATTTATTAATTATTCAGAATAATGAATTTCCATTCCACCTCTTTAGCCCCAGTACGATAGCCGATTTATTAAATTGGTCTGCCTCGTTGCAAATGACATTGAAGATAAAAGTTATAGCGAAAAAGTTGATGCGATGCATTTGCCCTCTTTAGATCAAGATCAAGGGAACTTAGAATTGGATCATTCGGAAATCATGTCTCATAATTCAGAATTGAACGACCCTCCCTTGCACAGTCTAAAGTTTCCTGACAATTCAGACAATGAGGTAAAAAAGAAACGGTTTAGAAAATTGAAAAATACAAAGCGCTATTGTTATGATATTGTCATTACTTTTCATCTAGGTACACGCAGACTTGACTACATTTTTCCAAACCCTACCTGAACCCGAAGCAAGCATTGAAACTGGCATAGTATGTCCTGAATGCAATGATACCTTCAAAACAGAACAAATGTTTGAAGACCACAAGATACTCTGCGACGTTGCTGAAGATCTCGATTTAAAGGAAACTTCTCGTTGTGATGTCGTCAACGAGGAAATGCAAGCGATCACAGATTTCCAACTCTCCATGAACACTTGCAACGTCTGTAAACAAGTCTTTGACTCCAAAAATCTTCTCGATGAACACTCAATGCATTGTGAGCCTTGTACTCAACATGTCGAGGTTTCTGGTGTCCCGGATTCGAGTTTGAATGATTCTGACGCCTTACTCGATCCATCTGGAATAGATCGAACTTGCGGATATTGCCAGACGATGTTCGAAACTCGAAAGGAGTTGCAAACGCACGTGACAGAGATTCATGCGGGACAGAGTTTATTCAAATGCAATATTTGCGAGAAAGCTTACGAGAAATGGTCGAGTTTAGATATTCATGCAGCTACGCACCGGACAGACAAACCGTATCTTTGTGATCTATGTGGGAAAAGTTTTAAGCACTCGAATAACTTGAGAGGACATAAAAGGATTCATTTGGAAGACTCGAAAAAGAAGAGACACGTTTGTGATATTTGTGGAAGCGCTTTTAGGTCTAGGTATGCCTTCTTGAATCTTTCAAACTTTCTTGAATCCTTTATATGTATTTAGTAAATATGTATTTACTGCTTGCTTAGATTTCATCTGGGTGAACACATGAATCAACACAAAGGCAACAAGCCTTATGCTTGTGATCAATGTGGAAAAGCTTTCTATAAGAGAATTCAGTTGAGACAACATAAACTTTCTCATGGAGTTAACAAGCACGCATGTCCAGTTTGTGGGGTTGCTTTTAATAGAAGGGGAAACATGAAGGCACATCTCAAAAGGCACGAAAAGGGCGATGGACTTTATACTTGTAGCGTGAGTATAGCAATTTATCAAAGATAAATTGAATCATTTTTTTAGAAATTTATCATAGAGGAATTATTCTTTCGAACCTTCACTATTTTTGTTTGAGTTTGCCATTTATTTTTCTTCATTATCGTTTTCAGTATCTCTATTTGCCTTTACTTCTCTTTAGTCGCAAAAAAACTTGAGAGAAATCAAAAGAAGAGAGATTTTATTATAGAATTAATGTTAATTTTTCAGCAAATATAATTTTTTTTCAACCCTTAGACGGAATCGATTTCAAATCAAGCAGCTTCTACGCTTGAATTCGCAGAATCTCTGAGGAACAAAATATGTTGTTTTTTTATAGAAAATTAGGCCATACGTATTTTTGGGATTTGTGAAAACAAATTTCTGCGAAGTTATGGGTATTTGAATTTTTTGCTTTGATTTTCAAAAAAACCCAAATTTTTTCTTTAAACTTCTATAACTTTTGACCTCATTAAGATATTTAAGAATTCGTCCCAGATTCTGGTAGCGTTTATCGTCTTCTTTCGAACTCCGCCAGAAAATTTTAAAACTGTTCACAATGAACAAAATGGCGGTGATTTTTCTGAAAATATTTATAGTCGATTTTCTCAAGAAACCCACACTTATATTTTTTGCCAATTTTTTGTTCAATTTGAACTATCATAAAGAAGACATTTTGTGAGTTTTATGCGGGCTAAATAACTTTTGTAGCCAGGAGCATTTTTTAAATAAAATCCAGGGTGTCTAGCGGACCAGGAAATCGGGAAAAACCCGAGAATTTTATTTTATCGGGAAATAACCGGGGAAAACCCGGGAATTTTATTTTACCGTGAAGAAACCGGGAAAAATCCGGGAATTTTATTTTATCGGGAAATAACCGGGAATTTTATTTTACCGGGAAGAAACCGGGAAAAACCCGGGAATTTTATTTATGATCGAGATTATACTTATATTTTATTTTTTTATTCTTCAGATTTCAATAGCATTTACGCAACTATTTGTGATTCTGTTAAAAATATTTATTTTATGAGTTACGAAAGTTTTAAAATATGTATTTTCGATTAATATTTGTCACTTCAGTCTGTGATTTAATATAAGTTTGGCACGTGTAAATAAATAATTATCTTCTTTACAATATAAATTTTGTATGTGTAGATTGTGTTAAAATTCCCTTTTCTATGTATATGTTCACTTTCAAAAATATTAAAAAGACATTTTTAACTTGATCGGGGAATAAAAATTGACCGGGAAAAACCCGGGAATTTTAAATTGTCTGATCGCTAGACACCCTGAAATCGAATTTTCGCATTTTTCTCGAAAACAACTGCAGATACGAAAAAATGTTAAGAAAACAGTTTGCATAATTAAAAAAGTTCTACAAAAAGTTCTTTTACTCATTTATGATATCTTGCACCATTTCCGAGAAAAATAAAAAAATTCAATTTTCATGCACAGACCGAATCTATTTCAAAATTCAATTTTCATACACAGACCGAATCTATTTCAAATCAGGCAGGTTTTACAATTAAAGTCGCAGAATCTCTTGGTGACAAAATATGTTGTTTTTTAAAGGAAATTAAGCAATACATATTTTTGCGATTTGTGAAAAAAAATTCTACGAAGTTATGGGTATTTGATTTTTTTGTTTTGTTTTTCAAAAAAGCTCAAATTTTTTTTTTAAACTTCTATAACTTGTGATCTAATTGAGGTATTTAAGATTTCTTTCAGATTCTGGTAGCGTTTATCATGTTCTTTCGAAATCCGCCAAAAAATTTAGAAAATGTTTAAAATTTAAAAAATGGCGGCAGTTTTTCTGAAAATATTTATTGTCGATTTTCTCAAAAAACTCACACTTATATTTTTTGCCAATATTTTTTTGAATTTGTACTATCATAGGGAAGACATCTTGTGAGTTTTATGCGGGCTAAATAACTTTTGTGTCCAGAAGAATTTTTTTTCATAAAATCGAATTTTCGCCTTTTTCTCAAAAACAACTACAGATACGAAAAAATGTTAAGAAAATAGTTTGCACAATTAAAAAAGTTCTACAAAAAATTCTTTTACTTATTTATGATATCTGTTACCATTTCTAAGAAAAATAGAAAAATTCTATTTGCATGTACAAAAAAATTTTTTGACTCCTGGTTTATGAAAATTTCCATAAATAAATAAATAAAAAACATAAATGCCCATTAATACCCATACCCATATTTTCTTATATAGTTTTAAAAAATGTACGTTTATGTAAAGAAGATTTCCTGTGAATTTTACGTATGTCCAGAAAATTATTTTTCATAATCGAATCGTCAAATTTTTTGCTGAAACGATTTAAGTTACAAAAATAATGTCAAGACTTAAAACTGTTTACCTAAAAAGTTTTTATATTCAATATATTTAAATATATTTCACATACACCCTGGTATTTTTCAATAATGAACAAAAAATTCTTTTGAATCTCAGTTTAAAAAAAAATAAATAAATAATACCTGAGCCTACATTACCAGACTATTATTATCTATTTCTTCAGATTCTTCATTGGAGTCCTCGAGATCCGAAAAGGAATCATTGGATTCTGTAGATAATTTAGGAACCCAATCGTGTTTAACAGTTTTGGCCATGTAATTCGTCGAAAAATTTTTAAGCAAATAATTTCTTGTCTTGATATTATTTTTTTAACTTGAATTGTTTCAGCAAAAAATTTTAAAACTCGATTTTATGAAAAATAATTTTCTGGACATAAAATTGTTTAGCCCGCGCAAAACTCACAGGCAGTCTTCTTTATATAAACGTACATTTAAAAAAATATTTAACAAAATAACAAGGTGGGTATTGAGTAAATGAGTAAAAGAAATTTTTGAAGAACTTTTTTAATCGGCAAACTATTTTCTTAACATTTTTTCGTATCTGTAATTGTTTTCAAGAAAAATACAAAAATTCAATTTTATGGAAAAAAATTCTTGTGGCTACAAAAGTTATTTGGCTCGCATAAAACTCACAAGATGTCTTTCCTATGATGGCACAAATTGAACAAAAAATTGGCAAAACATATAAGTTTGGGTTTACTGAGAAAATCGACTATTAATATTTTCAGAAAAACCACCGCTAATTTTGAACATTTTTTTAAATTTCCTGGTGGACTTCGAAAGAAGACAATGAACGCTACCAGAATCTGGGAAGAAATCTTAAATATATTAAATAGGTCAAAAGTTATAGAAGTTTAAAGAAAAAATTTGGCTTTTTTTGAAAAATAAAGCAAAAAATTCAAATACCCATAACTTCGTAGAAATTTTTTTTTCACAAATCGCAAAAACTCGTATCGCCTAATTTCCTCTAAAAAACAACATATTTTGTCCTCGAGAGATTCTACGACTTTCAGTGTAAAACCTGACTGATTTGAAATGGATTCGGTCCAGAGATAAATTGAGAAAATCGACTATAAATATTTTCAGGAAAACCACCGCCATTTTGTTAATTTTGAACATTTTTTAAATTTTCTGGTGGATTTCGAAAGAAGATGATAAACGCTACCAGAATCTGGGAAGAAATCTTAAATATATTAATTAGGTCAAAAGTTATAGAAGTTTAAAGAAAAACTTTAGGTTTTTTTGAAGAATAAAGCAAAAAATTCAAACACCCATAACTTGGTAGAATTTTTTTTCACAAATCGCAAAAATACGTATCGCCTAATTTCCTCTAAAAAACAACGTATTTTGTCCCCGAGAGATTCTACGACTTCAAGTGTAAAACCTGCCTGATTCGGTCCATAGATAAATTGAATCATTTTTTAAAGGAATTTATCATAGAGGAATTATTCTTTCGAACCTTCACTATTTTTGTTTGAGTTTGCCATTTACTTTTCTTCAATATCGTTTTCAGTATCGCCTTTACTTTTCTTTAGTCACAAAACAAACTTGAGATAAATCAAAAGGAGAGATTTTACTATAGAATGAATGTTAATTTTTCAGCAAATATTTGTCTAAAATATAATTTTTTTTCAACCCTTGGATTCCTATAAATTTTCCCTGATGAGAAAGTCTAAATTATCTTCGAAACATATTGGAACCCTATATTAATATTTTTCATGGTCATAAATCTGTCTCCAGTGAGCCAAAAATTGGATTTTAGGAAGTTTGCATTTTATGTTCACCTTTTTGTCTAAAGTTTATTCAATATACAATTTGATTTGTAAAAAGCGGAATTTCTTTTACCTGTATACAAATATTCATTTTGTTCTCATTTTTTCCAAATAACTTTTTTCATCAACCTGACGTGCTCGTCATTTTCTAACGCGTTCCCAGTTTTTATACAAATACAAAATGGATTTACAAATACAATTTGAATATTTTTTATATTTACAGGTTTGCGAGCGACAGTGTAAATCTATGAGTGAATTAAAACAGCACCGAAAACAGCACACCGATTATGATATTGCCGAAAGCGTAAAAAGAACTTCAGCTGACAAAGTTGTCTACCAGTGCAAAATCTGTGCCAAGGTATTTTCAAAGAACACCTTGCTTCGAAATCACGAACGTATTCACGTTGGTGAAAAATCCAGTGTCGAATGCGACGAATGTGGCAAGAAATTATCCAGCAGAAGCTCTCTAGCGTATCACAAAAAATCGATACATTCGAACGAAAGACCTCACATGTGTCAATTTTGCGGAGAGGCTTTTGTTTCCAAGGATGCGAGACTTATACACGAGAGAATTCACACCGGTGAACGTCCATATGTCTGTAAAATTTGCAACATGCAGTACAGGTAAATATTTTTTAAAAACTTCTGTCTCAGTAAAGTGATTAATATATCTTTAATTTGATTTCTACTAATTTTTCATGAATCAAACGAAGCTATTATTTTACAGATGTTCGAGCAACTTAAGTCAACATATGAAAACGCATTCGGAAATAAGACCCCACGTTTGTAGCTTTTGCAACAAAGGATTTACCAGAAAAGGTGCGTTAACAATCCACGAAAGAATTCACACAGGTGTCAAACCATTCAGTTGTTCCGATTGCGATAGGACTTTTTCTAAAAAAAATGACATGATAAAACACATGAAAACACATCAAGTAAAGTCAATTCAAGTTAAACAATGTGATGAGGGTTTAACGGAAAAAATTGATCTCGATGGTCTTGTCGAATCTATACAAGTCGAGCCTGAATCTTCCATTATTCAAAGCTACGTAATCATTCCTCAACAGTTAGGTACTTACACCCTTAATATTAGCGGGAAAATCACCGAGATTGAAGAAGAACCGAAGGATTTGTAACTTATGCTAGAATTCGTGTGAAAAGTTGGATAGAAAATTGATATAAATTGATAAATTCGATTGAACCCCATTGAAACCGACGGAAAAAAATTAATATTAAATATTAATATTAGCTTTTGTAGAATAAATCGAATTAATCCGATTGAAAAATATCTTTTTTTTTGCAATCGGATTCAATCAGTTTCTTTTAGAAGAAACTAGACATCTAGAAGTCTAGAAAACAAGGTGAATCCGAGATTTATACATGCAGTCTTTTTAACAACCTGTGTTGTTTTTGTGTAGTTTATACAACTAATCGTAAAATTTCCTTTTTTGTAGGAATTGATAGCAACCAGGTTCGAAGTATTGTTATTTCGCTTTATATTGTGAAATAGAAACGATGTGATAATCACCCTTTTGAATTCAGTTCTTTAACTTTAAAAGAACTTTAGAAGTACAGGGGCGTAACGGGGGGACACCCCCCTTCCCCCCCAAATGGTCGTGCCGAGTCGGAATTTTCGGGATTTTCGGGTAATTCGACTATAAAGTCGGCTAGTCGGCAAAAAATGGTAACTAGTTGGCAAATTCCACTTATTGAGTCGGCATTTATGACAATACTCATCCCCCAAAACTCAATACGCTCGCTACGCCCCTGTAGAAGTAAGAGACTATCGAAAATGAAATTAAAGTTTGAAATTAGAGAAATGCTTTTAAAATGTAGTGCAATACATTACAAAAACAATTAGTTAAATAGATTTAAAAGAGTGGTTAAAGATATAAATAGTAGATACTTTCAAAAAGTAGTGAAATATTTTTAGAATTGGTTTGAATCAAAACTTTTCCGCCCGCCGACAATCAAAGAGCAAAAATTGCACAGACATTTGATTAATTAAAAAAGATTGAATGCTTCTAACCAACTTTTCCAGTTATCATAAGATATAAGCTCAATTTGCTCTCAATCAGTATATTTAGCGTTTAGATTAAGATAAGTGTGATCCATGATAAGTGTGAGCTTCATCATTCCACGAAATCAGAAATGGTATTTAGCGATAGCTTTGATATAAATTGTCTTGGTATTATAGGAAACTTGAGAACTTTCTCATATATCTACAATGATTATGAGTGCGTTTCAAGCGATGTTAATTTGCCAGCAATATAATCAGCGTTGCCCTTGTTCAATGCATTTAAAAGTAGCTTGTATTTCAAATCGACTGAAATTTTCCTCTCGCATTGTTTTTATTTAAAAACGCCGAATGGATACGCTTCGAAAATGTGTGACTGTTACACTCTTCAGTACAAATATTTCTGTAAATATGTAAATACTTTTCCGTCGATATTTCGTATTAGGAAGTAAGACTCAGAATTTTATACATGTTTTTGAGTGTAGTATTCTACCGTATTTAGGAATTTAGGAAAATTAATTGTGGATAATCTTTATATACTGGAAGATTCCATGTCGGAATTTTAAATTTTAAATCTAAAAATTTCACCTGATTTCTATCGAATTAGCTAAATTGGTTTGAATTTAAGTTAAATCAATTTGAATTTAAGTGAAATAAATTCACCTCGAATTCCATTGAATTGACTCAATGGATGGAATTCGTGTGTTTTAATTTCAATTATATTTTGAAACACTTGAATTGAGTTGAATTAAGTGAAATCGATTCAGCTTGAATTCTATTAAAATCACTTTAATTTAGCTGTATTTATTTGACTTCACCCTGAATTCTATTGAATTGGCTGAATTAATATAAATATATTTGAATTTAAGTAAAATCAATTCACCTTCGGTTCTATTGAATTGACTGAATTCATGTGATTTAATTTGAATTAAATGTAATACGCTTGAATTGATTTGAATTAAGTGAAATCAATTCATCTTGAAACTACCTTGAGTTCTATTGAATTTACTTTGAATTCACTTTGGATTCTGTCAAATGAGCTGAATTTATTTGAATCTGAATGAAATCCATTTGTAATTTGGTGAAATAAATTCATCTTGAATTCTATTGAATTGACCGAATTCACGTGAATTTATTTATTTATGAATTTATTTAATTTAATTATAATTAAATTCTGAAACCCTTGAATTAAGTGAAATCGATTCAGCTTGAATTCACCTTAAATTCAATTCTTAAATTCTATTAAAATTCTTTGAATTCTATTGTGTTTACTTTGAATTCCATTGAATTAACCTTGAATTGAATTAACCTTAATTGATGAATTTACTTCGAATTCTATTGTGTTTACTTTAATTCTATTGAATTCACCCTGAATTCAATTGAATTGGTTGAATTAATATAAATCTATTTGAATTTAAGTAAAATCAATTCACCTTCAATTCTATTGAATTTACTAAATACATCTGATTTAATTTGAATTAAATGTAATACGCTAGAATTGATTTGAATTAAGTGAAATCAATTCAGCTTGAATCTACCTTGAGTTCTATTGAATTTACTTTGAATTCACTTTGAATTCTGTCGAATGAGCTGAATTTATTTGTATTTGAGTGAAATCAATTTGTAATTTAATGAAATAAATTCATCTTGAATTCTATTGAATTGGCCGAATTCACGTGAATTTATTTATGGATTTACATATTTATGAATTTATTTAATTTAATTATAATTAAATTCTGAAACCCTTGAATTAAGTGAAATCGATTCAGCTTGAATTCACCTTAAATTCAGTTCTTAAATTCTATTGAAATTCTTTTAATTCTATCGTGTTTACTTTGAATTCCATTGAATTAACCTTGAATTCAATCAACTTAAATTTAATTGAATTTACTTTGAATTCTATCGTGTTTACTTTAAATACTATTGAATACACTTTCAATTCTATTAAATTGGCTGAAATAATATAATATAATTTGAATTAAATGTAATACGCTTGAATTGATTTAAATCAAGTGAAATAAATTTAGCTTAAATCTATCTTGAGTTCTATTGCATTTGCTTCGAATTTACTTTGAATTCTGTCGAATGAGTCAATTTGTCAATTTTTAATTTGATGATATAAATTCATCTTCAATTCTATTGAACTGACTAAATTCACGTGAATTAATTTTAATTAAATTTTGAAACAATTAAGTAAAATCAGTTTGAATTCACTTTAAATTCAGTTAACTTAAATTCTATTGAAATCCTTTGAATTCTATTGTGTTTACTATGAATTCCATTGAATTAACCTTGAATTCAATTGAATTTACTTTGAATTATATTGTGTTTACTTTAAATTTTATTGAATTCACCCTGAATTCTATTGAATTGGCTGAATTCATATGAATCTGTTTGAATTTAAATGAAGTAAATTTGCCTTGAATTCTATTGAATTGACTCAATTGACTGAATATATGTGATTTAATTTGAATTAAATTAAATTCGCTTGAATTTAGTTGAATTAAGTGAAATTAACTCAGTTTGAATTCTACTGAAACTACCTTGAATTCTACTGAATTCACTTTGAATTCTATTGAATTCACTTTGAATTCTACTGAATTCACTTTGAATTTTACTGAATTCACTCTGAATTCTACTGAATTCACTTTGAATTCTACTGAATTCACTTTGAATTCTACTGAATTCACTTTGAACTCTACTGAATTCAGTTTAAATTCTACCGAATTCACTTTGAATTATACTGAATTTACTTCGAAATCTACTGAATTTACTTCGAAATCTACTGAATTCACTTCGAAATCTACTGAATTCACTTTGAATTCTATTGAATACACTTTGAATTTAGTAGAAACTCATTTGATTTCCCTGAATTAAGTGACATCCTCTTTAAAAATTTGGAACCCTTACAATTATTTTAATTGAACGAGTTAAAACTTGCAAATTATATTTATTTTATTTTTTCAAAATAACTTAAACAATTTTTGGAATTCTAACATGGAATCTGTCTTACTGTTAAGCTCTTAAACATCGGTCAACATAATAATTGATGTTTTACGCGTCACAAATTAAGAATAATTTGGAAAGAGTCGATGCCACGACGATCTAGTCATTGAAAATAACAGTCAAAAGGCTGAAGGTTCTTAAATATTCATAACTCGCTTTGCGATCTATTTGCTACCGATATTCTGCGACTTTTCTGTCTGCAATTCGACTCAAGTATAGAGAATAAAAATAGAAAAATAAAAATAAATACTAATAGAATTGTCTTCTTATTTTAACATGCTTCGATGAAGTAAAAATTCATTCATTCGAAGAAGGGGAAATTTATTTTTAATCATTGAAGTCGACACGAAACTTGGTAAACTTGTAAAGGATATTCAATAATTTAGTTGTAAAGGATATTCACTAAATACCTTTGGGCCTTAAGTTTGACCTTTCAAAAATAAAATCTTTATTTAGCTTCTACGTAATAGAGTGTGTCAGCACAATGAAATTGAACAATTAGATATTCTGCCCTCTTTGGCGATGTCGCATCCATAATTAAAAAGTGGTGTGTATAAAAAGGCTATTATGTCGTGAGACTCAGTTTTTTTTAGTCATTAATCCAATGCGCGAACACGGTCGAGTTTAATTCCGTCTGATTTGTTGAATCAGGCGACGGATTTTGAGATCTGTGAATTTTTTTTAATTTCTTCGAGATGGATGCGATTTATAAGAGGATTGGAGTTGACAGTGAAGCTGAACCTGTTAGGCAAGGCGAGAGCGAAATCAGAAAGTTTTATTCGGGAAAAATCGTGTTAGTTACTGGTGCCACCGGAACTTTGGGAAAATTAGTAGTTGAGAAATTACTGAGGGAGTGTGCCAATTTGAAGAAGGTTTTTGTACTGTTCAGAGCAAAGGAGGATCCTTCACTAGATGAAAGGAGAGAGAAATTTTTGAAAAGTATTGTGAGTACAGATTTGAATTTTCTGTAATAATTCTGGATACTGTTAAAACATTTTTGTAAAAGAATTTTTCAATTTTTTTAAGAAAAAGTTAAACTGTATCAACAAGATACTTGTTGCTCAAATTTTGAAGATATTTTCTTGTACGTTGATCAAATTTTGAAGATATTTTCTTGTACGTTGATCAAATTTTGAAGATATTTTCTTGTACGTTGATCAAATTTTGGAGGTATTTTCTTGTACGTTGATCAAATTTTGGAAGTATTTTCTTGTACGTTGATCAAATTTTGGAGGTATTTTATTGTACGTTGATCAAATTTTTGAGATATTTTCTTGTATGTTGATCAAATTTTGAAGATATTTTCTTGTACGTTGATCAAATTTTGAAGATATTTTCTTGTAAAAATCTGTAATAAATTTGATCGACTTTTATAAATTCAAAGACATTTAATTAGTTTTGAAAAAAATTAAGATGAATAAAGTTTTGTCCTTAAATTGAGTTTTAAAACAACCATTTTCCTTTTTCCTTTCCAAAACCAAAACCAAAAATTTTCCTTTTTTCACTTTTTATTATTATCTCGAATATTTAATTTCTGTAAAGAAAGAATACGTTTTCTATTTTTTGGAAGTTTCTATAATATGTACTTCGGAGGTTTCAAAGTTGAATCATAAAAATAACAAAATTTTAAAAATGAGTTTAAAGTTTTGTAAACTTTTTTCTCTTTGAAAAAAATTATGTTAATAAACAATTTGAAGTTTCAAAATCAGAAACGTGTTAATGTTTATTAAGTTTCGATCTGCTTATATTAATTTTAGTCAGTTCAAATTTTGAAAACTTCTAGATTTGAAGAACTAGATTTCTAAACTTGAATTATTTCAAGTTCCACCTCTTCTAAGTTTAAAATACCTATTTTAACATTAAAGTATTTTCGAAATTGATTCAGAAATGTCTTAATTAAAAATATTAAGTACTTTACTATAATATAAAGTACTGTACTATAATATTAAATACTATACTATAATATTAAGTATAATGTTAATTTTAGTCAGTTCAAATTGTCTTATTTATAATTTATTTATTTATTTATGGCAGGTATTCGATAAACTCAGGAATCAAAATCCTAATTTCGACAAGAAGATAGAAGTAATCGAAGGTGACATAAGAAAAGAAAACTTGGGATTATCAGATCTTGATCGATCAAGGATCTTTGAGGAAACGCAAATAATTTTACACAGTGCCTCTACTCAGAAACATGAAAATGATGTCAGCATCACCCTCAAAGTCAACGTTTTGGGAACCAAAAATATGTTGGATTTGTCAAAAGATTGCAAAAAATTGGAGGCTTTTGTATATGTATCAACTGTCTTCGCACATTCTCCTGAAAAGGACATCAAGGAGGAATTTTATCGACCTCCAGGTGACTTGAAATTTGTTGGGGACTTGCTACAGGCCGAAGAAGAAACTGGTGGCTTAACAAAAGATGCGATTGCTACTGCAATTGGAGAATGGCCTGATCTTCATGTTTTCTCACGATCTACTGCTGAAGACTTGGTTAGAGATTGTGGAGGAAGAGTCAACTTTGCCTGTGGAGTTTTCAGACCCAGCATAAGTAGGTTTTCAAATAAATGATAATTTATATTTTAAAAATTTGAAATTAGGAAACAGTTTTTATATTTAATCAAATTTAAAAATTGGGATTAAATCTGAAATGTAAGAAGTTCTATGAAGTTTTCAAACTTCACAATAATTTGATTTTCATTATTAAATTTTGAGAAATGACAAAATACCTACATAAAAGTAAAAAAAAATGTTTGGAAACTTTAAAAATACACGTTGTTTTTAATCTTTAGATATCTCTTAAAATTTTTTGAAATCTTCAAAATGGTTTAAAATATCTTGAAATCTTTTGAGATCATAAAAAAAATATTGTAAAACTATTTTGTATTTTCTAAAAGCGACTTTTCAGTATTCTTAGATTTATGTAATTATTCTCATAATTATATTTATTTTTATTTGTGATTAATTACAGTGATTTCGACATACAACGAGCCACTTGAGGGTTGGAGTGAAAATATCGATGGTCCTGCTTATATTTGTTTGGGGGCAAGTCTTGGTTGCATTCATACAACTTATATGCTGGATTTTCCTATGGAGTGTGTTCCTTTGGATATGTGTGCTAATGCATTGATCGCATCCACATGGGACTTAGTTACAAAAGAGTAAGAATTATTTAACTATTTAAATTTGTATTTTTCAAGAGATTAAAGTTCGAGATCCAATATCATTAAATTATAAAAAATAATAATGACTCTCGATGTGATAATAGTATATTATGCAATATGTGCGTAAAATGCGGTTTTACACACGCGATCACCACGCGTGTGTAAATCGTACGCACGAGTTGCAAACGATATTTTTTGATACAGTGTGCGTAAAATGCGTTTTTGACACAGTGTGCGTAAAATTCGTTTTTACACACCCATATTAGTGCGTAAAACGGCTTATTACACGCACATTAATATGGGTGTGTTAAAAACGCATTTTACACACCGATATTAGTGCGTAAAACAGCTTATTACACACACACACACACTAATATGGGTGTTTTAAAAACGCATTTTACACACCCATATTAGTGCGTAAAACGGCTTATTACACACTAATATGGGTGTGTTAAAAACGCATTTTACGCACACTGTGTCAGAAAATATCGTATGCAACTCGTGCGTGCGGTTTTACGCACATGTTGCATAATATACTATTTTACACAGCCATATTAGAGCGTAAAATACTGTATCATAAGCCGTTTTACGCACTAATATGGGTGTGTAAAAATGCATTTTACGCACACTGTGTCAAAAAATTTGTTTCCAAACTAAGCAGATTTTTTTTCTTTTTTTTTTCTACTGAATTTAGAATCTATAATTATTTTTCAGGCTAAATTACTTTAATAATATATATTTAATAATATATTCTTTTTAAAAATTCAGAAAAAAATTTCTACATGACCGAATCCATTTCAAATCAGGCATGTTCTACACTTGAAGTCGCAGAATCTCTCGGGGACAAAATATGTTTTTTTTTTAAAGGAAATTAGGCAATACGTATTTTTGCGATTTGTGAAAAAAAACTTCTACGAATTTATCGGTATTTTTGCCAATTTTTTGCTGTATTATTTGTTGTATTTGTTGTATTATAAGGAAGACATCTTGTGAGTTTTATGCGGGCTAAATAACTTTTGTGGCCAGCAAAATTTTTTTCACAAAATCGAATTCTCGCATTTTTCTGGAATTCAACTGCAGATACGAAAAACCGTTTAAAAAATAGTTTGCACAATTAAAAAAGTTCTACAAAAAGTAAAGTTCTTTTACTCATTTATGATATCTTGCACCATTTTCAACAACAAAAAAAAACAATTTTCATGCACAAAAAAATTTTCTTGACTCCTGGTTTATGAAAATATCCATAAATAAATAAAATAAATAAATACCCATAAATACCCACACCCATATTTTGTTAAATAGTTTTTTAAAATGTACGTTTATATAAAGAAGATTTTCTGTGATTAAAAAATATATTTCAGTAAAATCATCACCATTTTGTTAATTTTAAACATTTTTTAAATTTTCTGGCGGATTTCGAAAGAAAACGATAAACGCTACCAGAATCTGGGAAGATATCTTAAATTTATTAATTAGGTCAAAAGTTATAGAAAAAGTTATTCGTAGAAATTTTTTTTCACAAATCGCAAAAATACGTATCACCTCATTTCCTCCAAAAAACAACATATTTTGTCCCGGAGAGATTCTGCGACTTCAAGTGTAGAACCTGCCTGATTTGAAATAGATTCGGTCCATAGATAAATTGAAAAAATCGACTATAAATATTTTCAGAAAAACCACCGCCATTTTTTTAATTTTGAACATTTTTGAAATTTTCTGGCGGATTTCGAAACAAGACGATAAACGCTACCAGAATCTGTGAAGAAATCTTAAGTATCTCAATTAGGTCAAAAGTTATAGAAGTTTAAAGAAAAAATTTGGGTTTTTTTAAAAACAAAGCAAAAGATTCAAATACCCATACATTTTTTTCACAAATCGCAAAAATACATATCGCCTAATTTCCTCTAAAAAACAACATATTTTGTCCCCGAGAGATTCTGCGACTTCAAGGGTAGAGCCTGCCTGATTTGAAATGGATTCGGTCACATTATTTTGCTAGCGTACAATTTATTTATTTTACAAATAATTATTCATACATTTTCATAGAAATTTCCATCAGTGTTGAATAATTGTGAATAATTTATGAGTGTTGGTAACTCTGTTTGGTTTTAAAATCACGGTTTGAATAAAATTTACATTTTTAATTCAAAATATATATGTTGTGAGGAAAATATGTTTAATTTGACTGTTTGAAGAAACGAAAGTTCCAATATTGTAAACAATCTAATTTTTCTTATTTCACAATTTTTAGTTTTTCGAGTTTTTCAAATAATCACTGTATCTCTATTAACTTTTAGTTTCTACCTACTATTTATAAATTAATTTCCCATTGGTCGAATGAAAATTCTCATGAATTAAAATTAATATTCTTTTCAAAATTCGAAATTAATACTCTTGCTTCTATTTCAACAGGAAAAAGGAAACGAAAACTTCGGTTTACAATTATGGAACCTCTAATGTGAAACCGATTACTTTAAAACGATTCTACGAACTAGTCTTGGCCGATAGTGAATCGAGACCGCCCTCCAAACAAGTCTGGAGTGTCTTCAACATCAAGACTGATAAATTATGGCTGTTTCATATTTTACATATTCTGTTTCACATTATCCCTGCTTTTGTAGCCTGTGGAGTTAAATGCCTTCGAGGAGGAATGTACGTATCTAAATATTGTCCTGAAAATTTTAAATATTTCCAAAATTATTTGCAGTTGGAAATTTAACGTTTATTAAAATTGACTTTTTATTATTGGAAATGAAAATATTGGGAATAAGATCTGATACTAAAGGAAATTTAATGTAAAAAATTGGTTCCAGGAATTGTAAGAGGTGCTGTTCTAAATCAGGAAATAAACAGTCAACACTTTGTCGATTGATCAGACAATTTAAGTCGGTGACTTATTTTTCCAACGGTGGATGGAGAATCCACGTAAATCAAATGCAAACTGTTTGGGACAGAATGAATTCCTCTGATAAGAAACTTTTCTTCTGCGATATAAGAGACTTTGATTGGAGAGATTACATTGATGGCTACTGGAGTGGATTGAGACTTTACCTTCTTAATGACCCACTTAGCACTATTCAGGAAGCGAAGAAAAACACTGAAAAACTAAATATGATCCATCGCATTTTGACCACAGTAATTGGATTGATTTTCATTTATTTTATTGTCACTTGCCGTTGTCCTCTTAATTTTTTTCGCTAAGAATTTTTTATAAATAAAGGTGTAGAAGAAAAAGTAGAACTTCATTCTAAAGATGGGAATTAATTAAGCCTTCTAAGTTAATTTTGATACTTGAAATTAGGATAAATTAATAGTTTTTTAGAGATGTTATTTTGTCGACCAAGGAGAAATAATTAGAGGAGATGTAATCTGCAAAATTTACATCTCCTTCTCTAATTAATAGTTTTGTTTACAGAAACAAAAACTGGTAATTTGATCTTCATTGACTATAAATTGTTTTCGTTATTATTTTTTGAAGTAATTTTTGTATTTTTGAAGTATTTTTTTTTTGTTTTTTGAAGTATTTTCTTATTTTAAGTTTTTTCAAAGTATAATTTAAAGTTAAATAATAATTATAAGAGATTTACAATCAAAGGTGATTCTTTGATTGAAAGTGGAAGGATTTTGGACGATTTTATATGATTTTTATACGATTTTTGAAGTAATAGAAAGCACTTCCGTTCCAGTTTAACAAAAGTCACACATGCATATTCAGAAGTTTACTATTAAATTGAAAAGAAGTCAGTGTCACTAAAGCCGTGACTTATTTAGATCAAACATCCCATGTTGTAGACGAATATTAAACTCGACCTTCCAATGACTGGGCTCTTTTTTTAAAAAAATTTCAAAGTTTTAGAAGTCAGGTTGAAGCTGATACACTGGATTTTAATACCTGGAAATGTTAGAGACATTTTCTAATAAAGTTTTTAAATTAATTTAATATCAGAGTTTTTTAATAATTCAGAGAAAAAAGGAGTAAAAATTCATATAAGTCTAAGAAGAAATTTGTTGTAATTAAACGAATCTAAATTTTTAAAAACATTTTTTTTGGTCTTTTTATTGAGTATTTTTTAACGTTTAATCCTAAAAAAAAGAACTCATTACAGTTAGTAACAAAAATAAACTTCAAGTTCCCTTAAAGATACTTATTCTTTTTAATGCCATTACCTGAGTTTCGATAACAAAGTATTAAAAGTAAATAAAAGTTTCTAAGAAAAACTCTAGTTTTCCGTCTTTTTTTTTACAAAATATTTTGTTGACCTTCAATTTTTTTCTTATTCGATATTTATTTCAAAGTAATTTAAAATTTAAAAAAAAGTATTAATAAAAGTGAATTCTCAAGTTTCTAAGAAAAACTCTAGTTTTTCTTATTTTTTTTTTGACCAAATCAACCAAATATTTTTTTGACCTTCGATTTCTTTCTAATTCGATATTTATTTCAGAGTAATTTAAAATTTAAAAAAGAAAGTATTAATAAAAGTGAATAAAAGTTTCTAAGAAAAACTCTAGTTTTTCTTCTTTTTTTTT
>JBAGKK010000304.1:1147992-1163128 GCA_037177015.1 Euceroptres primus | reverse complement strand
TGATGAAATCAATCTAATATTTTTTTGACCTTCAATTTTTTTCTAATTCGATGTTTATTTCAAAGTAATTTAAAATTTAAAAAAAAGTATTAATAAAAGTGAATAAAAGTTTCTAAGAAAAACTCTAGTTTTTCTTCTTTTTTTTTTTGATGAAATCAATCTAATATTTTTTTGACCTTCAATTTTTTTCTAATTCGATGTTTATTTCAAAGTAATTTAAAATTAAAAAAAAAGTATTAATAAAAGTGAATAAAAGTTTATAAGAAAAACTCTCGTTTTTCTTCTTTTCTCTCTTTTTGGTAAAACCAACAAAATATGTTATTAACCAAAATATTTTTTGACCCTCGATTTTTTTCAAATTCGATATTTATTTCAAAGTAATTTAAAATTTAAAAAAGAAAGTATTAATAAAAGTGAATAAAATTTTATAAGAAAAACTCTCGTTTTTCTTCTTTTCTCTCTTTTTGGTGAAATCAACAAAATATGTTATTAACCAAAATATTTTTTGCCCTCGATTTGTTTCGAATTCGATATTTACTTCAAAGTAATTTAAAATTTAAAAAATACTTCAGATGCTTTTAAAATCAGCTCTTAATATTTCCTTAGCTTTTAAAATTTAGTATCTTTAATTGGAGCATTTTGATGTAAAAATTTCTTAATCAGAAGAATTCTTATGTTTCCGCAAATTAATCTGGTTTCAAATCTTAACAATTTATTAATTTAAAAAAATTCTCGAGTTTCTGCTATTCATGCTTTGTTCAATCTCTTTTTCCTTTCAATATTTTCTCTTCTCTTTTTATTTTTTTCCATTTTTTATTTTTAATATTTTGTACAAAATATTTTTTAAAAGAATAAATAAATATTTATTTTTCTGCCAATATATTTTTTAAAATATGTAATTAATATTTCTGAATATTAAGAGTTAAATAAAATACATAAAACAGAAGTTATGGATAATTTCTGTCTAATTTGAACAAATCTTATAGATTTTTAAATAATAGAAAACTTTTTAAAAGTTCGTTACTTTTGTTGCGAATTTGAATTTAGTAGTTAGTATCTCAGTTGACCTCAATTCCGGTTCGGCCCGCAGGTAGAAAGATCGTGAAGCTTTACGCATCTTTATTCCGACGGTTTTATTAGCTTCTATTCGTCTGTATACGGTTGCGGCTACTGGCAAGAAATTTAAAACGACTGTTACTCGAAATATCGTTGAATCGTAGATCTGTGCAGTGAATTCTGATTTTTGATCTTAATCGAGTGCAATCGAATCCACGTCCTTTGCTGCAAGCGTGGTCAACAATTCGTCGATTTTGGACATTTTGGCATTTGTCCTTCATTCTTATCTCCTATTGAGCCGCGAATCGATTTTCGAAGGTGGACAGCACATGTATCAATAAAATCAAATAATCGTGAAAATACCGGTATTATACAAAAAATGTGACATGTTAAGTTGCAAAATTTAGTCGCTATCAAAATAGTCGTTATTTTGATTAATTTAAACTCTTTGCCGAAGGATGGTTGTCTATTTTTAGAGGTTATTCTTGGCTGTCGGTTTTTTAAGTGTATTTTCGGTTTTTATTTGATTTTTCAATAAGTTCTAATTGCTGCGAGTGATAATCTGAAATGACAATATCTTTAATCATCGAATAACCTGGTGCGGAGAGTTCGATCGAAGGATCAAGAAATTCAAGGTCAGAGTCTTTTGATGATTTTTTCAAACATTTTTAATTGCCCATTTTGACAGGTATAGATAATTTTCTTGTGAGAATAACAAGGTTTAACCCCAACCAGTCCAACAAAAACTCGTGTCAAAACCGGGTCAAATAATCCTAATACATAACCCAAAAGCTCACTTTAAAAAATGACTTGACCCTATTTGTATTTCTATAAACTTTCCTTAGGGCTTAGATTTAGACTACTGAAAAGCTTTTAAAGCTTTGAAATTGAAACTGTTTTACAAATGTTATTTTAGTAGATCATTTTTTCTAAAAACCGGTGGTGCTGTCAAAAAACTTGGCCCAGCAGCGCCATCAGAAAAACGACCAAGGAATTGGAATTTCGAAAGTACAAACTCAAAATAATTGAATCTTTATCTTTAATTATAAAATCAACCAAAAAGAGCCTTTTGTTAATTCCAACGAATTTTAGAAGATAAATTGAAGCGTTTATCGTAAAAAATAGTTTGAGTTGTAATTTTTTATTTAAAAACAGTTATTTGAATATTTGTGTTTTTTCCTTCGACTTAGACAAAAGTCGTAATTGGCATTCAATTTTAATTCTTGAAAGTTTATTTTGTTCCTTAAAAGATCCTTCACACATTTCCACAATTTACACATTTTTATTAAAAATTTTAATTTGACATATTGTTTAATTTGTAAGATAGTATAATTTTTAAATTTAAAATTGTATAATTGTGTAATTTAAAATTGTATAATTTTTAAATAATATAGTTTTCATAAAAACGCACCAAATAGAACTGTAAAGGATCTTTTAAGGAACAAAATGAGCTGTTGAGAATTGAAATTGGATGAAAATTATGACTTCTTTCTAAGACGACGGAAAAGACACAAATATCCAAACAACTGTTTTTAAGTAAACAATTATGACCCAAAATATTTTTTTCTATACTACCCTTAGGTTTCTTTTTCAAAATTCGTTAAAAATAATTTTGCGTTTATTCGCTTTGATTTTATAAAACACAAAAATTTGATTACTTTTGAGGTTGACTGTACGAGGAGTACATCCTTAAGAAAAAAATTATCAAAATCTTGGGCTCATTTAAAAAAACCATTTTAGATATTCAGACGGATTATGCATTGCAAATTCTAAGTAAATGATGTGTTTGAAGTTATGAACGTTCAGTTGAACGAAATTTTTATTTGATTTGTGTTCAGGATACGATCTGAATTGAAAGAATGGTTTAGATTATAGTCTAAACAATTCATTTCTAAAACAAATAATTTTAATAAAGATGTACCAAATTGTAAATATATTTAGAAAATGAGCTTCTTATGAATAAAATTGTGATGCTTCAATTTCGAAATCAAAAATGTTTGATTAAAAAAAAAAACTATTGAAAGGTTGGAAATTAACCTAGAAATTAACCTAGAAAATAACCTCTGCCTGTCCTACCTTATCCCCACTCCAGCGCCATAGAACGTGATTCCCATTGTCGCCACCAGGTGTCCGAATTGACGATTTTTCACGATAAAGGTCGAATGACCAACATCTAAATGTAAAATAAAACTTGCTTTTGCGTTTTTAATTTTAATATCTATTTATGTATAAATATCTATTTATGTATAGCATATAACAAATTTTAAGCCTAATGTTTTCCCTAGATTGTTTTCCAATCTTTCGAATGAAAAAAAAACAATTTTGAAAAATTCAAAATTTAGCCATCATTTTCCAAAATAAAAAACTTTTTTGACTTTTTTTTTAAGTTCGGCCCTTTTTTTCTATTTTTTTTTTTTTTTTGGACTAAAAATAAAGCTTGAGATGTTTACTTTAAGATCTTTGAATAACAAAATGTCGTTTTTTGTTGTTTTTGAAAAATTGAATCTCAGCCTGGTAAATTTTAAAAAAATTTCCTATGCGCGCAAAAATTATGGAAAATTATTTGCAGGTATAGTTTTTGATAAAAAACAATATTTTAAAAATGGAAAATAAATAAAAATTTTTGCTGATTTTCGAATTTTTTGAAAATTGTCAAAAATGAAGTTTTTTGAAAATTGTCAAAAATGAAATTTCTTGAAAATGGTCAAAAATGAAATTTTTTGAAAATTGTCAAAAATAAAATTTTTCGAAAATGGTCAAAAATGAAATTTTTTGAAAATGGTCAAAAATGAAATTTTTTGAAAATGGTCAAAAATGAAATTTTTTTAAAAATGGTCAAAAATGAAATTTTTTGAATTTGGTTAATTGTGCATTTTAATGTGCAATTAATGTAATAATATAATAAATATAAATGTTATTTGTACATGAAAAATGCGGAATTAACCAAATTCAAAAAATTTCATTTTTAACAATTTTCAAAAAAAAAACTTTAAATCAACAAAAGAATTTTTTTTGGATTTCTATTTTTGCATTATTGTTTATTATCGAAAACTGTACCTGCATAGAATTTTCCTTAATTTTTGCGCGCGTAGGAATTTTTTTTTTTATTTAGCAGGTTACTTGAAATTCAATTTTTCGAAAGCAATAAAAAACGACATCTTGCTATTAAATGATCTCAAAGTAAACATCTCAAGCTTTATTTTTAGTTCAAAAGAAAAAGAAAAAAGCGTTGAACTTCGAAAAAAAAAGTCAAAGAAATTTTTGATTTTGGAAAATGCTGGCTGAATTTTGAATTGAAAAAAAAAGGAAATTTTATTCGAAAGATTGGGAAAAAACTTAGCGAAAACTTCGGGGTCCAAATTTTTTATATGCTATACATGAATAGGTATTTACATCCGCTCTTTGTGCAAAGTACAAAAATTTCACCCCCTCTGCTTCGGTGAATTTTTCACCAAACTGGTCAATCTTTTTTTTCTTTTTTTGAAATGCCATCCAATAGGACTAAACTTTTTGTAAATTTGATTCTGATCGTAGAACTTCATTTTTTGGGCTGGGTACACTTGAGAAATAATGCCCCATATTTGTTTTAGCTGATTCGCCAACTTAAAACTCGTTCATGCTCTGAACAAAATATGTCTATTTTAATATGTTGAAATATATGTAACATTATATTATAAAGATATTTTCTATCACGTTCTAAAAATTAATTGAGATTACAAATTAAATTAAAGCTTACACATTACAAAAATAAATAAAAACAGAGATTTTAAGCGCTCTTGAAATCTGATACGCCTTCATGAAAGTTGTTGAAATACAGTCGGACCTCCACCATTTCACCTTTTTGGGGGGAGTGCAAAAAGACGGAGGTCGCTCGGAGGGGAAATTGAATTTGCGCATACACGTATGTGTACCTGTGTGCGTATAAACTATCTGCGCAAACGCCTTCTCAAGAGTAGGGGCAAACGATCAAGGCTGGCGGCGGGGAAGGTGAAATGGTGGAGGTCCGATTGTGATTGAAATCTTTAAAATCTTTGAAAATAACGTTTTATTTTTTAGGTTAAAAACTTTTGAAATTTTTGACATGTTATACGCTAAAAATCGAGCAGCCAGTCGCTCTATAGAAACTTAATATCCTTAATTCTTAAAACTCAATAATCTTTGATTAATAAATTCAAAAGAAAATGATGAATGTGGACAGAAAATGGATGGGTCCAGTAAATTATAAAATGCGAACGTTATATATAGAATAATACTCTTTATTGTTTTTGATAGTTGTTGTCCATATTGAGTGTTGGTGGTTTGCTTTTTTCCAATGTTCATTCCGCTGTTGGTATTTTGGTAAAACGTGGTACGTGATACAATTGTGGCTTTGTGGCTCAAGAAATAACATTCTATTTGTTCGATCACTCAAGTCTTGTTGGATCCTCGTCCGTTCGTTTGCGACTAGAGTAATTGTGTTTGTTAATTAATTTTTTATCCGTTCGTTTCCTCGAATAATATACAATTTACGATTCTTGATTTTCACTTCGATTCGGCGAACGAAGATCCGAGGCAAGCGATCGAAAACAATTTTTAGACGCTCATCTTGTAGTGTTCTAAATTTCTTTGTCGTGAAAGGGTCGCGCGAAAAGAGTGGATAGTAGTCATCGAAATTTGAACAACAACCGTTCTTCTCAATCTCAAAATGGTTTTGTAAATTGATGTCGAAATTTATTGTAAACAGTTTTCGAGACTTGTAGAATATCTCAAAATTATTGCTTTTGAAAATGCAATCTTTCAAAATGAAACAAATTTAAGATTGTGAAGAAATCGGCCATAAGAAAACATTTCATACGACAACGAGACCAGCTCGAAGACCATCGCGCTCTTTTCGAGCTTTTAATTTTTGGTTTTTTCATTTCTGGCATCTTATTTCAATTTTTCGCAAAAAAACGTCAACCCTTCTCACATTTTCCCTACTATTTACAATGTACAGCGCTTATGTATTTCCCGCCTTTAAATTTCCCGGCGATTGATCAATTCTCAATCGATTCCCATTCTTCAAAACTTGGAACCGGCTCTCATGGTTAAATCCACACTAACTAATTTTCAGTTAGAAATAATAAGAACTTAATCGTACAGTCATGCCGAATCGTGGGTTTCTAAATCCAAAGGCGGAATTAAAGCTTTCCATTAATCCAATCGCAAAGTCTATCAGTTGGTTAACAATTTGTCTAAAACCCAAATTTAAATTTCCCGCCAATCACCCATCCCGGTGGGTGATTTAAATAGAAAATGTGTAAATTTTACAAAATGAGTATAGAAGAACTGAAAGTTTCGAAACTAAGAAAAAGCTAAGAAAATAGCGAAAAAAAGAAAAAAAGAGAAAATATAACAAAACAATTTTAAGACTGGGAATAGTTTGAGAGTCGTCAACCGTCTTGTATCACTTACCAAGGTAAATATATAATAATCTTATAATATATATATTTCTCGTTTATATATATTTATATATAATATATAATAATATCTTATATGTATATTCTTTTATACCTAGATTTCTCATCGCTTTTAGACGCAGCTTTGTGTGCTATTTATACTATTTACAAGATTTCCTCACAGTCACTGAACAATTCTATCTCTCTTGCTCACATTCGCAGTGCACGCGCACGCGCATCGACCTGCAATCGCACCAGACTCAACTCATTTCTTTCGTTCGCCGTTATGTTACAAAGAGCTGAATTTACAGTACGTGAGACCTCTTTCTTTGTGCCGATTTCGCGGAGGTTCGTGTCTTCGAGCAAATGGCACCTCACACAATATATCTACTTTGAGTATTACTAGGTATTTTTTCCTATACAACTGGACTCGAAATTCAAATTGAAACATGAATGCGCGTTAAGCAAACACGACTGCGCGGTAGATCTTTGGAATCTATCAAGCATACGCAGTAGATTTTCGCCTATCTGCACATGCGCGATAAATCATCTGCAAAGTCTCTTGTTTCTCGCTCAGTGAATTGTTTTCAATCCCAAAATAAGTTTAATGAATAAAATTGTCGAAGTTCAATACAATTTATTTGTGAAAGATTTATCGAATTTCGAGCACTAGAGTTCGATTAGATAATATTGTGAGAGGCGCCACCTATTCTATTAGAGTTTTTCACTAGCTTTGTTCGTGACTCTCTAGCTTCTGGTCGTTCGGCGGTAGGTGGCCGTGCGCAATGGACGAAATTCTTGTGTTTTTCCCCTCTAAAACGCGAATAAAACCTACAACGCGCGCCCGGCCAATCCGCCGCTCGACGAGAGCGCAATCCATGGAAGAAAACAACAACGGTTTTAATCATACATACATACATACAACAAGAAGACGCGTCTCGTTCAAAATCGAGACGCGCGCAGGTCGCTCTTTGTTTTACTCTGTCTCTCTTTCTCAAGTTTAATTACGTTTTATGAAAAAAAAAAGGGTACGTAGTACGATCTTCGTCTTTTACTCGTTAATTTCTATTTTGTATCTCTTCGCTGTACTAAAATTAATATTGCTCGCCATTTCTTGTCAAAAAGTGGAAGAGAAGAAATCGAAGAGATACTTCAGTTCAAGTGAAAAAAAGAAAACAAACAGAAAATTACAACTTCACTATTGTGTAGCGAAGTGAGCTTAAAAGTTTGAGAATGTCCGAAAAATAGAGTAAAGGAAGAGTTCAGTTTGTTCTTCACTTTCTTCTTGTATACATTATAATTATAGCCTTAGTAACATATTTATTTACATCAAGTACCTAGCATTTCCGCGTGTCTTTGTTTCGTGTTTGTATCGAAATCTCTACTGCGCATGCGATTTCGATCCATTGAAGTTACTGCGCATGTGGTTTTGATCCATTGAAGTTACTGCGCATGCGGTTTTGATCCATTGAAGTTACTGCGCGTGCGGTTTTGATCCATTGAAGTTACTGCGCACGCGCTATAGATCTCAGAGAACTGAGTATACGCTGTAGATCTCAGAACTGCGCATGCATTGTAGATCTTTCGACATTAATGTGTCTGTGTATATGTGTATGATAGGGTATTACGTTAAATTAATTACACGTTAAACCAACTTACATCGTATCTAATTACGTTGCTTTTAAGTAATCAGTCAAGTCCATTCATCGATTAGCTTTTACCGCTTTAGATCTCTCTATCTGTATTTATAGTGTTTCTTTAAGTATAGCTGCTCTCTTAGGGCGATCCACCAGAAACTCTTGCGTTTTCGAGAGGACAAACCTCGCTAACTGTCCGCTGTACAGAGACCTCTGCGCTCACAGGCGATTCCTAAATCGCGGGAGATCAGTGACGGGCAGCGATCTCCACACAAGGTCCATCGAAGTTCTCATGACATGAAGTTCAAATTGTTATCCCAATACAAATCCATTAGGAAATTTATCAAACAAAAATGCGATTTCATTTAAGGTAGAATATTTTTCGAAGTTACATAAAAGGAAGATCTGTTTAGTTACTAGTTGTCAGACTTAATCACAGGATCAATTTTCTGAATCATGAACCTCCTGATTGATTCTTATTGCAAGACTTAATAGAATCAAGTATTCAGTCAAGGAATTATTGGTGATTATTGCAGGCATTATTGGTGATTGTTGCTACAATTGTATAGAAGTTTGTTTTATAATTGGATAGTTTTTTTACTTGACACATTTTGGTTTTGAAAATTGGTGTTTAATAATCTACAAAAACGTGATAAAATGTTTTTTTATAAAAATTTTGAGCAACATATCCACAAATTTTGCTTACCAACGCAAAGGAAGCGTGGTATCTAGCCACAAAGGCTATTATTAAGGTTCATTTGTGATGCAGAAAAATGTCTTTTACACACTAAGGTCAGTTCAACTTCAATATCTCGGTCCTCATAGAAAAAGCAAGACTGCCGGTGAATTGAGAGGAAGGAGCACCAGGTCAGACATCCTAGCACCATTTTTGTGTATCTGTGCATCGTGCGAGTGGCAACCGCAGCATCTGTGCTTTCTTTACCCGAGAGAACTGTAGTCAGGAAGCGCTCGCACGCTGAACTTCCTATTCCATATTCTCATGGAGGTCTCGACATTTTTGTAATAAATGGAAAATTGTTACTGTAATACTGATCTCTACAAATATTCATCGAAACATCACTGGAGAACTATTGTAATACTCTACAAATATTCATCGAAACATCACTGGAGAACTATGATATCTAAATATAATGGGAGAACTATGATATCCAAATATAATGGGTCAAGTCAATGATAAAATTTATTACGCATGTGCTGTAGAGCCATCGGAAATACTCCACATGCACAATAGATCTCCAATGTCAAATTTTCAAGAGCAAAAGACTATTTTTATATTCTTTAAAGTAAACGATTCATATCAGAGAGACCAGTAGATAATCTCTTGTCAAATCTTTTTGAAGAAAACGTAATGATCGAGATCTCCCTAGATCCGGCTAGAGATGTTGGTTGGAAGCTTGATTTGTGCTACCGACTCCTGGTGACTTGAGCGACTCAATATCAACCACTCGGAGTGTGCACTTGTTTCGTAGTGCGAGCCGGTCGCCGGGTTAGATTTACAGTTCGCGCAGAAGAATTGCGGGGAACCGAGGAAGGAGAAGAAAAGAGATGGCGTGTAATTGACGCGAAGATTTAAATACGCACGACGAATCGCGACATTTTGGGCCAGTGATGGCGTACAAGGACGCTCGCCGCTTTAGGTCGCGACGGACGGTCGTCGTTGGCTTTTAGGGATCTCCTACTTGCCCTGAGGCGTCAGAGGGTAGAAATCGATGAGATGGCTCAGCGACGTGAGGATCGTCGAGGGCTATGACCCTACGCACATGAGCGACTCGTGGTTACTACTTGTATTACTAGTGGATCCGTTGGAGATCACCTGGTGTTCCTGGGCGTTAGTACTCCTGAGTATGTCGTCCGCCGAGAGCGGGGTGAGCTTCCAGCCGGGCATGAGGTCGAGGTCTAGATCAGGACCTATGTCCACGTCGAGGAGCTCGTTGTTGTTGAGAGGGTCTAGGGGCGATTGACTCGAGAGAGATAGAACGCTGCCCCAGTTGATAGATCGGCTGTCGTCGCTGTCTCCGATCCCGGAGTCGGCGTCAGTCTCTGCGGAAGAGATTGGAGGCATGGGGAAGGGCGTAAGCCTGCCCTGCTCCGGAGGTTGAAGTTGGGCGATGGGAGCTGGGACTACGGGTTCCATTGGTGGTGGACTCCGATCCCTCTCCATTTCCCTCTCTAGATGCCTTAGGGTATTACAAATGAGCACCGATCGGTGTAGGCTGGGGTCCGGGAACTGGCGGTACCTCGCCAACTTGCACATAGAGATGTTGAGGACGGCGAGCCTTCTTTGTCGGTAGCAGGCTCTCCCTCTTCGGCACCAACTGGACCTCGAACCTTCGCAACACCTTTCGTTGGCGCGGTAGCTTGAGCCGAGCTCCAGGTAACTCTTGCCGTTTTCCTCTCGTCTTATCGTCGGGGGCTCGTAGTGATGGGGCTGCGCCCACTGGGGTTGCGGCCTCGAGAGTTGGTTGTAGCCGTTGTTGCCAGAGCCACGTTGGTAGTAGTGCTGCGAGTGGTGCAGCTGAGCCGGAGGTGGCGGACTCGCCGCTGGTTGGCACAGGTTCGCCTGTAAACAAGGCGACGATGACTCCATTTCGTAGTACGAGGGCGACGTCGTCTGGCTCAGAGGCGCCGTGTAGCTTTCCTCCATCGCCCACCAGCTTCCTTCAACTCTACCGAGTTTCGAGGGACTCTCCCCCACGTCCATGTCGAATTCCATGCAGCCCACACCTCCCTCCAGCTTACGTTTTCCTGCCGTGGCCTGCAGACCCATCATTGCACAACTCTGGAACATAAAAAATAAGGATAGATTAGGACACTTGCTCAGAGCAACAATCGGGAGGTAGTTTCTCTTTTTACAATTGTAGTTTACTTCTTGCACCTTTTCACTATCTGGTGCACCACTCTTTTATAAAAAGGTTATTCTAATTATTCTGTGTGGCATTAGGATTTTCACCAGATGGCGAAATGAGCATCGAACAGTGGGAGAATCAAACAAGCAATAATTACAATATCCTCAGGACTATATATTATCCTCAGGACTATATATTCAACTATTTTTTTAGGGATTTTGATGAAAGTACAAAAGTAATTCAGTAATATAATCTGAATAACAAAGCACAATTGATGATAAAAATAGTAACTACGAGAATTATTTTTTGATATGGGAATTTGGGTATTATATTCAGTAAAACTCTCTTTTATACTACAATCAAATAAAAAAAGGCTTATTTGATTTGATTGTAGTATAAAAGAGATTTTTATTGAATATAATACCCAAATTCCCATAGGTTATTCCCAGGATTCATAATATATTTTAATTAAAAATTAAAAACTTTGAGTGACGAAATTGTGAACATTTTAAGTGCAATTCTCGATTGATACGTGACAATGGAAAGTCTGAAAACGAAACGGAATATCAAACCGTTTGACGGAGAAAGATACAGTGCTTGAAAGTTTAAATTACGTTCTTTATTAACTGAATTAGATGTAATTAAAGTTTTAGACAATGAAATTCCAGAGCAACCAAGTGGCGAGTGGAATAAGACTGAAAGGATTGCCAAAAGTGTAATAGTGGAGTTCTTATCAAATTCATTTCTTGGATTTGCTAAGGCTGCAAAAGAAATTTTGCATAATTTGGATTTGCTAACACTGCAAAAGAAATTTTGCATAATTTGGATTTGCTAATACTGCAAAAGAAATTTTGCATAATTTGGATTTGCTAACACTGCAAAAGAAATTTTGCATAATTTGGATTTGCTAACACTGCAAAAGAAATTTTGTATAATTTGGACGTTATTTATGAACGCAGAAGTCTTGCAACTCAGTTGGGTCTTAGAAAGAAACTGCTTAGATTAAAATTGTCTAAATCTGTCTAAGACATTTTACAGTTTTCGACGATTTGATAACAGAGTTGACAGCAGCAGGTGCAAAGTTAGATGAAACGGACAAAGTATCTCATTTGCTCCTGACCCTTCCTACAACTTTCGACGGTGTAATAACTGCTATCAAGGCATTGTCAGAAGACAATTTGACATTGGCTTTTGTGAAGACACGACTTCTTGATCACGAAGTTAAATTAAGGAATGAAAGCAGTGATACAAATGTAAAAATACTTCAAGCAGAAAATAAGGATGTGTCGACTGCAAGAAAGAATAACTACGAAGCTTTTAGATCATCGAAAAATAAGTACCAGGGACAATTTAAAAGACAATCTTTTAAATCAAGAGGAAAGTCATTTAATATCAAACGATGTTCTCATTGTGGTAGGGAAAATCACAAGAAGAAAGATTGCTCTTATTACAAAAAATCACTATGTACAATATAATGCTGGGAGGAACAGAACTGTCCAAACAGTTCAAATAACCGAGAAACCATCGAATTCAACTAGCACATTTGGTTTTGCTTTTATGGTCGGCGGCGACAACTGTGAACCTGAAAAAAGAAAAATTACTTTTGTTCTCCACACTGGAGCATCTGACCATATTCTCAAGAGGATTTGTTGATTTGTTCAGCAGCTATATCGAATTGAAACTCCCCATGAAGATTTCCATAGCGAAGAATGTAGTGTTTATAACTGCGACAAAAAAGCCAACATTTGACAATTTGTGTAACGAAGCGAGTGTTTCTAGAGTAGGTTGCAGAAGCAAAGTCCTCGTGATAAGTCCAAACAACATTGTCGGGAACCTTGCCTCATGGTTCCAGTAAAAATGAACGGCATAGGACGTCGTGACTCAGAGGGTCGGCTCGCTAATAGAAACGTGGCCAAGGAATGACGTCAGGGTTCCCTTCCCCATTCGAAGAAGTCATCGTTTGGAATGGGAGACTCGGTAGGAGAAAAAAAAACAAGAGGGAGTTTGCGTTACTCATGGGTTCAGTCAGCTGCCATGCGGGACCCTTATATCAATCTAAGTATTTTTACTGATCTTGGGTTTCCCAGTTTTGTAATGAACAAAAAAACATATTGAATACTAAATAATAAAAAATAATAAATTGTCAAAAAACAATTAAAAACAATTAAAAAACAATGCTTAATAATAATAATAATAATATACCATGAATGCGAGCAATTTTTGAAGAATGATTTCTAGAGTTCAGTTTTGAGCCTAAAAGGAGAGTATCGTGAAAATTGGAGTGGGTTATTAAGGGTACACCAATATTAAGGGGAGTAAATTTTTAAGGTCAGACGTCCATAGACAAGGAGTGGTATTACTTTGTCCCGCATGAGACTATTGCTACTACATGGGTGAAAGTAAGTGAATAATCGTTTTCCCATCCCCACCTTGGCGTAACCCCGAGGGTATTCGAAGGCTCCGCGAAATCGAATGAGAACCTAAGTCCGACAACAGGTTCGATGAAACGCCGTCAGATGTCACCACCAATATCTTTACTGACTATCAACCCACGTGGTCAGCACATGACATTTGATTCGTGAAAAAAACTGTTCTGCCACGGTCATCGAGTACAATCCAGTCTCTAGAACACTGGTTGATAACTTAGCTAAAGCTTAGAGTGAAAAATAAAAATGTATATTTCTAAGATTTTCAGAAATTTAAAACGTTTGCACCTTTGAAGAATTATACAATAAGGACAATGATCTCATTAAAACCAATAGAGCCTGTCCGCAATTTATTTTGTCCTACTAAAATAGTTTATAGAGTTCTTTTAATATCAAACAATTAAGAAATTTTAGATACTAAAATAATTAGAAACGAAAAAAATATCCTTATGAACATTTCAAGACTTAGGTTGGTGGTCAACAATTGGTGCCATTAAATTTTCATTGTTGTCATTTTTATTACAGTTTAACCGTTCGTTTTCCCTTTTATATACCAATAATTGCATGGATACCAATATTAGAAAAAATTTAATTAACTTTTTAAATCATTATTTACCATTTTTATTTTGAAGTTCTCTTCAGGTGGAAAAGGGCCGTTAAATCGAGATTATAGGTTATGTTGTACGGTCACGGCCTCGTAGGTTTTAGACAAAGAGGCTCTCGAACATCAAACAGCGGATGTCGACCAATTTTTGTCCAGAAAATATTATTTTACAACCGATAAAGCCTCGTGTTTTCAAAATTATTTTATATTTTTTCCCCCTCAAATAATAAAGTATTTTCCAAGGCCATGTGGTAAATTTTCCTTCCTCTAGGGAGGAAATTCCTCGACTAAATTTACTAAAGGAGAGGCGACTCAGGGCCAATAATTTCTCGGCGGTTGAACGTAAACACGCATCCGTTGCGCGTCCTACTTGGAATACGACTATACGACTCACTCGGTGGCTCTCTGTTTCTATCCAGCAGAGAAACAATTCTTGGGATTCAGGAGAAACAGCAGAAGAAATGGAATCGCGTGACTTGTGATGGAAATCGGGTTTCCCTTTCTTCAGAAAGGAAGGACTCCGTCTAAATTTAAATTTCCAATAGCGGAAAATTCAAATTCAACTTTAGAAAAACGGCTCCCGTTTATCAGATTTCCTTCCTAAAGTTTCTATTATTATTAACGAGGGGCTGTATTTAACGTATGAAATCATTTTTAAGTCGTGCCTATAACGTAAACAATGCTCGGAGTAATAGACTGTGCTGAGATCTCTCGCATAACGTCAGTTAAGGAAGAATCAGTGAAGCACATTGCTGCTTAATGTCAAGAAGTAAGATGAAATAACGTGAATAACGTTCAATAACATACGACAGCGCTGTAGTCAGTGACAATAAGCTCGCTTAGTAAGTACCAGCCCTATTCGACTCTCTCGTATTCCTCGTATTTTAGTCGAAACGCTTTCGGACCTTATTGCTAAGATTTTCTGCCTTATAATTTTTGCCGCATGGCGGCGCTTCCCGCGTGTGGTTCTACTCTGACCACTCTGACATACAATTACATGGAATCAAATAGAAAAACCGTAAACAAAACTTAATAATATTGAAATAATAGACATACAATGTAGGGCTCAAATGTGTACAATTATAAAAAGCAGAATCAGTGAATTCAAATAAATTAATTTATATATATA
>JBAGKK010000304.1:1116787-1139141 GCA_037177015.1 Euceroptres primus | reverse complement strand
AAGTTTTATAAAAAAGTTTATATTGGTTATGAAAAACGTTTTTGAAAAAGTTTTATAAAAAAGTTTATATTGGTTATGAAAAACGGTTTTGAAAAAGTTTTATAAAAAAGTTTATATTGGTTATGAAAAACGTTTTTGAAAAAGTTTTATAAAAAAGTTTATATTGGTTATCAAAAACGTTTTTGAAAAACTCCGCCGGTATTTAATCCGCCTATCCAAGTTTCGCGAGCGCGCTCTCTTCTGGTTTTTATAATCCATGTTTTTTTTTGTGAACGTTGTGAACTTTTTTAAATCATTTTCTAATTTTAATTAATTAATTAATATGTAAAGTACTTTCAGAGTGCTTTTAAAATTAAAGATTTAATTTGTTTTATAAGATATGGAACTGTAAATAATAACTGTTTTTTTAGAGAAAACTCTACGATTGTATTCGACGAAATGTGAAAATGTAAAATGTTGATAATAACTGTTTTTTAATGAAAATCTACGATTGGATTCGACGAAATGTGAAGGTAATTATTGTTTATAAAGGTTTTACTGGTTTTTTATGTTTACGAAGATTACTAGTGCACGTTTCTAGGATTTTTGCAATTTTTTGACTTTTTATTATTATTATTATTTATTATTTTTATTCACTGACTAAGGATTATTATTTTATTAAGAATTGAGGAATGAAATTTTTTAAATAACAGAATTGGATCTTGAATATTACGGATATAACGAGATTTATAATATTATGTTACTAGTTTTTAAAACTAGGTTTTTTTGAGTTTTTTTTTATAATGATACTGGTCTGAGATTGAAATTTTAGTTATTCGAAAAATGTAGTCAATCAATTTCAATCGATTTTTTCTAGTAGGGTGATACAGTATATAAAATACAGCAATAAATACAACAATAAAATAAAGAATTTTAAAACTACCGATTTTCAACGATCCTACACTGTCCAAGTCTCCAGTCTCCATTAAGAGTTTAATTTAATTTCTCAATTAAACATCCGAATGTAATTCAAGTAATTCAGAACTTCTTTCACTTTTCGAGATCATTTCCTTCAAATTCACATAAAATGGAACAAGAACAAATTTGAGAATGTCAAGAATTTCTTAACAAGAAATTCTTGAAAATTTAGTATTATAGACTAGATGGGATCCATTGGTTGCGAATTAAAATAGGAATTCCGGCGAGAAGTTTACAAGAAACTTGAATGAATAATAATGATATATAATAATGAATAATCAAGTACTCTACCGATCAGTGCTTGCACACATTTGTAATGACCTTGTATTATCCTGTTCCTTAGAGGGCTATTTAGCCCTAGGGACTTTTCTTTAATAAATACAAATACAAATACAAATACTTCAGGCGTGGAGTCGTCAAGCTCTCTTGCGTTTTGAATCAAACGATTGTCGGAAAAGGTACCTTTTCAAGCAGTAAATTTTGGGAATTCAAAAAATGATTTACAATCAATCACTACTCCTATAGACTTTGATTCTTGCCTCAAATTTTTTTATATTCGAAATTAATTATCGCTATAAAAATCTTCAGTCAAAAAGGTTGATTTAATTTGGACAAAAATAATGAACTTTTTTTCTGGAGCTTTTTTTGGGAAAATTAATTTGAAATATTAAAAAATTGAGGTAAGTTTCAAAACTGAGGTAAGAAACGAAGTCGATATGAAATACTACTAGTACTTTAACTAGTACTATGTACTTCAACTAGTGCTATGTACTTCAACTAGTGCTATGTACTTCAACTAGTGCTATGTACTTCAACTAGTTAAAGAGTTAACAAATGCTAAACGAAAAAAACATTAAAATGATCAATGGAAAATACAGTTAATTCAGCTAAAGCAGTTAAAACGATTAAACAGTTATATTAAGCAGTTAAATTAAACAGTTAAATTAACGATTAAGAAGTTAAAACAATTAATCAGCCAAACGATCAATTGGTAACCTAGGACACCGCGCTATCGGTTTTGTCATAGAAAATTTTGTTTTGAATACAATACATATATTTTTTTCACATTATATGAAAGGCATGATAACAAAATGTACGACCTAGGTTACCAGTTAATCGTTAGATTGATTATTTGTTTAACATTTTAGTTGAGTTAACTAAATTTTCCATTGATTATTTTAACTGCTTTGTTAGTTTGGCATTTGTTAACCGTTTAACTGGTTGAAGCACACATCACTAATATGAATTGTAATACATTTTTTGGAAATCATTTTGTTGATTTCAACATTTTTCTGCGTGAAAAGACAGCCTAAAATCAGCGACCGGCTCGAAAAAAAATTATGTGGAAAATCACGTTGATTTTTTGAGTACGGATTAATTTTTTTTTAACGAGAAGGACGAAAGGCAGAAGTCTATAGTCTATACCGATAGCGGTGCATACCGTCCTTGCTCGATCGCCTCGAGCTTGCTTTGGCAGTATAGTAACTGTTCCTTATCCTGGCTTAGATATTCTCGACTGTGTATTTTATAATAAATATCATAAATCCTAAACCACCAGTAGCTGAATTTTAAGCTCACAATTTTCGAAAATTGAAAAAAGTTTGAAAATAATAATTATTTACTAAATAAAAATTCTTGTTTGCTGTATTCTTGTTTATACATTTATATTTATATCCTTTTTTTATCTGATTGATTATTGATATTTTTGAGAGTGAAAATGATTCCTTTTATATCGAAACCACTCGTCAAAATACCATCGATAATAATAAATGTAATTTTAAATTTTTACATCAAATCTACTCTTTGGAAAATAAATAATTCGGCATTTCTTATGTGAAAAGTTATTGAAATTTAGCATAAAATTGAATTTTAATTTTTCGGCATTTGAATCAAAGGAGCTAATTTAAATGTTGTAAAATGGGGTTTTTGGAGCAAAGTTGATGCGGAAGAGATGTCAAAAATCGCCAAGATCAACGTCAGTGGTAACAAGGCCGTTTCTGCCAGCGTTGCAGTTGATTGACGAACCCGACACCAATCGCAGTCAGTGGCTAAGTAAACTTACACGTACACCTAACACAAGGCACAAATCCTCCAACGACAAAAATATGAGACGACAAATGAGAATATTAGCGGCTCTAAGCAAAACGACGTGAAATCGAAATTGCTAGCGCCTTATGGCGACACGTGCCTTCTGTCAGCTTGTTCTCTCCTTAACTTCCTTATTTTTCCGATTTCATGCATTTTACTGCCTCAAGATTTATCTCTTATCAAGATGACTTCTCAAAAATATTAAAGAAAATGATACAAACTTCGAAAAAAGTAATTAAATCGTAAGAAATTTTCTGTAATCTTTTTGTGTCACGAATTTTTAATTAAGGGGTAAAGCCACTCCAGAAATTTAGAAAAATCGAATTTTTTTTGCTAATATGTTACTTTGAAGCTTTAAGAATAAGAAAAAAATTGTTACATAGCCCGGAAAAATTTTAAACTTGTTTACGAAGGTTTGCCGAGGCACCCCGCTGCGCGCTCCGACCGCTTTTGGACATTTGTACACTCATCTCTGGATTGAGTTCCGCCCAGAGTGTTGCCATAAGAGTGCTCGCTCGTCGCTTTAAATCGGGTTCAAACTGGATTTTAATAGCGCTCGATTCTGTGCCCGCCAGGCCCGAGGCCGGCACTCTTTCGAGAGATGAGTGTAATTAATTAATTTGAAGCTGAAAAAACATCTCGACTTGCTTCAAAATCAGTCAGAAAAAAGTGGAAGAGGAGAATATGTGGAAAGCCTATGGTGCAGGCATCGTAGATTAAAAAGGTAATTATTATATATTATATTATATAAAATAATAATTAAAAAATTACATTTTCTACTGTAGAATGTTACTCAACTTTTTAAATGCGTTTTTCTCAAAACTGCATTTTTCAAATTGGCCGAAATTATAGCTGCCACAAATATTTATCGATTCGATTAAAATTTTGGGAGTAACTTTTCAAATACACTGACTAGTGGATTACATAGGGATTTTGTGATAAGTTATAAATTTTATTTTTTATAAACAATTTTTCATGAAATTTTTGGATGAAAAAATGAACTTTTTTTTTCAAATGTGCACAATTTTTCAAAAAAACTTTATTTTCAAATTTCCCTACGTATTCCACTAGTTTTTTTGACATATATTAATGAAAAATTTTTGGTTTTTTGTTTTAGGCTGAAATCTACGGGAGCAATCGTTTCGCCCGTTTCAGGCCTCGCATAAACGGTCCTGCAGTTTTGGATTCTGAAGCCACCATTTTCAATTAAAAATTTAAAAACATATATTTTTATGCACCTAAATATTTGTTTAATAAAGTACTTTAACTAAATTTTCGACTGTTTTTATTATGTTCCTGAAAAAAATTCCCGAAATTAGCCCTTTTTCCTGGGACCTGGAGTGGCTTTACCCCATTTAGCCATTTTTCCTGGGACCTGGAGTGGCTCTATCCCTTTTAGCCTTTTTTCCTGGGACCTGGAGTGGCTTTGCCCCTTAATTAAAATATTACAGCAAGGTGCACTTTGCTTGAACACTTTAAAATAAAATTTTGAATTTTTAAAAACACTTTACTAAACCTGAATTGAGTAAAAATATGTTTTGTAAAAAAGTTCCTCAATTTAAACTGGAATAAAAAATTAAAATTGATAAGGAATCAAATATGAGTTTAACTTTCGAAGAGGGAGTGAAGGTTATATTCTTCGTGAAAGTCGAGTCTTCGAATTTTGTCAGTGACGATCGTGTCTCCTTGATTTTTTCGCGTCAGCGTAAGAGGCTTCCAAGGCCACAGGGTGTGTAAGTTGTACACAATTTCGGGGTCTGAATCAACACATTAGACATTACGAATTTTTAAAAAACAGACAAATTATAAAAAAATATTCCGGATTCATTGATTGTAAATTAAACCCTATTTTCCTTAAATTACGAATTAAAAAAAAAAGACAAATTATAAAAAAATATTCCGGATTCATTGATTGTAAATTAAACCCTATTTTCCTTTTGAGAATGTTTCGTAAATACGGAATTGAAGAAATTAAAATTGAAAATTCTCAAGAAAATTTACGGTTGTAAATGGGTGACTCAAGATAAATTCCCTTTGACTCCAGAAAGAATGATTATTTAAATAAAATAAAAAACTCTCAAGCTATAGAGAAATACAGTAAAAGTAAAGTGAATTCAGTAGTCAAGTTTTATTTTCATGAAAAAAATATACTTGAGCTCGACTGTAAGTCTAGTCAGAATATACAGCTTTGTGTAATTATAATCATATATTCTACTATATTATTGACCTTTTTATAAGTTAAAATAATTTTCGATTTAAAGTTCGCGCAATTTATTGACTTGAAAATTCTTTTTCTTTTTATTTGAAAATTTTATTTTCAAAAGTGTTGGCAGTTTTAAAAAGGGAAGAAAGAGTCGTTGAAGGAACTCGAAAGCAGTAAGGTTAGAGTTAGACGAGCTTATAGGTTGCAAAGAACGACGACGACGTAGTCGACTGGTTGGCCGGCTGTACTGTTATTTTTAACTCGACGCCGACGCGCCGCCCGAAGTCTAAAACTGTAGTCTCTCTTTCCCTCACTCTGAAGCTACCAAGGCTTGCCAGCCGTACACAGTTCGGGTGAGGCGAATATTTCGGAGCCTATTTTCAAAGCGGCGCTGGTGCCTTTCTATTTTCAAAGTCGCGTTGCCGCCACAACGTTGACGCCTGCCGATTTCTCGAAACGAAGCAAAACGCCCAAAACACCTTCCTTTCCAAAATTCTACACCACATTCCTCCAAAATTTTGATGTGTAAAACCAAACTTTTTTTAAAAACTATTTTCTTAAGAACTATTAAAATTCCACTTTGATGAATAACTATTTTAAAATTATAGAAAAGCATTATTTTTAAAATTTAAATTTTTTTTAATTTAAAAATTCTTAATTAAAAAATTTAATTTAAAAATTCAATTTAAAAATTTTTAATTAAAAAATTTAACTTAAATTTAAAAATTTTTAATTAAAAAATTTAACTTCAATTTAAAAATTTTTAATTAAAAAATTTAATTAAAAAATGTAATTTAAAAATGAAATTTTTAAATTTCGGACATGGAATCTGAAGAAAATATTGGATATTTTAAAATAAAATCTCTAGCTAGACTGAATTTCTACTTCGAAGCGCTTTGGATATCTTTAGTCATAATCGATAACGCTCATCAGTGATAATTTCAGCACATTGTCAGACATGAAGTCACTTACTGATTTTTTAACGATGGAAAGTTGAGAGAATTTGTAAAGGCTGATTCAGAAGATTCCAGAAATTTTAACTGCGCTGGGACTCACCTGAAACAAAAATGGAAACACTCAATTAGTTTTCAGTTTTATAGGTGCTAGATTATTATTATGAACAATATTTGAAAACGTCTGTGAGTCAATTCATCGAGCCAAAGGGCAAATTAAATACAAGGTTCCAAAAATTGAGAGGTTTCGGTCTTTTATGTATTTGATTGAAAAAGGTTTGGACCTTTTTCAATCAAGTGGTACATAAAGAACCGAAAGATCTCAATTTTTGGAACCTTGAATTTAATTTGACTTTTGGCTCGATGAAATGACTCACATACATATAAAAAAGGTCGAAAGATCGAAATAATATTTGAAAGATCTGAAATTTAATTTAAAAAATATTTTATTTAAAAATATAACTTAGAATTACTCCAAATAGCAAGTCAATACAAAATTTTCCAGTCGATAAGTTCAGATCTCCTTTGAATTCATCAGTAATGTTTAATTTTTAAATAAAAATCCCTGCTCCTTTGGAATTTTAGAAAATTTTAAATTTAAAAAATTTTTCATGTTTCCTATTTAAAACATCTTTTCTGAAAACTCTTTATTCAAAATTCCCTCTCCTGTCAAGAAAAGGATTTTCGCTTCAAAAGTCGACGAGGTCGACGAGGAAAATTAATTTCGAAACCCAGTTTTCCCGCCAGAGTAAAGTTGGCAACGTTGCCAGTCGCTGTGGAAGACCGAGAGAGAAAGAACGCTCAGATAAAGAGACAGGGACCGGAGCGGGGAGGAGTTACAGCAGAAGACCTCGAAATGTGGCAACAGAGCGTCGATGCGTTGTAGACTCGGTTCCGTGCTGATACCCACGCTCTCGACGTTCACCCGTTGTCGCTCCGGCAACGAATGCTTCTGGAGACTTTCTACTTACAAGAATGGGGTTGTCGCTTCGACAACTCAGGGTGAACCCTTCTTCCTCAAGCACCCTAACCTTACTTTTGCCGCTTCAACTCTTCTCTCCAAGAAACTCGTAAAACTATAATGCTCAGAAGGAAAATTATCATGCCCCAGCCAATACGATGAAAAAGATCATGACTCACGCAACCACAAGGAAACCAACAATTCAAAGAAACTTTTGCTTCGCTTTTGCTCAACGCTCCTATCTGCGTTTCACAATATCTTGAAAAAAACAATATTACAAAAAAATAGAGCTACATTTATAATGTTCAACAATGTTATAATTAAGAATGTTATAAATTAAGAAATCTTGTGTTTATTATTAATTATTAAGAATAAATATAAATAAAAATAATAAAAATAAATTAAGAAATCTATTTTTAAAAAATGGTTAGGCTTGGGTCTGGACGTAAATGTAATCAATAATAAATACCAACTTGGTTTAAACAATATTTAATGAAACAAAACAATTATACGGTACAATGTAATAACTTCTCGGTAAGGCCATCACTCGAGTACTGACTCCGCGTTCCTCCCTCATTATCCCCTCTCTTACATTGGGCCTTATGCCTCCTGCAACCTATCGACTATCTAACCTAAATTATATTTACACTGAAAATAAAAATTGCCACACTTGTATTATTTCTATAAAAAAAGTTCAGTTTTTTTGTAGGTTAAGTTGTAATCAGCTGATCAGGATAGTCGCCATTTTGCATTTATGTCGTCATGAGTCAATACAATATCCTAATTTTAAATCAAAATAAGCTACGTTAAAACTGAAGTGAAATTTTTATATTTCACATTCTTTTATCTAGAATCCAATCAAATTTTAGTCGTCTTTCTCGTAAAAATTCAATTTTAAGTTTCTCAAGTCATGATTTCTGAGAAAGGATTAAAGTAAGTACTGGCAATCTGAGACTGGAATGAAAAGTAATTCCTAGTTGAAATTCGAAAGGCCTTTTTAGATAGGCCTCTGCGCCGTTTCTTCAGTGTCGGCTGGGGCAACTTTCTAGTTTGGCTGACGTGTGGCGCTACGTTGTGTGTAGCGGCGTGGCCAAGCTCACAAGAGGAAAAGAGAAGGACTCCTGCAGGTGTCTCTGTTTCTCTTCTTCTCTTCGTATTTCTCTCCCTCTCTCTCGCTCTTTGACCGTGTGGAGGAAACTGGTTCCAGGAGAATAGAGCAACTGCCTTACAAGCAACAACCACAACCAGGAACGAACGCCTGAACACCCTCGCGCCAAGCTAAAATCGCGATATATTTTTTCTCTTTCATTATTCCTTTCCTTATTATACTTCGCTCTTCTCACTCCCTGAATATTTGGAGCCATCCACCATGAGGTGGTACCGCAAGGTGCCTTTCAACTAACGACGCTAACGCAAAAAAAAAGGAACGAGTCACGAGCACTCAAATCACTCCCGCAAAAACCGGACTTGATATCAATTTTTGATTTTCAACAAGACCAACATTTCTTATTAATTAAATAAATTTTGGGATAAATATAAATCATTAATTTTTTTTTATTAAAAGCCTGAAGTTGAAGTTCATTGTAAGTGTTTGTTTGCGATAAAGTTTGTTTGTTTGTGATCCAGCGATAAAGACGGAAAGGCGTAAAATCCGACCTGCAACCTTAGTTTTAAGGATGTTTCGTGACGATCCGAAGGGAGATGTAACTTCAGCGATATATAGGGTGTATTGTCGGCAAACTGCTCGCCCAAATTGCTCGCAAATATTTTTATGACCCATTTTACAAGCTTTCAGTCTAACTTGGAAGCAAATCAGATGTGAAGTTTTTCCAGATAAAACACGTCAAATGGCGATTTGAGTCGGAATCATGTCGAAAAAAAATTTGGATAATTCTAATCATACTTAAAGTAATAATTCTAAACATACTTAAAGTAATAATTCTAATCATACTTAAAGTAATAATTCTAATCATACTTAAAGTAATAATTCTAAACATACTTAAAGTAATAATTCTAATCATACTTGAAGTAACGTATGTATCTTTGATACAAATTTTAATGTGGTTATTTCAATGAAATTATTATGATTGGACCAGATTATAATTTTCATTCGAAAATATAGATGAGCGCGATGTCTGTGGGGAGACTCTTTTTGCTCTGAGATATTGGGGAGACGCGGGGTCATCGTTGTGTCCAATTAATAACACACGTGAACCTCGTGCAGATAAGACTGTTTTACCGACCGGGACTCGTTACTGGTCGCCGGCATCTAATTTCTCGTAATTCTACGCATATTTCTCTCTCCCTCGTTCTCTGACTTCTCTTCTTTTTCCCTCTCTGACTTCTCTTCTTTTTCCCTCTCTGACTTCTCTTCTTTTTCCCTCCGGCTCCTATCTGCCCGACCTCATCGTGCAAAGCGTTGAGAACCAGGGCCGTATACAACTCATCCCCATTTTCAAATTTACCTCCAACCTTCAAATTTCATTCTTAATCCTTAAAACAATCCAAAGGAAAAACTTTTAATTAAAATAATTCTGACACATTGGTATTAGAAACCCATTAGCTTAGTAGATATCAGGGGCAAAACCGTTTATGGTATAATAAAGCAGGTAATTTTGCTTCAGTTTCTCCAGCTTCCACTTCTCAAAAAGTCTTGATTTCCTGAAATTATGAAAAATGAAACGTATATCCTCCATCCTACTATGTGAGTCCTCTTATTTATCCCCCTCTGCATTTTTTTAGGGGTTCGGGGAATGCAACGGGGCTGGCTCCCTCTGGCAGCATATATGACTATATGTGTCCTCGTCTGACTTCGGGGTAGTTCTACCCTCACGAACGGGCACCGGGTTGATTGCACTGGCGGCCCCGCGTTTGGCATTGGTCTCTCCCATCTCTCTTTCAGTCCCTCTCTTTCCAGGATCGTTCCCTCTTTCTCTCACTCCACTCTTTTGCTACCCTCCCCACCCATTTCGATAACCCAGTCCTCTTTCTCAGTTCCACTCTTTTGATTTTACTATCTCTATCCTCTCTTTCTCCCATCCTCTATCTCTTTTTTTCCTCACTCCCTCCCGCTCTATCGTACTGTCTTTCTCTCGATGTCGAGCGAGAGGTAGAACGAGTAGGGGTTGCCATGGCAACGCCCCATGCACAAGTAATGCATCCCTCTTTGTCTAACGCGTTCTCTCCCTCTCTCTCGCACCGTTAACTCCCCACCAACATCAACTCGGCGCTGCCTACAGGATGATTCATTTTCCGCCGACTCCTCAATTCCATCCTCCTCCGAAGGACGAGAAAGGGACGTGGATCAATTCTCGTTTCTCGTTGCGGATGAAAATCAGCGCGGGAATTTAAATTGAGCGAAATTTAGGAGATTTGGAGTTAGTGGAATTTCCAGTCTCGAAAAATTAGTATTCAGAGTGGAGAGGTTGAAATATTTATATGCGACGTTGAATATTTTCTCTTCAATTTTCCTACAGTTTTTGAGGGCTTGTACTTTGTGGGTAGTTTTTAAATAGATAATTTTATTCAAAGATAGACTTAACTCAGAAACGAATAAGAAAGCAAGTTTTTTTACAAAAGATTCTTCCTTTAAAGCAGAAACCTGTATATTTAAAAAGAAGGCTCTTAGAAGAAGAATGGTAAAAGGTAAGGTAAAGGTAAATAGTAAGGTAAAGGTAAATGGTAAAGATATGGTAAATGCATTTTTAACGAAGTAACATCTCCTAATAACTTAAAAAAGGGATTCCTAAATAATCCTTGTTTTAAAGGCTTAAGGATAGGTCTCCAACAGTATTTTCCGTTATTATTTATAGATAATAAATAAAAAAGAAATCTTCCAAAATAAGGATCCCCCTAAAGTTAGGATTGAAGTTTTCTGAAAACACTTCCTAAAAATAAAACATAAATCAACTTCAAAGAGATTTTTTTCAAAAAGACTAATTATTCTTGACCAAAGATCTTTCTAAAAAATAAAGTCCCTCCCTATTTTTCTCTCCATAAGACCCCTCAAAAATACTTCCTTAATTAGCCCCTCTCACAAAATCTTCCCCTAACATATTTTCATTTCTATGAGTTCCCTAAAGTATCTAAAACCTACTTCCTAAACTCCTCAAAAATACTTCCTTAATTAGCCCCTCTCAAAAAAATCTTCTAACATATTTTCATTTCTATGAGTTCCCTAAAGTATCTAAAAAGAAAGCCTATTTCCTAAACTTTCACTCAACGACTTTCTATAAATCGGATCTATCTATTTCTTTTCCTCCCTTCAGAAATAGGTCCCGAGTTTCTGAATCGCGCGGTACTGCGCTCAGCGCCGAGTTCCCCTCGACGTATAGATTTTCCGTTGGGGCCGAGGCATGGTTGGGAGAAGTTTAGTTTCAGGGGGTTCTGAAAAACGTACCTTTCTGAAACTTGAAGGAAGGAGCGCCTGCTAAACTAAGGGAGAGAAAAAGGACGGCCCTATAGTGATCTAAGTCGGTTAGATCGTCGGGGTAATATTACCGGGAACGGTAAAACGACTGAGAAAATTACTCACATATACACAGCATGAGTTGTGACGCGTCACTCGATTTGCGACTACCTAATTGAGGTAGTATACCCTAAAAATCGTAACAAAGTAGTAAACCATATAACAAACCTTCAATTGGCTGTTTAATTTAAAATTTTAATTTTCCGCCATTTAAATTTCCCCCACTTATGCTATAATAGGTAACATACATCGTATCGCAAAACGCAAACTAGGGACGTAACCTTCCTAGTAACTTATGTGTAGTAAACTATGTAATACTAGGAAAGTAACCTACCTAGTAACTTACGTGTAGTAAACTATGTAACATATCCAAGTATGTTATTTACCCATCCCTGCATCCTAGGTAGGAAACTGACGACAGTGGCAGGGCTTGTTAAGCCCTCTGCAAAGGCTAATCAACCTTGGAAGAGGCTTGGTATCCAAGCCTGTCTCAACCCTTCATAGACCCAAAAATGAACACCATTTCAGACCTGGAAGCCAAGTCCTCGACCAGGGTTGGTAGTAAAGCCTCGGGCAAGCCTTAAATAGTCAAAATTCTGAAGCTTGAGCCAAGGCTTGATAATTCTCAATTGCTAATTTTATAAATTGCTTTTATAATTTAGTATAATACCGTTTCAAACTGGGGCAAACGCGTTTACATATCGAAAATTAATATAGTGGTTTTCAAGAGTTTGAAATATATTTTTTTGAATAAATGGAAAAGAAGTAACACTAACTGAATAAATATTTTCAAATTACCATAGAAAGTATATGAGAATCTGAAATCCACTATATGAAAAATTATCCTTCCTGAAAAAGAGGGGGCAATATTTACATGTAAATGCGGATTCATAACTACAACTATTATTATTACTATTATATCTCATTATTATTATTATTATTATATTATATATATATATTATTATTATTATATGTCAACTACACGTGATCGCACACTTAAACGCTATGAAAAATCTTAACCGCTGCGGGAGTTCGAACCCTACCTTAAACTATAACTAACGCATTCCTAACGCCTAAAGCCTCTCGGCTATTTACATTACAATATTCGGAAAAAAATCATGCCTCTAAGGTACTGTTGTTACAAAATTAAATACTGATTTTCTTTAAAGAAATACTTTGGAAGTTTAAATATAATTAAGCTCACAATTAAAATATTAATTTTTCTTCTACTTTTATTAACCCTTTCACTGTCATTGACACGTACAGAGGCAAAAAAAGTCCTGCCACTTTTGCTCCATGACACGTATCTTAAAAATAAAATATTTTAAAAAATCGGATTCAATTATGGTTGGGTATCTTAAGGTTTTTGGGGTTTTTGGGCAAAAAAAGTCCTGCCACTTTTGCTCCATGACACGTATCTTAAAAATAAAATATTTTTAAAAATCGGATTCAATTATGGTTGGGTATCGTAAGGTTTTTGGGGTCGTTGAATCCAAATCTGACATCAAATTTTTAAAATTCCAAATGGCGGACCAAAATTTTCAAAAGTTGAAGAAATTAGAAAATATGTTTGGAACTTGCTGAAATTGGCCACATGCAGATTCTCGAGATCGCTGAATCCAAGTCTGGTATCAGATTTTCAAAATTAAAAATGGCGGATTCAATATGGCTGAGCCAAATTTTCAAACATGTTTAGAACTTGATAAAATTGGTCATATTTAGGTTTTCGAGGCCGCCAAATCCAAATCTGACACCAGATTTGGATTCGGCGGTCCCGAAAACCTAAATATAACCAATAAAATTGGTCATATTTAGGTTTTCGAGTCCGCCAAATCCAAATCTGACACCAAATTTGGATTCGACGATCCCGAAAACCTAAATGCGACCAATCTTATTAGGTTCTATTTATTTTTGCTAATTTCTTCAATTTTTGGTCCGCTATTCTGAATTTTGAAAATCTGTTTTCAGATTTGGATTCAGCGACCTCGGAAACCAAAATATGACCAATTTTATCAAGTTCCAAACATTTTTGAGAAATTTGGTCCGCCATATTGAATCCGACATTTTGAATTTTGAAAATCCGATACTAGATTTGGATTGAGCGATTCCAAAAATCTAAATGTGACCAATTTTACTAAGATCCATGCATGGTTGCTAATTTCTTCAATTTTTGAAATTTTTTGTCCGCCATATTGTAAAATATATACATTAAAACTACTACAACATTACGGCATAATTAGAAAAAAAACAAAAATAGAAAATCTTAATACAGGATTGATCACCGAAGATTGATTAAGGCTTGGAACAACCTTTGCAATTAAGCCTTGATGTCCTAGGCCCGAACCAACTCAGTCTATCTAAACTTAAAGCAAGGCTATCAGTTAACTTAACCTTAAAACAAGGCTGTCAGTTAGCCTAACCTTAAAACAAGGCTGTCAGTTAGCCTAACCTTAAAACAAGGCTGTCAGTCTATCTAACCTTAAAACAAGGCTGTCAGCCAGTTTAACCTTAAAACAAGGCTGTCAGCTAGTTTAACCTTAAAACAAGGCTGTCAGCCAGCCTTGTTTCAAGGTTGTCTTAACAATAAAACCAAACTTGACCGAAGCTTGTGTTATCAAGCCTGAGCAAAAGAAGGCTCGCACAAGCTTTGGCTCATCGTCAGCCTTGGCAATTCCTGCCTGGGATATACACTGTCGTCCTTAACGAAGAAAATATCTATCTGCCTAGTATATTCTTTTTGAGAATTTAATCCTCTATGGTTCGTAGCTCGAAAATGCCATTATTTTCTTTCTTGAGACTATGTTTCACGGAAAAAATACCATTAAAGTTAATAACCCGAACCTGAATTATGAAGCGGAAATTAAGACTCTTTTTCACTGTAAAACTTGAAGCGATTTTAATAAATTTATGTCTTATATTTTCTATCAAGTGTCAAAAATCTTGCATCGTTTGCGTAAAATTAAAACTCTTTTTCACTGTAAAACTTAAAACGATTATAATAAATTTATGTTTTATATTTTCTATCAAGTGTCAAAAAGCTCGCATTCGTTGCTGTTTAACTAAGATTTTGTTGTATGTTTAGTCTCGACCTTTTTTATTTTAAGTAGCGAAGTACCAGTCAAGGAAATGAAGGTCAAAAGGAAAGATGCGATCATTCTTTTTGAAACTTTTCGGTCATTGTTTGAACCCTCATCAGTCAAAAAAACATTTATTAGATCTGTAAAAAACATACAAAGAAGGTAGAAGAAATGTATAACAAAATAAATAATAATAGATGATAAAATTTGACAATACTTCGTAAAAAAAACTCAAGAATAAAGTAAGTAGAAGAATGGTTGTCTCATAAAAAAGAGGCCCTTAATTTTCAATCTTTACAAAATCTTCACCTTCATCTTTTCAAAACCTTCAATAAGAGTATCTAAAAAACTAATTTTTGAATTTTCTCCAACTTCTATGGTCAATTTGATATTGGAAAAGTAAGAATCGAAAGTGTCAAGTTGTTTAATATTGGTACATAGTTGACCTTTCCTTAAAAAGCGAAGAGTAACCATGTCCAAAGAAAAAGGAAACAACTTGGAAGAATCACCATATTTTGGTATAATGTTCAAAATCCCTCATGTTAGTGATGTTGCATGTTTAGTCTCGACCTTTTTTATATTAACATTAAACATATGTCAACATTAAACAAGCTACTCCTTGACACTTTCAATTCTTACCATTCCAATATGGGGCCGTTCAAGTAATAGTAACGCTTGGACAAGAGAGAAGTGTCTATAATTCACTTGAAACTAAGAGAGCGTTAAACCAAAAGTCACTTGAAACCAAAAGCGTTACGTATTTTTTAAACAGCCCCTATCAAATTTACCATAGAAGTTGAAGAAAATTCAAAAATTAGTTTTTTAGTCACTCTTATTGTTAGATGTGGAGGTTTTTTTTTTTACAAAACGGAGGTTTTTTTTTTTACAAAATTGAGGGCCTCTTTTTTATGAGACAATCTTTCTTCTACTTATTTTATTCTTGAGTTTTTATAAACGAAATATTGTCAACTTTTAGCATCTATTATTATTTATTTCGTTATACATTTTTTCCACTTTCTTTGTAAGCTTCTTACAGATCTAATAATTTTTTTTTTGACTGATGAGGGTCCAAACAGAGACCGAAACGTTTCAAAAAGAATTATCGCATCTTTTCTTTTGACCTTCATTTCCATGACTGGTGCTTCACTACTTAACTAAGATTTTATTTTGTTGTAAATAAACCTGCATTAACCTCGAATAAAGTATCTCCCTTATATATTATAGGTTGTCATATATTTTAAATAAGCAGTCGAAATATTTACATTTCAGATGAAAAGTGTTTTGACTGGTATATTTTTTAATCGTTTGTTTGATGTCACGGGGACTTTTCCTTTTATCAATGACTTTTAAAGCGGATGAATGCCTCTTGAGGTAAGGCAGTGAAAAGGCTGTCACTGGATCGTTTTTCTTGCTTTCATTCGAAGCTGAGAGGAGTGAACAAAGTGAAGTAAGTTTAGCTGGCTTTCCAATCAAACAAATACATCTTTTTTCCAATAAATTTGTTGTTTCAATAACTTTAATAATATTCTTGTCTTTATAAAAGTGGTTTGTTGAGAAGTGTAGATTCTTGATTATCTTATACAAAAATATTTTATAAGTTTATAAAAAATTGAAACTTTAGAAATTGATCAAAATAAAACATATTTTTGGAATCGTCAAAAAGAATTGTCTTCCAAAATTGGAAGTTGACTTTGATTTTTGACAATGATCAAATCAAAATCTAACGTCTGGCTCGGAAGTTTTCGGTCAATATTACTCGAGTCCACGTGCGGACGTAGCGCGTAGGAGTTCAGAAAAAAACGGAAGGCATGAAAAGGTGTACGCAAGCGGGATTTCTCAACGAGAAATTCGCCGACGAGGCTGTCAGGGAAAATTTAGATAAGCTCGTTTAGAAGGTAGTATTCTCCTCGAGGTCACCTTCTTTCACGTGGGTGGATTTCTATTATACGTTTTAACGAAATATCCTTATCAGCACTTAAGAAAAGGAAACTAAAATTAGCTAAATAAAACTAAATAAAGATATAAATAATTTGTAACTTGTAATCATCAGCTTGCAATATTATAAGGGATTTTAAAGAATTTCACGGTATTTTGCAGGGTAAATTCTATTTAATAAATTGAACCATTATAAAATTATATTTATTTTGTCTCATAAAAATTGTTTTGAAATTAGGTCATCAAATTTGCTTAGGTTCTCTTTTTTCACCTTCTTTGAATGTGAATTTTTATTGGGAGAGGCACATTATATTCAGTAGATGGTGATTATCACCTGTGGTTCAGGAATATTATGCCGGCAATTAGAGGGAATCTATGTTGTGGTGAAGGAAACAGTAAGCACCATTAAGCAAGTAACCGCGGGGCGGAGTCGTTCATTCTCGGTTTCCAATGATAGGGGAACCATTCCCAATTCCTTCCGGGCCTTTCTTGAACCAATAACACCAATCCATAAGAAAGCGATTGAAACGATTTTTACATTAATAAATAATAATAAATAATAATTTAAAACAGAGCGGGCCACAATTTCATTTTTGAAATTCCCTTCAAATAATTTTTTTTACTTTCAATGTGACCTACGGTCATCCTAGAATAAGGAAGATCTTTTTTAATTCAAAAAGTTGATGAATAATCGAAAGTAAGGACGATATGCTAAATTATGAAATTTAGACAGATTTGAAAGCGAAAAATATCAATTATGAAATGTAGAAATGTTGGTCGGCGACGTTTGATAATGTCTTATCTCACGATATGAGCGGGAAAAATACAAAGCTCGCCTGTTTTGCGCGCTCACACAGCATCGCTAAATAATCTGTGAATTATTTAGCTGTGTTTGGATGAGAAAACACACACAGTAGTGCGTAGGAATGTATGTGCGAAATTACAGAGCGTTATATGCACTGCGACCTGCAGGACATGACTTTTTTTATTCCGGGATAGTTAACGGACGACGCCGGTGTTTACGGATGTAATACGGACCCAGTTACGAGCAGCCTTTACCTTTACATTGAATATTATTATTTTATGTCTTGTGTAAATATGAACTTGCAACGCCCTCGAATACCGCCCATTATCGAGGGGGTAAAAGCCCAACTCGTGGCGCTCTTTTCCATCTGAGATACTTTTATTTTTATCCATTTTTGTTTCATTTCCTCATCCTCATCCTGTGGGAGTTTTTTCGTATTTTAAAGTTTACTTTGGAATTGAAAAAAAGATTTCTCTGGTCATACATATAGAGAATTCCCAAGAATTTAATAAAAATGTAGGTAATATATTAAGCGATGGTCAAAATCAATTATTTCGTTGAAATTAATTTTTGGTTTCTAAAAGGAAAATATGTTTTGAATTAAATAAAAATAAATGCCCTCTTTCGAAATTAATTCTCGTGTAAAATGATACTGAATTGGTGGAATTATTTTGAACCGCTCTGGATTCAGAGCAGATAAAAAAAAACGACTTTTTGACGCGAACACAATTCAAGGCGCAAAATTAGTGGTTTGATCACTCGCGTTCGCCGGAAGCCACGAAAAGAGTCTTTGAAAAAAGAGCAACTCCTGAGATCCTTGTCAGGCAAGATCCAGGAACGTACATACACCAATATAGGTATAAAACATCAAATTTTTAATTAAATTTAGGTACAAAATTTCCTTAATGAGTTCCATTCAAGAAGAATAGAGTTTTAAGACCTGGAAAAATTTTATTTAAATTTGGCAAGCTTATGAAAATCTTTGAATAGGACAATTTTGTACAAAGGGGGTTCTTTCCTATGTTTTTTAACAAATTCCGGCCCTGTTCGATGTCGAGGAGGACAAGAAGGTATCAGTTGCTGCGTCCATGTAAAACTGGTTTGGAAGGATGTGACGCGAGCATGCATTTGCACGCACACATTGGTACATGGACACCTTGAAAATTCCATCGATGTGTGAGAAAGAGAGAGAGAGAGAGAGAGAGAGAGAGAGAGAGAGAGAGAGGCTGGAATACTCATCTGACTATAAGCGCAATTCCGTGGATGGAACGTTGCAAAATTCTATCAAAATATTTTTTTAAAAATAGTGAACATCCTTAACTATTTTCCGAAGGTCGTTGCACCATCGGATCGATAGTGCTAATCTCTTATTCTGGAACGAAATTTTGCAGGTGAATTCAGACGCTCGAAATAGCAATTAGCAATCTAAGTATATCCCCTAAAAGGCAAATTCCCAAAAAGTCAACATAATGGAAAGAATTTTTTTTATGACATATTAAAGTAGAAAATTTGTATTTATTTGAATGATCTTAGGAAAATATTGACGTTTACTCGAGGGATTAACTCATTAGCTAGTACTGAATTTAAGTGCATGTCTGTTTCAGAATTTACTTGAAAATCAATTTAATTCACTGATTATTTTCATTGTGTCCGCCAGTTAGTCACAACCTAGTAACGTAAACTTTGAAACTAGAAGTAGATTGTGAATAACTGGGTAAGTAATTTGTTGCCTTGGTTGTGAATTCTCGGAAATAATTTTTCTTTTTTGTTACAGAATGATTCCAGCATGAATCCCGGCTTTTATTTTATTACGATCGAATTTTTTACAAGGCAAGTGCAGAATAATGGTGAGTACGAAATAAAAGCGTATACAAAACAAGTAAATTTATTTGACAAATACAATTTCCTTCAAGGAAAAAAACTTTAATCTGTTCTAGAGTCTAGATCTAGAAGCAACATCTCTGAACTCTTAGATATTATTTTTTTAAAAGTTGAAATTAATTTTTTCTTTTTGAGGAAGGCGATATTTTTGTCTGAATAGTTTAATTCAGAAGTGGTGAAAGGCGTGCAACAATTTTTGGAGTAGTGTTAAATCGCGTTGAAAAGTAACCCCTCGTTATCACCGTATTTCCATCTGTATTCGGTGCCTCCTACACGTCATTCACGGTGGCGCATCGTATTTCAAAGGCTTGGCCGCCAACCAAAGTGAGAATGAAAGCAATGTGATAATCTCTAGTACAAAAGCGAGAATCAATCGAAACATTCCCTGCAATTAGCCAAGGGTGAAATCCAAAGGAATCTCTTTTTTGTATTCAGAAAATCGGCACTCAATTAGCAATTTAGCTATTCAGCAAAAAATTTAAAGAATTATTTTTTACTCCAAATGTTTGAAAATGATGTTGTTATGTCAGGGAGATCAATTTTGTCAAAATAATCTTATAAACAGGGAAAATGAATATAGGATTAATGATTCTACGGTTCAACAAATACTTGAATTATTTCCTTCTGCACGGCAAACCTTTATATTTCAAAAACTCGACCAGGAAAAGAAACGAGGTGGAACGCTGGCTGATGCTTTCTGAGAAGAAAGATAGCGCAAAAGTGTCTCTGCGAAATTTCTTTGGCTCGTTATACTTCCACAAATGATCCACGGTGGATGGTTGTTTTTGACTTTTGACATGAATAAAGTCAGAGGTAGATGGAATATAAATTCTCAAAATTTATCCCTCAAATGTTTAGGCCACAGAAACAAAATAAAACCATCTTTGAGAAATTTTAGATTCAAATAAATAGAAAGAAATATTTTTTAATGTGAAAGATGTCATTTTAAACGAGCCTGCATAACTAGAAATTGAAAAACCAAGATGGCGGACAAGAATCAGCTGATTTTTTAGAAGTGAATCAAGTCTTCCAAATCTTAATACCATCAAATCAAACAAAATTCATTTTTCGATTACGAATGGTTCTTCGTCGTCCAAGCGTATTATTTTATGAACATTTCGTAAGAGAGTAAAGACAAGTTTACATTGAAAATATTAATTGAAGCATTTCTGAAGAGTCTAACGTTTAAGGTTAAATCTTTTCCCCTGATAATACCTAAAAACAACTTTTATCGGCTTTACCAGAAATTATAATCCGACCAAATATTTTTCAGTCAATATTCCTCCCTCAAACCCTATTTTTCAGGACCTTTAAAATCACTTCCGAAAAGTGTCTCCCACTTACATAACTTCTCCCTTCCACAAAAACCTGCATCAATTCGTGTATAAACACACGTACACCCCGTCCTTTTGCAATATATCCAGCTCATTCTAAAATACAGCTATAGTCGAAGTATATATGGCACGCCATAGTTCAGTGCGGCGTGTATAGGGTTAGGGTGGGTTGGGAGGTGGCGTGGAACGAGGAGATGGAGCGAGGCCTGGCATAGGGGAAAGGGGGTGGATTGGGGTTAGGGTGGGATGAGGACGAGAGTTCAGAGGGAGAGGGAGAATGGTGGGTTATGGTGGTGTTGGGAGGAAAAGGGGTGAAAGAGGAGGCAGAAGGGTGGTCGTCAGATTAGGGGTGGCGCCCGTTCGATAGCAAGCGCACGTGGCCGTACTTCCCAGAGTCGCCACGGTGGCGCCAATGTCCTATTAAAATTCCCCACCCATGTTCACCTGGTGGGGGTTGTCCCTTCCCTATCCTCACGAAATTTCCACCCTCGTTGCGCGCACGCGTCTAACATACTTAAAGGACACTGACACCCCCCTTCTTTTTTAGTGAGAGGCCGGCTGAGGGGGAAAAAGCGACTCGAAATCCTTTTTTCTTTTTATTCTGAAAAAGGAAAGAGGGAAATAGAGCGAATGCAGTTTTCGAAATGGGACTTGAATCCAAGAGGGTCAAATATGAATACATAGTTTTAAAATTTTTAGTAAAAGGTTTTAATTTGGATTAAATTTGTTATATATAGATGTTTTCAGACAGTTTTAATGTAGATGAAATTCGTTATATATAGAGAGGAATTCAGATTAATATTAGCACGCATTTTACCATCAAAGCAGGGTTGCGCAGTTACGCAAAACTCGAGGTTTTCGACGTATAATACGTTTTTGACGTGTAATACGTTTTCGACGCATAATACGTTTTCGACGCATAATACGTTTTCGACGCATAATACGTTTTCGACGCTTAATACGTTTTCGATGTAATATACGTCGAAAAGCGTAGAAAACTCAGTAAGTTACGTTTCCAAGATGGCGGAACTGTTGTCATTGAACTATAATAACCTCACTTTTTCAGAAGATTTGTTCTTTTGACTGCATTTCTTGCAATTAAGACTGAATAAAAGTAAAACTGATGCCTTCAAAAATGTAAAAATAGTTAATATTAAACTGCAAAATGATGTTTTTCTGATATGTAAACTTTGTAAATAGGTAAATCCTGCCAAGTAGAAAACAAAGTACATAAAGTAAATAAGATAACAAATTCAAACTAATTATTTTCTTTTGTCACTAAGACACTTTTTTTAAATTAACAATTTGTTTTGAAAAGATGTTATTGTTGTTATCGCAATAAAATTTAAGTTAGGTTATGTGAAAACGTTGTTTAGCGCATGCGCCCTGCTCGTTTTTAAGGAACGTAATATGCGGCGTGCTCGCGTAGAAAACTGGGGACGTAATATGCGGGGTGTTCGCATAGAAAACTAGGGACGTAATATACGGTGTGCTCGTGTAGAAAACTAGGGACGTAATATGTGTCGTGGTCGCGTAGAAAACTACGTATAGATATATACGTTCCCAACCCTGCATTGAAGTAATAAATTCAAGGAGTTACATATTTGCCGTAGATAATAGTACATTTCGATACGTGTGTGAGAGGTGATTATTTAGCGCACGAGACGTTTTTCGCACGAGCAAAGCGAGTGA
>JBAGKK010000304.1:1032236-1057811 GCA_037177015.1 Euceroptres primus | reverse complement strand
AATGATTTTCCCCAACGAAAATGTGGATTTTTCCCCACTAAAATGTGGGGAAAATTCCCGAAATTTTTTACAGTGTAAAGTTAAGGATGAGACCGTTTAATATGAAATTCAATATGATATGTTCTAAATAATTAATATACCTTTAAGAAGCAGTTACCCTCGAATGTAAATGTTCTATTTTTTATCATGACAGCAGTATTTTTCATTCCAATGAACTTCAGAGTAGAAGTACTCTTCTCTCGAATTGGAGCACGACCTCATTCAGTGCAGAGGGATGAAAAAGTACTCCTTGTACCATATAGATTATATAAAAGATTCAGATAATTCTTTAAATAAAAATAGATAAAATAAATCTAGATAAATAAATAAATCTCTCAGATAAAATAAATCTAAATAAAAATAGATTTCTAGCTTGCTAATGAAACCTGACATCTTTAAAATACAAGTAAATGGAGATCTTTTTTCGTTTAATACTTCCTCAACTTATTTCTGAAATCGAAATATCCGTTTTTTTGCATAATGATATATTCTTTAATTAATGAAACTCTCTTTGCAGCTATCAAAGTAACATATTTGTTACACCTTTCTTACTTTTGTTTCCGTTTGTCTACTATACAACAGTAAATAGTTTCTAAAGACAACGCAACGAGATTAAAACTCGCTCTCTCGTGTGATTCGACTCAAATTTTCTGTCGGGAGCAGAGAACGATAAATATTGTCCTATGTAGGTGAAATGGAATGCAGAAAGGGCAAAGCTAAAGCCTCCCCCCTCACATCTCGCTCGAATGCAGACTGAACTTGCAGGTGGCGTATCCCCTGTTGTTGACGTATTTGTGGGGGTAGTCCGTGGATACACAAAGTCGACCTATTTTTTTTCTTCCCCATACCCATCACATTTACTGCTGGTCACACTTGTTGCATAAACGTGCCAACCTATAAGGTAATTCGCTCGTATACGGTGGCCCATGAATTATTTAAACTTTTATAAAAAGATAATTTTTTAGTAATTGAGTTTAAATAAATCTATTTTATCCAGGTATTTTTCACATGCTGATCAATACCAAGTCTTAAATTATTATATCTTTAGGAAAATACAGACTTAGTCGTGTTTGAAATCAAATTACAAAACAAGTAATTCGTAAATGAGTATAATTTGCTATAATTTGTTATAAAATAGTCCGACAAATTAAGAAAGAAACATGATCTCATAGGCTTTCTACTTGGCTAGCGCATATCTGGCAAAGAAACAAAATGTGTCGTGTTGTATCTCATCTCGACACGACGAGATGAGACAAAATGAGGAAGATGAATAAGGAAAAACCAGACGTAAACGAGTCGAAAATGAGAATTTCGAGTTTTGTCTTGTCTCTAAAACGGCATCATTACGAATAAGTAATCATGTTTCTTGATAAAAATGGAAAATAGAAGGATTTTTACTAACCGTAGTTTATGAAAGAGCGGATCAATGTTAGGCGTTCGAAATAACACGTTCGATATAAAACCCAAAAAACCTATAATTTTCATAGAATAAAAGAGCAGCGACAATTTGTAGAACTTATCCATTATTCAACACTATATACAAAAAGTAAAAGTGGAGGTGATGTCGTCTCCAACATATGTTTCGTGCTAACAGATTGATGGTGGGTGAGAGGATGAGGTAGTCACGAAAGTGGAAGTTTACCGTCTAGCTTTGAAATATGTACTTGCCAAAAGCGCCGATGGCAACGTCCTGTGTATTACGGAGCTCAAGTTGGCACGTGTCGAGATGTAAATCGATATCTGATATCAACCGAACAAATTTGAACAATAAGAAACAACTCGCTCTTATACAGACAATGAATCCTAATCAGAATAATAGATACTAAATGAATTACTTAAAAATGAGATGGTTTCTGTAGAAAATCTTTTATGTGAACTAAGTTTCAATACAAACAATACAATATAAATACAATACAAATACAATAAAATACAAATACAATACAATACAAATACAATACAATTCAAACAACGATTTGTTTGTTGATCAGGATAAACACCACTTTGGACTTGGAGAACCTGCTTTCCACAGTTTTAGACTCAGATGAAGAAGTTGAGGAGGAGGATTTTGATGTAAGGGGAATCGTTGGCTGCCGAGTTGGCTGCCTCTTGGAAAAGCGCCTTAGGTAGTCAAGTTCGTGTTTAAGTTTACCAACTGAGGAGAATAAGGAACTTGATAAGGAGAGTATTAGCCCCAGTACTGTAACCAGACTCTTCCACAAGGGAGCACATTAGCGATGATCCTAAACTTAAAACATGTTATTCTTAATTAAAGATAATTAGTTAAGTAAGCTAATGATATAATACGCTCGTTGGAGGAAATTTGAGAAAAACAGAAGAAAGAGAGGAAAGAAGGGAAGAGCGGAAAAGACACAGTAAGACAAGAGAAAATACTAAAGATAATTTTATAAATTGTGGGGTTCACCAGATTGTAAGATTGCGTTGGATTCCAAAATATTAGTAATTTATAATAGTAATCTATAATATTAGTAATATTATAGATTACCAAAGATTGAAAAAGTTTGCCGAAGTTTGCGAAAGATTGCAAACAATTACTAAAGATTGCTAGATTTCATTTTCACGAATAATCAACCCTTCGGAAATTGTAAAATGTTCAAGTCCACAAAATTCATGTATTTTCTCTTATTTCTTGAATACGATCCTGAAGTGGTGGAAGGCAAACTGCCTGGGAAGATGCGAAGGGTTAAAGAGGGCACAGTTAGACGCGAAGCAGAACTGGAACGTAGGAAATGTTATCATAAGCGTTTTGAACTTGACCCACTCCTGTGAGTATCTCTCTCTATTCTCTCTCTTTCTCCACGTATATTCCCTTCTCTTGCCGCCACCAACGCAACGATGATATGAAGTTACGAGCCGCTCGTGCGAACCGTAACACGATAACAGCTGTTGCATACCGACCCACCTCTCGATTCACGGACAGCAAAAGTTTCGACGATCGCGTGTCTGACCCGATGCGTCTCTGTTTCGCTTTCCATTTCCTTCCAATGACAAAATGACTCTATTCGTCAACTATTACAGCAGTGAAATTCGTAATACAATACGGAATACGTATTTATTCAATGTCGCTTAGAATGAAAATACAACGAATCCTAATCCATATTTCGTTGTAATTTTGCAATATTGGATTTACCTGGATTCTAGGATTTTGTTAATAAACGCCTACTGAATCACTGAATGTGTCAAATTATAAGGAGAGGTCTGTTTCAACTGATCGTGCTTCGCTGTTCTGAAATTACTTGGAGCAATATTTCAACCGTTCGGGAATCCGCCAGAGTGTCAGGAGCATGACTCATCAGAGGATATTGAACGGAAGATTGGGATCTCGCTTGTAAAAAGTAAAAGAGAGGCAGAGGATAGTTGTTTTGGAAGGAATGTCAGAGGATATTGAACAGAAGATAGAGATCTCGCTTGCAAAAAGTAAAAGAGAATCAGAGGATCGTTGTTTTGGAAGCACGCTCGAGCCTGAGGCAAGCATCGCCCTTCTGATTGATATCTCAATAAGACATCAATGGCTCATTAGTAACACCAGAATGGTTCAGCATTCTCTTTATTTTATTCTTTCTCTTTTCCTTTGCCTTCTGCAAAGATCGCCTTTCGTAACGCCACCTCAAATTTATCTCTCGGATTCTTTTTCTTTTATCCTAAGTCGTAAACTTGACCCAACGAAAACTGGGTAAAACGGCTTGTTGCTTTTCGGTCGAATGCTTCTTCGACCACTGGCCTTTTCTTTCTGTCCTTCGGCTTAGAACGCGTATAATTTTGGTCTTGATTTCCCAAGCATTGAATCAGTTTAAAAGCCAAGAAGAAAAAGTAATGCCAGTGAATCCTGTGATCCTCGAGGGGAAAGTAAGTTCGAAAGTGAAAACTGGATGGAAGTATACCTTTCGGCTTTATACAAGCTGCTGAGATATAAGTGTTTCGAGTTATTTACCTGCTGACTATCAGAGAAGTACAGTTGCCTCTCGTAAATCTCACAAGATCAAATGCATGGCCAAGGTTCCGAAGAATATTCAAATTGCCAAAGCATTCAATATCGGATGATGCAAAGAACTCTTTTCTCCATTCAAATTTTAATCGTTCTTAAATCCAAAATATAATCCGATTGTCAGAAGCCCTTTTGGCATTTTGTCAAAGAGGATTCCTACCACGTGACGAGATAACTAATGCAGGTGCGGCTTGGAGCACGTGCCGCTTACTAACGAGTCAACAACCCATTGTGATTTGTACCCATTCCTTTCATCCTGGTTTACCACAGACGAAGTAAGTTCACCTACATTCAAGAAAGGGCGGAAAGAAAAGAGACAGAATAATAGAATGACTGAGAAAAGAAGGACGTAGGAGGGTTCCAGCCAGCGATCTAAACTTTGTAAGCCACCGGCCGACCTCGTCTACCTGTTATCTCGATAAAGCATCGATCGTTCCTGTTAGTAATGGGAGAACGATTTTCTTCCTTCTCTTCCCACTGTTTGTCCCTTCCTATCCTCTCCTTCTAATAGTCCCTCATTTGAACTTGACCCAGAGAAGTTGACGGAAGGAATTCCTGAGATTTTTCTCTCTCGCCCTTAATTGCCACTGACTTTCATCGTATCTCTCGTCTTTTGTGTGCCGATCTTTATTTGTATTTTATGAGAAGATCTCTCATCTACATGAAGAGTGTCGCAACAGATTTATTTTTAATTATTGACAAAATGGTTTTATGTGATGACACAATAATGATGATGTACATGATGATACATCATTGTAGGAGAACGAACTATTGAGGCGATGTATTGTAGATCGTGGAATAATAAAGTGGATGTTAGTAATCTAGCCTACCTTTTACAGATGAATGTGGTCACATGGAAAAGTAGTTTGTTGAATCTAAAACTATTGCCTATCTTTTGCGATGAATGTAGTCACGTGTAGTAGTCAAAAAGTAGTTTGTTGAATCTAAAACTATTGCCTATCTTTTGCGATGAATGTGGTCACGTGGAAAAGTAGTTCGTTGAATCTAAAACTATTGCCTATCTTTTGCGATGAATGTGGTCACGTGGAAAAGTAGTTCGTTGAACTGAAGGTAAAGCAAGGGAAGGTCATCAAGGAAGACAATTCCTTCCATTCACCAAACGAGCAGCAGTGGGTATTATCTCCCTGCGACCCTGAAACTCTGGTGTTTTCTCTATCTCTTTTCCTCCTATATAATGCACCCCAACTACTCTCAGCATCGTGCAGTTCTCTCGTATCTCTCTTACTCTCTGTTTCTTTCTTTCTCTTGTTTCTTCTTCCTTCCAATCTCTGTCCCATTCTATCCTTCAACTCTACACAGTACCTACCAGCTTTATTGCCTCTAGGCGCCTGGCGCTTCTTTATGTCGGCATGCGAAGTGTGAATGGCTTCTGTGAACCTGACCCGACCGACAAACCACCGACACGACCACCAATACCGTTAACACCGACATCGCCATCACGTGGATTTGTTTAGTATGTACTTGACTCGCTTTGGTCTGGTTCTCTTTCTCTTCACCTCACTCTGTCTCACTCACCGTGTACACTCACACCGATAGACCGCAAAATCGTTTAAACCCAAACAGCTGGGCGCGTGCCAGTTCTTTAGTTGACGAGGGAGAGAGGAAAAGAGAAATAGTGTCTACCTGCCGGCTAGACTTGATTTCTTTGACGGGTAATCTCTAACGAGTTACTATCTTCATTCACTAAACTGACAATGATGAACGTTACATGAGAGGTGCTGAAAACGAGGTTAGGAACCAAGATCAGATACTCAGATATGTCAAGAACAAATCGTTTCATTGTCTCGAAAAATCTGTTAGAAAAGCTCTAACAGAGAGTCGATAAATATTAGGTAAAGTCCTGAAAATCCAGATGTTTCATGATCTTTATCTGGAAATAGAAATGTTAAATTCTCAAAGTTTCCATTATAAGATCCACTACGTTAACAATTAAACATAATGAAACAAAAATTTTGAGATTAACATCAGTTTCCTCTTCATTGCTGCCCCATTTTCAAATTTCATCGACTGTCTGAAATGTTCGAAACATAAAGATTTCCCAAAACGTCGTTCAGGGATGTGTTTAACTAAACTCGTGACTAAAAGCGGGAGGGAGAAGAAACCTCACACCCCTTTTGGTAAGGTGGTAAAGGTATTGTCAAACCGCTGCTTGTGTTTCTACGGTCGTGGCGTGACTGAGAAACCGAGATTTCATTGAGGAACAATGGGTGCATGACACCTGCAAAGGACAGCCCGTCGCCTAGACCCAGATTACGACAATAATACCAGCGTGTGCCGAGCAAAGGAAGAGGATATAGAGGGAAAGAGAGGAACAGAGGGAAAGAGAGGAACAGAGGGAAAGAGAGGAACATAGAGAAATAGAGAGGTAGGCTCTGGCACGAGTTTAATACTGGGGCAATGTCACACCTAACCTATTATTCTCACTCCGTGAAGCCAGACATACGGCAGACTAATAACCTGTCACCGACTGTGCTAGGTTGCAACTTAGAACAGACTAGTATCTGTATGTGTAAATAAAGCATCACTACGTGCTTCTCTCATCCTTCTCTCTTTCCCTCTGCCTACCGCTTCAGAAAACGTTAACTAACCTACCGCAACCCTGAAGTGAGAACCGGCTATTAGAGTAGCGCGTGCCATCCGTTTCTGAGTTTCCCCTCTCTTTTACTTGTCATTCAACTCGTACAATGTACACTGATGATGCAAAATCATGTACCGAGGATGTTTCATGAGTTCGCTCACGCTCCAATGCATTGGCGGTTGAACGAAAAGGAAAGTTGTTTAGATTTGGTGGCTGTATTTCTTCCTCATTGAGGTCTGCCTTGTATTCGACATTAGTCACGACCACAAGGCAGCCTTTAAGCTTAAGGTACGTAATTTGCCACCATTCCTCAAATGAAATCGTCTGACACGTGGCCTTGAACTCCAATTTCAAACATTTTGAGGTGAATGTAGTAATGCTAACAAGTCACGAATGCTGGTTAAGAGCAAAGTGACCGTGTCTAATTCAGAAACGAGAGCTACTAATGTTACGTATGCCATTCATTCCTAAGCCCTACTTGTCTCGGTAGGAATACAAACAAGCGATGCAAATTGGCGTATCACGGATAATTCTCTAATGGGACATAGTCAAAGCCATTCAGAACTTAATAACTGGGAAGAACATTCCCCTTTGTGGAATGTTTGCTGGTGTCTCTATACCCAGATAATATAATACAAGTTGATTCTGGTCTTTGTAACATTGAAATTGATACTTTTAAAGGGTGAACCTTGAGTTTTATGTAAAACAACTACTGAAGGCAACATTTAATATGCAGAACTTTCAAAACAGAAAAAATAAAGCAGAATTCTTCATTTTTATTCTGAAAAGTTTAGATATTCTAATACAGGTTCTATACGAGCTTATATGTAAGCATTTGGATTGTTTAAGGCTTTTTCTTGACGTTGTGTAGAAAATCATCATTGCAAAAAACGCTAATAACAAGTAAGGGACAATTTGTGCCGAAAGTAGAAACCTCAATCAGATATTACCATGCACACTCATGTGAAGGATGGCAAAGCCTGTTCCAGACACCTGGTTACCCGAAAGCAACTCACTCACTCCATCAGAGCACGTTTCAAGAACAAGATGCTTTATAAAGTCAGGATTCTGCAAACGGTAGCGCGAATTCCGACTCTCTCGAGCACGTGCCCGGAAGGGAGTGGAGATGAATCTGCTCGGTTAGATTAGGGACGGCCCTCGTGGCCCATATAATGGGCACATCGTCGACATAACTGTTTTCTCCGGCTCTTGGTGAAATAAAGTGCTTGGAGAGAGACAGACGAGCGGAAAGGGAGGAAGAGGCAGAAAGCGAGAGGGAAGGAGAGAACAGTGCGGTGCTTGGTTGAGGCTGTCGGGGGATCGGGAAACTATTGACCATGTCGAGAAGCCGTTTAACCCCACGAACAACACAATGCGGCAGGGAAAGCACACACCGTGAGCTCATTCATGAGTCAAAGGTGTGAGGCGTGCAGGAACGTGGCCACGCGCGTATTCCCAGGCGAGGGAGTGTGCGTTTTGCGACGTGTGTATGTGTATGAAACAGTACCCACACGATTGAAAACATATGTGAGACGAGTCGTTGTAGATCGAGTGGTACGAGGACGGGAATCCCCGGAACGAGAGAAAGAGAGATGGGAAAGGATGAAGAGGTGGAGGCTGCCGAGCGACGGTCGGCGTTGTAAAGCGATAAGATATCCATGAATGAGCAGCACGTACACACCGATTACTGATTGGAATCATCGGCCGTTGTACGCTGAAAGGGAAACTCGTAACATAAATATCGTACGACCTGACGCACATGTATGGCACTTATACGAAAGCGCGACGATGACGTAAGTGTCGATACGTGCATGCGTGCTTCGCGAGGGTAACGACCGTTAAATGGTATGCATCGCCCGTCGGTACGTCATCAACAGAATCGAATCGGAAGTGTTGAGGTGCTATTAGATTTAGCATTGTAGAGATAAGCCTTCTGCTCCCATTCACGCTGTAATCTATACTTGAGTAGAGGAATGTATCGTGTAACTTGTCTGAAGCGAGGGACATTAATAGATCACTATTTTAATAGGCTTGTCTATTAATAGAGCGGACTCTTGCTACACGTCATTTTACATATAACTTGCAATCAAGTTGACTGTTTAAGGTATTGCATCACATAATCTTGCGCTCACCGTATAATATGTATTGGGTATACACAAAAGTATTACGTTATTACGTTGAAAAAGCTAACGGTTTTAAAAGTACTGCAGTGATTGACGTTTACAATTAATTCTGAAATCTATGGAATTCTAAAAAATTAATGGATTTTACGATTTTGGAAAATTGAGAGTCTTTTGGCAGTCTGAAAAGTCAATGATTGGGCGAAGCAAATGATGAAGCAAATGCCACCAAAGCCTTCGATACATCGATGACCTTTAACAATAAAAGAACCTGCTTCAACGATATTAGTTTTTTGAAAAACGAACGACTAGAGTTCAGACATTCATGACAAATGACCTCTTAATTTGTATTTTGAGATGCTTCAGGGAATGCAGATAGATAAAAAATTGAACAATTCTGCGTCCTTGATTAAACTATTGTCACATTCTTAGAATTGTACTGAACTCTCCTTTAACCGGTTAGCACGTGGCTGGTTTGCACACTTATTGTCGCGACTGGTGAGGTGTTGGTAATTAGGCCGTTACGGTATTTCAGAGAACCTACGCGTACTGTGTACTCAACTCGGACACGTATGTGTGCATGAGACGCATCGCGGTGTTGATTACTGGGCTGCAACCTCGCCAGCTAATAGTTCCACTAACTATCCGGAACCCTGATTGTTAGGTTACGATCAGAGCCTTTGAAACTCGCCCCACGCATAATAACTACGCTGTTAGTAACAGACAGAAACGAACATCGATCACAAACTATAATTTAGACCATTCACGTTCCAAATATATATCTCGAATCCAAAAGGTGCATTGCATGAGAGTCAACCCAGAAGTTAATTGCTCATGCAATCAGGTGCTGTGTATGCAATCCCATGCAATCTTTCAATTTCCTGCAATATCTATGCAATTCTATGTTCTGTGCAATCTAAGTGCAATCTGTATGTAATCTCATGCAGTCTTGAAATACCAGATCCCACACAATCCCGCACAATCTCAATGCAAGCATGCAATTTCGAGGAATATCTCATGTAATCTCTATGCAATTTTGAAATCACATTCAATAATTCTTTATAAATAATCTTATCCTAATGTCATAAAGATATGGGAGTACAGAGCAGCGGACATAAATGCCTTCCTTCTGGGTTGAAGTTAGGCTTCGAAAAAACGACGATTTTCAACCTGGTCATTTGTTTTGAATCATATTGTGCAATCAGTATTTAAAAAGTCATGATTGTTTCAAAGCCTTTCGCTTAACAAAGATAATCCCATGTAATTTCTGGAAATATATTGCAATCCCATGCAATATTTTACAATCTCTATACAATCCCGTGCATCCCATGTACAATCTTATAATCTCTGAGCAGTCTCATGCAATCTTTGGTATTCTTGCAATCTCTTGTAATATGATGTACATCAAAAGTCCGCGTAATTAAACCCTTGGTTATTATATGTGGAATTTATGAATAACCCTTATGTTGTTCCAATACTCGGAAGTCGTTGGAGACCTTTCGCTACCTATTCAGCGACTGCTCGAGTAATCAACCGTTTAAACTCTGCTTGGCTATTACTGACCTGCCTCCATATCACACCGAGACACACCACATCATGCCTTGGATCCACGTTTTACGCCCGATGAGCCCGTTTGGACCTTGCCCATTCATCCTGCAGGTTATCGACATTTTACGTCAGCCGTTCGCTGTTTTATTTCACACCTCGTTTTCGTTTCTCTTTCATTATTCGTTGATCGACACGCGAGATTACATCAATTTGAATGAAGTACTTTTATGTCTCGCCGAATCGATCGACCGAATTTTTCAAACTGCTTTAAACTACATCAACCTTTAACGCAGAATCATTCATTCAAGAATGACGACTATTAAATCGGCAAACCCTACAAGATTGCTTTTCAATTATTTGGATGAGAATCCTCAAAACGAAGAAGAGAATTTCACTGCAATAAATAAAACGTGAATTGCAAAATTGTTGCTACTGTTGCTAGTCTAGGAAAAGGGAAGTTCCGAAGAAAGTGGAGATGAGTTGGCCGGAAGTAGTCCCAGCGGAAGTAGCGTATGGGCCAGCATGTGATTGCATCCTCGAGGACCTGTTGCTGGTATGAGTTTGTGTGAGGTTCTGCTTTGCAGTTGGAAATGAGGGTTGCGTGAGAGGATAGAGGAAGAGAAAGAGAAGAAGGATGATGGCGGGTGGGGTTGAGGACGGTAAGTATATCTACCCTTTGTTAATTCGGGTTTAATGCGAGCCAGGGCTGTTGCTCATGGAGGCAGACAATGGGGTCACTAGGGTGTCTCGTGCCAAGTTTCTATCGCGCCGGACAAGTTTAGACCATCACCAAGCTTGCGGTGCGTTTACAACTCGCGAGAATTTGTAGCCATTGAATTGATGGGTATCTAGAACCAACCAAGTGAAACATCGAACTCAACACAGAAATCCAATTCGAACTGTTCATAAGTGAAGACCCTAGAATACGCATCACAAATCTATGAAATTATTTTTCACTGTAATTAATATCTCTTCATGTTTGTAAAGGATATCAAGAAATTGCACTTCTCACAAACCATTTTGTATAATAAAAAAGTTTCACATAAAATGGTCTATACACAAAATGCAAATTTCCTAAAATCCACTTTCCGGCTGATTAGAGACAAGTATATGACAATGAAAAGAGAGAGAGAGAGAGGGGGGGAGTCAACCAACCACCCCTCACTCTTTTCTTTATTTATTATAGGAAAAATAGTGCCGTAAATAAGAAAGCAAGGAAAGTTCACGGTCCTCGTCAACTGATATCAGAAGATCCTTGGGATCAGTGAAAACAAATTGGAATCAATATTGGAAACGAAACAAGAGGACTAGCTAGAAACTTCCGGAGAAGTTTCTCAGCAGTAGGTTAAAGGTGCTTAAACTTTCGAAGGTGGTATATCGGGTATAGATATCGGAGGGGAAACCTCAAGTAGTAAACTGGAGCCTGGAGGGATCGAGGTTTCCTCCGAACTATACATCCATCCCGCATGCATCGAATCGAATGCTGCATGTCAGGGTGCAATATATTGAGTGCGGAGAGTATAGAGGTAGAGGAAATTGCGGAGGATGAGGAGGCCCTCTAACCCTGTTTTCCCTTTCGTTCGGCCGCTCACCCACTCCCGCATGGCACATATTCACATATTCATCCCCTTTCCTTTCCCCTTCCGCCCCTTACCGTTCACAAACACGAGCACGGCGAGACGACACAAATACAAACACACCGACGATGCTCGACACGTAGACGTATTTCGCGTACGTGAGACGGTACAGATCAGCTGAGCTGTGACGTATGCAAGTCTGCGGCCCCTGTAAACTTATTCAATCACGTGCTTTTCGATGCTGAAGTCAGACAGTTATTTCCCTCCTTAGTCTACTTTCTAGAATACTACAGTGATGTTGAGCTTTCCTTGTTTCCACGGCACAACTGTCAGCAATCTCCAAGTTTCGAATTGTGATTATAAATAATAGGAAATAACTTCATCTACGGTTCAGAGTATTCAAAATTGATTTTCACCAACAGTTGCACTTTTGAAAAACAATGCAAACTGTCTTAGAGTCTACCACAAAAAGTGAAGACGTCTTACCGGAGGTCGCATCTCTGAATTATTACTACTTGATCTCTCTACAACTTTTAGCAAACAAATTTTGTGCAAATTGAATTTTGGTTGAAATAAACCCCAGAGAACCAACAACACATCCAAATCCTAAACCTCACGAGTCATGTAATTGATTACGATTAATATGACCGTAAAAAACTTAAACATGACCTTATGCAACTTTTGCAACTGGAGTCTACATTCTCTAAGAGCTCCAGCAACTCGAACCATATTGTTTTGGCTACGCTGAAACGAGTGTCTGGTTCGGCAAGGGTAAATGAATTGATGTCTGGGTCATGACACCGGACAAGGTAATAGGCGAACAGCTCTTTTGTAAGAATCCGTCGGGCGTGTCATTCGAGCTTTAGGGTACCTGTTGCTCAACTCTATCTGCCTCCCTCTTTCAACCCTACCTACTTCGGAACCATCAGCATGTAGTATACGTGTGTACAGAAGGAGCACCCCCGGAATACTCAATCCGCGATAAGGACAGAGAGAAAGTGAAATAGAGAGAGGAAGGGGGGGAGGAGGAAGAGAGACGGCAAAGAAAAGAGGAGGGATGAGGAATGTGTGCCACTGACGTCTTATGCTAAACTTTGTGGATCGCATTCGGGATCGCGCCACTTGTCAGGCGAATAACTCCAGTTCGTGCCTGTTTTCACTGACGCCTGAAGTAAAAAAAACGGATTATGACTCCCTTCAAGATGACGAACAGCTTCAACGTCAGAGCCCGTCGATTGATGCATCGTTTAATGAGTTCAGTGAACTTAAATTTAAAGACTCTACAAGCAGATGTACTGTTTCGGTTTTATGAAATTGATTTCCCTTGATGGTTTATGATAAAATCACACATATAAACTATCAAAAGGTTTAATTTACATAAAATACTAGTACTACCTGATGGATAAAATTAACCTTAAAACAAATTTTTACAGATGCAACCAATTTCTGCGAAATTTCACAACCCACTTTAATGACTAAATACGATGTGAATCATAAGAGTTGGGCGGATACGGATGAAATGTGTCACTGAGATTTCCAAGTAAAATCGTTTTTTTATCTCAGGTGATTCATCAACTTGGTGTCACCTGACTACGGTCGCCCTTTTCCTTATACAGGGATTCTCAATCCCTATCATTTTAAGACTGTCAAAAATACCACTTACGATTTTGGATCTTCTCCAAATAATGAAGAATAATGATTCTGGCGGCCCTGAAAAGTAGTTAACGAAGGCTTGAGGGGAAAAAATATGATGCTCGCGATGCAAGTCAAGAGTGAACGCAATCTCTCGACGAAAAACAAACATCCAAGGGTGTACCAACCTCTTAGTGACCTTGAGCGGTTGCAAGCGTAAGTACCTATGTACACAGAGTGGGTACCTCCGTAACCTACATACACCAACGAACACACAGACGTATTACGGCCAACCCCGAAGCGGTCGAGGGAACAGGGCACGTTATGAATGGAGAAACTTCTGCCTGGCATCCGCGTAAATGTAAAACGGTAATGTATACATACTAGAGAGACACGCGTGTGCAAGTGAAGAAAGGGATTCGAGGGGAAGAGCGACATGAATACAAGCAGCTTAGACCCCAAGATCCAAGGTATTAGCATGGACACACACATCGTGGCGACGTTTAGCGGAACGCATACGTAAGTACATTGCATACTTACTCCGAAAGGCGCTTACACACAGAAGCATGACTCTACGACATAGGAATACAAATGCAAGTCAGTGTATGTAGATTCGGCTGAGAAGGTATGTATCGGTAAGCCCGAGGCGATACCGCGACCAAGCCATATAAACATGTGAAACGCACACAAACAAACAAACTACACGGAAGTGTCTGTGAGGAGAACAACGGAATATAAGCAACAGGTTCGTATACGTAGCTGCCATAACGTAGGTATCAAAGCAGAAATCCGTGGCACCTCAACCTCCTCCATCTATCTTTCTCCCTCGCTTGCTTTCAAGTGTAGTGGTTTTACACACATGTACATATGTGGACACAAACAGCCGAGCTTACATTGTGTATGTCCGTTAAGTTGTGCGGAAGATGCGAGACCAATGCCAAGGTCTTTCAGAGCACTTTACAGCCTGTCATAGCAGCAGCCGGTGCGATTCGTCAAGTCGGGAATCCCAACTTTGTAGAGGTGGAGTACAGCATCAAGCTGACTTACATAGAACTTTTCCCTAAAGTTATTCGAGTATTCCCTTAAGCCGTTGTATACTCAATGATCTAAAAATTTACTACTGTTGTTTCAGTCATATCATATATAAGCCCGTCAATAGTGCTTCCTTTCCATGGAAGCTTTGAAGGATTGATTAAGTCGATGAAGACCGTTTTATAAGAATAGTTCATCCAACTTAGATTTAATCGACAGATTAAATCATCATTAAATATCAAACTGTTTGAGCTTTGATAATTGTATCAAAGTCTAAACAATGTAGATCAATTCGAAGGTGGATTGTTTACAGAAGAAGATGAACAGCACATTGTGCAACTTTTGCAAAAACTAACAATGGACCAAATGACTAGATCAGAAGCTACCTCAGCGGATCATGAATCAACTTCCTGACACAACAAGGTGCAAGGCACGTTCACCATGCTATTATCGTTTACTGAATTCCATGCTTATCCATAAATGGCAAGAATTCTACCACGTGATGCAGTGCAACAAACTCGAGTGTCGCATTGACAATGAGCTGTACACTGCGAATGCACTAATCCTTATCTGAGCGATATTTTACTCACAGTTAGTCATCCAATTCCGTGTGAGTGAATCTCAGCTGTGTTCGTTCCTGGTATATCTGCATATTAGGTGTGGCCGTAAGCATTCGTAAAGGCGTACACCGTTCGTTGTACTGTTATATCTTGGCATGCGTGACGCAGCAGGAAAGCATGGATTTACTCCTCTGTACTGTCCATCCACAGAATGTTTTGAATGCTTCAAGAGATTGTTTCTAGAAGCAGGGCAAGGACAAAAATAATAACCTTGTGATTTTTCTCAGAAGGACTGACCACTGAGATTTCATTTGATTCATAAGTGCAATCCTCTCATTTTTTTTCGAATGATTGCAAATCTGCTGCTTTTGTATCTCTCTGTAGACACGTGAATACAAGCCTCTCGAATCTTGATAAATTTCTTACGTGAACTGCGTCACGTTATATGGGTCAATGTAGTATTTATAGTCTACAGAATATAAATGAACGCGAACAAATGCAACAGAAGCTCGTGAATGCAAGAATCACAGTGGGGTACATCTCGTGAAAGAGAAACAAGAAATGAAGACTTTCTTCGTTCGTCTTTCGTAATGGACATAAGGTTCATTGCCTCGGGAGCAGAACACTCAGAAGAACGGTTGTTGAGGCCAAAGACTTTGAAACGGCAGGTCGTATTTCTCAGAAAATTACCGCCTACGATAGAAACGTCCGAATTCTGACGTAATATTACTCACAACTCTGGGAGGTCGGATAGTCAAAGCAGTAGCTTATTTTTTTTAGCTAACCTCATATGCGAACCAATGAAAATTAACCATTATGTTGATAATTTAGCTAGGACGCTGAACTAGGCGAGAAACATTTCTGCAGCATTTTTCCTAATTCAGATTCTGTTCATTATTATTTAAGACAAAGACAATGCAAAAGTTTTTGCAGCGTTTTGTTTGCAAATCATCACTGAAACAATGTTGATGTTATTTTGATTCGAATTGATTCTCGTAAACGCAAACTCTATTCTTAATGTAAGATCATAAGAATTTAATTTAATTATTTAGAATCACGACTTCTATCATTATGTTAAAGGTGAAGCCGAAAATAAGACCCTTTAGGGTGACTATATACTTAATGGAAGAGAATTGAGGGCCTGGTGTTCAAAACCCACATGCGAGCTTGCAGCTGTCTCACCAACACAAGGAAATAGTCGATAACTCTCAAGATCGCAGAAGACCTTTAAGTTTTTCAGTTTTTTCTAAGCTTAAAAATAGAGCAAGAAAGTTCTGCAGAGTTTTCAAAATATAATATCACCAATAGCAATATATCTCCTTTTCCAAAATGGACTTATGAAAGTGTAATTGTAAGATCAGTATAGAACAACTAAATCATCTTTACATAAAACGCAATAATAGTCAGGTATAGTCATTTTCATTCATATAGTCAGTTTATATCTTTATCACAATCGTATCAGAAGTGATACGAAACATAGTATTGAACCTGTAAAAAAAGTCAAACACAAAACGTTTAAACTTGTAAGACATTCAAGAAAAAAAACCAAAAGATTACAAAGGAGATTTCGCTTTTACTTTCGTTTTTTCCCCAAAATTGTTTCAAAAAAACATGATCACTTGTATTTATTACAAGAATAAGGAATTAAAATATTAACCATTAAATGAAATTTAGGCAATCTGAAAAAATTATCTAATTTAAACAGTAATTAGGGATTTTTGCAAAAGATCAGCTTGCAAGGACTAGCTTTTTATTTTAAAAATTTAAACGAAGTCTGCATCCTCACGAGAATCTGCGCGCGTATTGAGCTAGACGTTCACCACGGGAGTCTTTAGAGAACTTTTCGCATTCGCCAAATCGCGGTCGGTAACAGTTCTTCTCGGTGCAAACGCGTGCCGTGAACTCAATTCCACTAGAAACGATTGGTTCCCTTTCGACATTCTGATGTATCGCCGATATTGCAGCTACCTTCTATTCCCGGCCACCCTCTGTCATCGTTTTGTTCGTAATGACGCGAAGTCGCGGCCGAAGGGTTCCGTCTCTTTCCACTCAGAGAAATGTCCATGCGACGAAAGGATATTTCTTGAAACAAATGGAATTTCTCTTAAATTTAAGGTTGAGAGGATGTTCATTTGCCTCAAAAGGAATTCTTTTACAGCAAAAATAAACAAACATGTCCTCTTGAGTGAAACTTCACCTAATCTTGAAGCAAATTCAAATTCACGTGGTTCAAGACAAAACACGCAAGAGGTCGATACTTTTGTTTCAAGACAACTTTTTCTCTGAGTGTCTTCAGCACACTTTTTTCAGAAGCTTTAAAAAGTGGCGCTAAACTTCAAAATTGCTCATTTTCATTAAATGCAAATTAATTCCGAATGAATTTTAGTTTATTTGAACTTCTTAAACGCTCCACCGGTTTTTTCTACTCTTTAATATTTAATTTTTAATCTCCACCTCGATCCCCATTAAAACTTTATTTAAAAAGAATTATTATCTATACTAATTTCACTTTGTATGCAATACAGAATCCACTTTCTTAACCCTTTGATATGCAGCGTATCATATAGACATATATGACACACCTTGGTTTTTGCAGTTTTTTATGTATAACTAAATTATTTCTGGCACTATCAGATTGAAAAAGTATTTTTTTACTTCCTCAGAAAATTTTCGAAGCTATATGCTGTTTTTCAGATAAAAAATCATTATTAGTTTGCGAGAAAAAAAAAGTGAAAAAGTCGAAAATTTTCGATTTTCTGATATTGATTTGTTTTGTTTCTTTAGATCCTAAAGTAGTCATTAGATGCAGGAAAAATTGTTTTCTTACATAAAAAAAAGGTATGCCTGAAAGGGTTAACCAATGTTACAAAATGCATTTATTTAAATTTTGAAATGTTATCCAATTTTTTGTATAGTAGAATATTTTACACCGAAATAATCGTTGGGAGCAAATAATATATTTTAATGGTCTGGTTTTAAAAAATGACTCTAAAAGTGATTTATTGGCACGAAAAAGAACCTTGTAAAAGGGTTTTAAAATGTAAAAAATGTAAAAAATATAAAATGATTGAATCATAAAATATTTAATAAATTTTTAAAATAATTTTAAATTATTTTTCTGATCATGCTTCGCTTTCCCCATATACCAGTTTATTACAACACAAGCATATCTCTCTCTCCCCCCCTCTCTCTCTCTCCCACCATTCTCTGATGTACCAGCTCTCCTCTCTTCGCTCTTCGACTCCCTCTACTTCAGCTTCCCCTCCTACATATAATTCTCTCTCTTACTCTGTTTTTCTCATTCCCTCTCTCTTTCAACTGCTCGATGTACCAGGTATAGCTGGTATAGCACGCAACACGGAATATTGCAGAGGGTGCAAAAAAGGGTTCTCCAAGCACCCTCTGAAAAAAGTATGGATAATCGAAGAAAAGTATGAACTACGTTTATATAACTATACATAAAATTAGTCCGAAATTCTTATTTTCATTACAATAAATAGCACACAAAAAGAATTTTAATTTCTGTTATCAAAATTCAGACAGCGCGTCCTAACGGAAAATTATTTGTGCGTGAAAAACGAATAAAAAACAGATCCATGTGCTTCTTTAGCAACAGACCTCGGTTCAATTGGAAACAATATTCACCATAAAAAAAGAGAGAAAATTTAATTTAAATACTTATCCTTAACCCTTTCAGGACGGGTGGTCACTTTTTATGCTGTAATTTTTGAAGCCAGATTCGAATTCAGCGACCTCAAAAACCTTAAGGAAATTGATGTTTTATTCCTTTTAGAAACTCCCCGTCCTGGAAAAGGTTAAAAATTCCTTGAAAACTCACAAATGAAATGTTATATCAAAATATAGTGAAGGCTACAATTGTCGTGGTCATCAATCAGAAGTTGGCCAGGGATTTGTTACTTTGTCAATTCCACTGAAGTAGTTTGTAGTTCTTTTTAGTGACAATAGCTAAAAAAATCAAAACAGTCATGCTAGAAGCAGAAAAGTAGGTTACTCGTCAAATTTGGTAGGTTGTCAAAACCGGTAGGTTACTTGTCAAATTTACAAACATTTGAGGTTTGATAACTAAAGTTACTGGTTGTCGATTGGTGCCTCTACCATGTACCAAACAGAAAAAATTACTTTTAGTTTTTAAACAACTAGATTAAAATTTAACATTTAAAGCTAAAATAGTTAAGAATAGAACTATACAGTATACATGATTGGTGCGCTTGTGCGTTGTTACAAAACGACGGCCTTCGGTGAATCCCCCTCCTAGCGCGGAAAACACTTTCCCACTGGCGCGTATCTCTCAAAATTCTAAACCAGGCTCTACTTACATGTCCTCACCGGAATCTCATGGAAGTCTGCTTTATCGGCTGTGGGTAATAGGAGCATTACTTTTGCCCAACACGTTTCAAAACGTTGTGATAAAAATCACCTACTAGCCCTCACACCAATTAAAAATATTCTGTGCATAAGAGATTTGAGTTAATAGAAGTTTTATAGAATTTATCTCTTTAACAATTGTGCAATGTTTGTACAGAGATTTCAACGATATTAAAAAAAGAACTAATTATTAGTTAGTTATTTAATTGTTTCGGTCCCACGTTTTTTTTCCCTGCAAGTCTGTCTTTTTCTGTATTTATAATTCACAGAAGATTTGACGGTGACAATTGGAAGAGGTATACAATTTTAATGTTGATTTGGAGGTTAAACAGTGCAGAGACTGAGGCATCTATTTTTCAACCGGCTAGAGCGGAGTACAGTAAAGCGACGAGTCATAGAGCAGAAAAAATCGATAAGACGCTACAAACAGATCGTCTTTCGTTTTTTCAATTACTTATCCATGCGTTGTTCGAAAGAGCGACTCGATCGGCAAATACGCGTATCGATATCTGACTTCGCTGCATAACCAACTCCATCTCGTTCTCTGCAAGGTTATTCAGCATAGAATCGAGTTACAAAACCGAGTTGCAAAAGGTGTCTTTAGTGCCCGAGCAGCGTTGCTGCTGAGTCACTGCTGCGTTGCCGATTCTCGTCCTCTAAGTTTGTGCAGAGCAACGTTGCCAGATCGATCACGACAACTGCTCGTCAGTACCGTACCAAGGTACTCCGAATCAACTAAAAAATTTTCCATTAAAAATTTCATAACAAAGAACCAAACTAATCTCATTGTCAGTCAAAAATTAACTGACAAATACTCCATTAAAGCAAAACGATATTTTACCCAGTAATTCCTATTCTAACGAGAATAATTTCAACGAGGATAATTTCAAAAGTCGAATGCTCTGGAAATTTCCACTGCTTCAAATATGCTATTTCAGCCTTAAGTCTTGCTTCAAATTTTAAATCATCAGAACCTTTCTTTTTATTCTCTCATAGCTTTTATGTTACGTTGTTGTCTTGTTCCTGGGTTTAAGGTTAAACATTAAACGGTTAAAGGAAACTTTTTGAATTGGAAAGTGGGGTTCTGGTCTGGAAATGGCTTAAGTTACGGTCCTGAAAGTACAGCGATCGAGCCCGCCCCCACCCGTTCGCCATCGAGTCCAAAGAGAGAGAGGTCAGGAGTGATCGAAACGTGAGAGGAAGAGAGAGAAAGGAAGAGCCTATACGCCGCTCTACGTTCAAATTTCATTGCGTCAAGCTCGCGCAGTCAGGGGCTCGAGTGCAGGGTTACCAACGCAAGCAACCAAACTTAACGAGAGAGATCCATACAAACAACGTCTCGATCTAACTTTTTCTCTGTTTCTCTCGTTGGTCGTTCCGCTGGTTTTGTTCTCTTCGCCGCTTGGTTGTATTCGCCAAGTCGGCAGACGCTTAGCGAAAGGCGCGAAAACAATCCATCCATCAGACGTGTTTACGCGAAGAGCAGGAATATCAATATATAGATAAAGGCCAAAAAGTTGATAATTTTTAATTAACTTGCAGATGGCCGAATTGTTTTATAAATTATAATAATGAGAAAGCAGCAATAATTGTATGAAACTTTCGTACTGAAACTTGTATGAAACTTTCGTTTTGTATGAAACTGTATGACTTTCAAACAACTTTGAAAATTTCTACATTTTAAATATTGGATTTTATTCAAAATTATTAGTTTCTTCATCTAAAAAATTGTTGCTAATAAAAATAAGTTAAAGAATTCTTATTTGTTTGGTAACGACTGATGCACAACATACTTCTTAACGAGTAACTAGTACAATTATTGAAATAACCTTCGCATATTAAGAATATTGAGATATTATATGTATATTATATGTATATATTGAAATAACAGCCTTCGCATATTAAGAATATTGAGATATTATATGCATATTATATGTATATTATATGTATAAATATACATATTAAGAAATTTGAATGTCAGACAGAATCAGTAGTGATGCAAGCAGTAGAAAAAGTGCGTGTGTGTTCAGCCAAATCATTGATTTTACTGCGACTGTATATTACAAAGGCGCTTTCTTACAACAAAACGATTGACTTCGTTAATTTGTCTGTCCACAGTAAACGAGTCACAATTCAAGGCTAAAGTAGTGGTCGACAAAGAACTATAACCAAGTTGCCCGTTGACCTACTTTTTAGACAGAACCTGTATCTTAGGAAGGGTGTGTCCAGACCGATAAGGGTCTTTTGTTGAACCATAAGACATTAAAATACAAAAATTCACATTTTTTAGTTCTAAAATTCATAATCTCAATGTTTGAAATTGAATCATTGAAAGCGAAGGTCCAAGTCCACTCAACCTTCACAAAGCTACTATATTTATAATCGATTGAGTTAAATTTTTTTGCGTTTAGTCTGATGGATCAATTTAATTACCACTATGTCCAAAAATAGACGACGGAATATTTCTATTTTATAATCAAACAGAAACGATAATGAACTTATTTATCATTCCATTGGATATTCCTTAAATCATTAAATGATATATTAAAAACAAAATTAACATTCACAGAACTAAAAAACTAGTTTTGAACATTATTATGCATAGTAAAAAAGTGGGTGATGACGATAAATGAATTTCGTCAAAAAGTGGACTCAGGTTCCTTTTCGCTTTCTGTGGTTCATTTCAGAATCTATGAAGTTTAATGATGAGAAAAACTTAAAGAATTTCATGAATAGTCGATTAAACAGTATTGCTCACATTTTAGTATTTCAAAATAATTGTTTTGAAACTTTTTAGGAATGTTACATGGGTATTCTCAATCGCCAAAATTGTTTTGAAACTTTTTAGGAATATTTTTACAAAGGTAAACCCAATCGCCAAAATTGTTTTGAAACTTTTTAGGAATATTTCTACAAAGGTAAAACCAATCACCAAAATTGTTTTGAAACTTTTTAGAAATATTTTTACAAAGGTAAACCCAATCGCCAAAATTGTTTTGAAACTTTTTAGGAATATTCTTACAAAGGTATTCTCAATCGCCATAATTCGTAGAATTCGAAAAACAGACGTTTTCACTGAAAAACAGACGCGCTATTTAGAGTTTCCACGAACTCTCGAAAAAGCAAAACGAATCGAGTGGTAGCATGCTTTGCATCGCAATGCAAATTCGACTGACCCGATAAAACTGCATTGGGTCATAGAAAGGGAAAATACAACCTACAAACGGGAAGTTCCCGCCAAAATATGCAAAATATGATTTTTATGGCCTCACGGCGCCGCAGTTTTCCTGTACCCACACACGTGTGTTATGTGTTACGTCTGTAACCATATCCTATATCGTAGCCATATAGTCTATTCGAGCTTGTTCCGGAATGCCGTGCGAACCACGATCCCCCTTCCCTTCAGCAATCATCCCCTAATACAATAGGAATGGGAACTTCAACATTTTCGTATCTTTTTTAAGGCTCTTTTTAATTCAATTTGATAAATAAGCTATTAAAATTTACAAATTGAAAGTGATTTGAAGATTTCTTTGGTTTTTTCACAAATATAGTTACAATCTCAACTTCGCACATAATTGGATACCATAGAAGCACCTAACTTCTGGCACCCGTTTTTTTTTTGTTTCCAGATAATTGAATAGTATAAGAGTAAAATAAATTAAAAGCCCAAAGCCTGACAATACGTCAAGAGTTACTTTTATATTAAAAAATGAGTATAAACCGAAGCAAAATAGATGTCCAAAGTATGGGCCAATTCAGAGCAAGACCATTGGCCCAAAGTACACGTACCGAAATGATAACTATGGAGCAACTTTGTTTGCCGACTATTGGCCCAACGTATTGGCAATCTTTCTTTGCGGCCGATAGTTGTATATCCATTCAAGAAAGCCTTACCACAATTCACCCGACTATTGGCCCAAAAGTGGCCCGACCGTCGCACAGTGAGGCAAAAAAAGGTGCCTGTGGACAAATAAATTTTCAGTCCACAATTTTTATTCGATTTGCAATTTTTTTTATTAAATGAAAGTCTATGAAATTGTGCATTGTTTCACGGTCCGATATATCAGAAAAGTTTCTTGAAAAATTTTTGATTTATCAAACAAAATGAAAATATTTTTTTTTTTCGTTTTTTTATGGCTGCCATTTTGTTGGAAATTCTCTGACCTGACTATAAATCACTAGAATCGAGGCAGAAGCTCATTAAAAATGTCCGGCAGTGTTAACTACATAACATTTTTTTCGAATTGTTGTGAACAAATTAGTGAACAAAAGTTATATCTTCTCTATATGCGATAATGAAGTACTTTTAACCTAAATTTTTTTAAGGAGATGGAAGTAAAAGAATGTTTATTTAAAATTAGAAGAAGTTAAACATGCATTATTAATTTATAACAACTTGATAAACAAATTTCTAATCAAGCCATTTTCCAATAGAAATATTTCGTCTTTTTCTAGCAGAATCAAGTGCTAGTATCTTTACAATGTTTCTCCGCTGTATAATGTGCAATTAGACAACAATTTTGTATTATTTAAACAAATTTAATAAACAAATGTATCATTTGGCCATTTTTCAGTAGATAAGTTTCGTTTCTTTATCAGAATCAACTACAAATCTTTCACTTATGGTCATTTAGAAGTTAAACATAAATTATTAATTATTTATAACAATTTAATAAACAAATTTCTAATCAGGCCATTTCCCAATAGAAATATTTCGTTTTTTCTAGCAGAAAAATCTTTTCAATGTTTCTCTGCTGTAATAATGTGCTAGTAGACAACAATTTTGTATTAATTAAACAAATTTAATAAACAAATGCATCATTCGGCCATTTTTTAGTAGATAAGTTGCGTTTCTTCATCAGAATCAACTATGCATCTTTCACTTATAGTCATTTAGAAGTTAAACATGAATTATTAATTGTTTATAACAATTTAATTAATAAATTTCTAATCAGGCCATTTTCCAATAGAAATATTTCGTTTTTTCTAGCAGCATCAAGTGCTAGTATCTTTCCAATGTTCCTCCGCTGTATAATGAACTTTTAGACAACAATTTTGTATTATTTAAATAAATTTAATAAACAAATGCATCATTCGGCCATTTTTCAGTAGATGAGTTTCGTTTCTTCATCAGAATCAACTATAAATCTCTCCCCAATGGTCTTCTGCTATGGATATTGTGATTTCTATTGGAAAATTGCCTTATTAGAAATTTGTTTATTAAATTGTTATAAAAAATTAATAATTCTTGTTTAACTTCTTCTAATTTTAAATAAAAATTCTTTTACTTCCATATTCTTCAAAAAATGTAGATCAAAAGTACTTCATTATTGCAAATAGGGAAGATATAACTTTTGTTCACTAATTTGTTTACAACAATCCGAAAAATTTTTTTATGTGATTAACACTGCCGGACGACATTTTTAATGGATTTTTACCTCGACTCTGACCATTTGTAGTCAGATCAGAAAATTCCAAACAAAATGGCAAACATGCAAAAACCAAAAAATTTTTTTTTCATTTTGTTTGTTTATAAAAAATTTTTCAAGAAACTTTTCTGAAAGGTGGGACCGTAAAACAATGCACAATTTCATAGATTTTCATTTTAGAAAAATTGGAAATCGGATAAAAATTGTGGGCTGAAAATTGATTTGTCCACAGGCACCTTTTTTTGCCCCACCGTGCGTCGTATGAACTGTGGGAAAGCTTTCTTAAAGGGGTAATGTCAACTATCGACCCATAATTATCATTTCGGTACTTGGGCCTAAATTATGACCAACTAGACCCGATTTCGGGCCGCTGGGAAATTTACACCTGGGAGTCTCCGAAATTAGGTGATTCTATAGTTTTCTTGATTTAATTTGGTCTAAAATCGAGAAAATTCTTAACTTTGAGTCAAATCAAGAAACTCCATTTGTCTTAATTGCTTAAAACAATATTAATTTCCTTTTACTGTGAGCGAAATAGAACAAATTTTAATTTTATGTCTAATATCGGGAAATTGTGAGACTAAAAATATTATTAAAATGCATGGAACTGAAAAAAAATTCCCACTAAATACATACAAAATCACAAT
>JBAGKK010000304.1:998636-1024334 GCA_037177015.1 Euceroptres primus | reverse complement strand
GGGAGCTCGAAAAACTAAAGCACTTTTTATTATATTAAAAAAACTGTAAAATTTAAATTATTAATTATTAAAATTCCCAATTTTGAATTTTTTGATCCGGTTTTGTTTAAGAAGCTTTATTTTATAACCAAACTAAAAAATAAATCCGTGGATGTTGAAAAATTAATGCACTTTTTATTATTTTCTTAAAAAACTTGAAAATTTAAATTTTAAATTTTAAAAATTCCCAATATCCAGTTTTTCACTAAGGACTTTTTTTAAATCAAGGATTTATTTTATCATTGAAATAAGAAATCAATTTGGGGAGCTCAAGAAAATAATGTACTTTATATTATTTTATTAAAAAACTTAAAAATTTAAACTTAAAATTTTTAAAATTCCCGATTTCCAGTTTTTTGATGCGTTCTTTTCTTAAAAAGCTTTATTTCGTTACTAAAACAAGAAATCAATCGAGGGAGCTCGAAAAACTAAAGCACTTTTTATTATATTAAAAAAACTGTAAAATTTAAATTATTAATTATTAAAATTCCCAATTTTGAATTTTTTGATCCGGTTTTGTTTAAGCAGCTTTATTTTATAACCAAACTAAGAAATAAATCCGTGGAGATTGAAAAATGAAAACACTTTTTATTATTTTCTCAAAAAAACTTGAAAATTTAAATTTTAAATTTTAAAAATTCCCAATAACCAGTTTTTCACTAAGGGCTTTTTTTAAAAAAAGCCTTATTTTATCATTGAAATAAGAAATAAATTTGGGGGGCTCGAGAAAATAATGTACTTTATATTATTTTAATTAAAAACTAAACTTAAAATTTTTTAAATTCCCAATTTCCAGTTTTTTGCTGCGATCTTTTTTAAAAGCTTTATTTTATCGTTGATACATAAAATCAATCGGAGGAGATCAAGGACCTAATGTTCTTTTTATTATTTTATTAAAAAACTTAAAAATTTAAACTTAAAATTTTTAAAATTCCCAATTTTCAGTTTTTTAATGCGTTTTTTTAAAAAGCTTTATTTCGTTACTAAAACAAGAAATCAATCGGGGTTGCTCGAAAAACTAAAGCACTTTTTATTATTTTATTTAAAAAACTGTAAAATTGAAATTAAAAATTTTTTAAATTCCCAATTTTGAATTTTTTGATTCAGTTTTGTTTAAGAAGCTTTATTTTATCACCAAACTAAGAAAGAAATCCATGGACGTTGAAAAATTAATGTACTTTTTATTATTTTATTAAAAAACTTAAAAATTAAACTTAAAATTTAAAAAAATCCCCAATCTCCAGTTTTTTTGCTGCCTTTTTTTAAAAAAAAGTTTTATTTCATTACTCAAAAAAGAAATCAATCCAGGGAATTAAAAAAACTAATGTACATTTTATTATTTTATTAAAAAAATTTAAATTTAAAATTAAAAAGATTTCCAATTTCGAGTTTTCAGCTGCAGTCTTTTTTTAAAAGCTTTATTTTATCATTGAAACAAGAAATCAATTGAGGGACTCAAAAAAATTGTAATTTTATTTACTTGTGAAATATAATTCGTAAGCTTTAACAATAATTATATCACATTATACAATATCTTCTGATTCATGGAAAAATTTAATTAATCAAGGGAGGAACAATTAAATGAAAGATTATTTATATTTCTTGAATATTTTTTCTGTTATATGAAGAAATTTAATCAATCAGGGGGGGGGGGGACACATAAACTTTCATTTAATTGACCAGCAATTCGACGAAGAGACCCCCAATCCCCTTTGTGTGCCACCCCTGATTAATTAAATTACTCCATATAATGAAATCAGAAGAGATTGTATAATATAATTTTTTAAAGCATACAAATTATATAAATTATATTACGCAATATCTTCTAACTTTATAGAAAAATTCAATTATTCTGGGGGGGGGCACAAGGAGGTTGGATTTCTTGTTTCAATGATAAAAAAGCTTTAAAAAAGGACCAGAGCGAAAAAGTCGAAATTGTGAATTTTTTGAATTTTAAGTTTAAATTTATTTAAGTTTTTTAATAAAATAATAAAAAGACCATTAGTTCCTTGATCTCACCGATTGATTTCTTGTTTCAACGATAAAATAAAGCTTTTAAAAAAGATCGCAGCAAAAAACTGGAAATTTTTAAAATTTTAAGTTTATATTTTTAAGTTTTGTAAGAAAATAATAAAAAGTGCATTAGTTTCTCAAGCTTCCCGATTGATTTCTTATTTGCATAATTACCTGAATTAGTAAACTATTTCATTTCGTTATTTCATTTGAAGATAACTGCTAATTTAGATGCAGAGATAAGAATTCCAGGACTATGCATGAAATTCTCGGACTTTTCCAGGTTTTTCCAAGTAAAAAAAAAATTCCACGACTTTTCCAGGTTTTCAAGGATTTCCAGGACGCTAGACACTCTGAAATTTAAAGTATGGGTTCCCCTAAAATTTAGAATTGTTTTGAATTCTCCTTAATGACAATTTTGAGGATTTGAAAATGAATAGAAATAGAAAATGAAAGGATTTCAAAATTGTAATTATGGAGAAGCAAAATTTTTTAAACTCTTCAAAAAATGAAAATCAAACCAAAAATTCAAGATTTCAATCGTTTGAAATGTATGAAGGATTTTTAATCGGCAAACGAATTTTGCAGAAATAGCAACATATAGTGACAATGACGTAAATGCGGGATATCATTCGTTATAATGAAACGATATTGAAGTAATAATTTTATATATTAACAGTATTTAATCCCTAATATAAATCTTTGCCTGAATTTACTCTGGCAAATATGACACTGCTGCTTATAATCAAATTGGTTAGTGCCTATTGGAGCCTGTGCGTTCCACTATCAGTTCAACACGATTCCATACAGATTGAGGTTTCATTATCAACATTAATGGACAATATTGCATGGATTGATTTCATGAACCACTAATAAATACTGAACTTCATCACACATCATGAAAATCAGCGATTTGAACAACTCTGCTGCTAGAAAATCAGTCCAAAAAATGTTTTTGGAACAAAGTTCCTTCTTTTTATATAAAATAAAGTGAGAAAAATAATATTTCTCTTTTTAAAATTACGAAAATTTAAGTTAGGTACTTATTTCAGTGTATTTTGAGAAATATTTCTTTGCATTAATAAGTTCTGCCATTATTTATATTTTTATAATTTATAAGAGCGAATAGTTCAATGTTGCGTTTAAAAATATGATTTATGACCAAAACGGTAAGTTTTAAAATATGAGCATTTTTCAGAATTTTTGGTACAACAGTCCATATCGTTCAAAATGCAAATATTAAAAATTGAAACGTCAAAACAATACTCCAGTTGTAAAAAACGATTAAAAACACAAAGAAGTTTCTAGGAACTGAAACAATTAAAAACACAAACAAGTTTCTAGAAACTAAAACAATTAAAAACACAAACAAATTTTTAGAAACACAACAAAGAAACAAGAAAGAAAAATACGTTAAAACAATTTTTTGTCCTTTCGTCAGCCTTCATTCAGAAAAAAATATTTAGTTGATTCAAGACATTAAGCCCCAGACTTTGGTACTGTTAATAAAATAAAAGGCAACTTTTTTTCGTAGCTGGGATTTTAATCAGGGATCCGAACGAAATTAAGGGTCATTTTTCGATATTTTCCAATTATTTCTATAAATTCAAAATAATTTGACGAAAAATTCAGCTGAATACGAGAAAGTACTGATATATTATAAAACTACCGAGGCAGAACCACTAGATTATGAGGCATTTTAGTTTTATATAGAAAAGAACGAAAAGGAACGTAACGAAAGTTTCGTTACGTTTCTTTTCGTTTCTATCGACATAAAACTTTGATGACACAATTTCGACATTGCAACTCGGTGGTTCTATAATATTGCAGCACTTTCTCATACTCAGCTGAATTTTTAGGCAAACTGTTTTGAATTTGTAGGAATAATTGGAAAATATCGAAAAATGGCCCTTAATTTCGTTCGGATCCCTGATTTTAATTCGACAAATTTCGATATTTTCGACCAAGCCTATTATACAAGAGGGAAAATGTTAAAGAAATTATGTATTGGAATAGAGATTACTTCGTAAAGAATTTACGATGGAGTTGTCCCTCCTTGTGAATAGGTAATGGGTCTTTTGAAAAGACGCAGCAAAGTGTAGGTTGACTATGACTACTACCACCTACTTACAGCCAACTAACGGAGATTTCCACTGGATCTACGTCGCCGGTTCTACTCTTGAGGTTATGTTACTAAGCACATGTGGCCTGGGAGGGGGTGCCAGTTTAGAAGTTTAATGACCAAACTACGTCATCTTTATATTCTCTCCTACAATTTAGGCTTTATAGCGTGGGATAATGTTTGGGATTCAAAAAAGTTATATTCTGTTTTAGTTTAAAATGACTTGATATATAATTTACATCTACAGGAAACTATTAGCTAGCAATAAAATATCTAATGAACTTTACTGTGAAATAGTACATTGAACACAATGAACACATACTTTCAAACTTCGCATTATGCTTCCAAAATCAATCCTTGTTTGCAAATCAAAAACAATTATTTAAAAACTACTATCCTGATCTAGAATGTGATCTATTTTCTATTCTCTTTTTTTTGTGACCTTTCCCTTTATGGTGTTCGTAACAAATTACTAATCTTAAATACACTGGAACCTCGATATTATTTCCCTCCATTTATTTCATTCCTAGAATTTCGCGCGACGCCATTTTGTGGGAAGGGGGTCCGAGGGTAGAGAGGGAAGTAAAGGGACCGTCAAGCAGTACCGTACACTCAAAAATTGTCTGGTTAAATTAACCAGAATTCTGGTTAAATATGCCCTTACTATTTTTTCTGGTTAAAGTAATCAGAATTCTGTTTTAATCAGAATTCTGATCGTTTTAATCAGAATTCTGATCGTTTTAATCAGAATTCTGATTGTTTAAATCAGAATTCTGATTGTTTTAATCAGAATTCTAATTGTTTTATTCAGAATTTCTGGCAGGTTTAATCAGAATTCTGGTTACTCTAACCAGAAAAAATAGTAAGGGTATATTTAACCAGAATTCTGGTTAATTTAACCAGACATTTTTTTGAGTATAGCAACCAGTAGTAACAGAGCGAGCAGTATCAATTCGTCTTTTACATTTACTTTTGAAAACACGTTGAAAATGTCTTTTTCATTAATTTTTGATCGCCATTTAAGAATTTTCATCCCAAAATCTGAATTAAATGGAGGTTTGAGTGTAAAAGGAAATTTTGGCCTTTCATCACTTAAGGAGAAATGATCAACTGACATAACCTCAAACTAAAGAACGGTTTTTAGAACCAGTGAAAATAAAACTAAAATTAATTTCAACGCATTTTGAAGGAGGTAGCAGTACATTTCTTAGAAAAAATTAGTTTGGGTCAAAATTATTTGTCTGATAATTAGTTATTTGATTTAGAGTTTTTTCTTTAATTTTCTCAAACAATCGTAATTTTTATCCAATCTTAATAAACAATAATTGATTTTGTTCGCTGGAGAGAATGAACATGATTTTTTTTAATAACAAATAACAATTATTAATCATATTATTTTAAACCTCATTAAGGGGGTCTTCTAGTGTGATAGGTACTTTTTGTATCATTCTTTCGGATTTTTTTTAAGAAATCAGAAAAGCAATATTGTTATCAAAACTTTTTCTCTATATTAGCATACATTTAAATTACCAAAATAATTATTTCTTTTTTATAAAAATAAAGAAAATGGCGTCGCTATAGTCCGTTGAAGTTGAGGCCTCAAAAAAAAAATCGGTGAGCACGATATCTCAAAAGCTAATTAATCAATTGGGTCGTCGCTTTGCACACGCGTTTAGAAAACATGTGCCTATCGTCCGTAGTAGAATTGGATTTAAATATTAATTTTTAAAAAAGTTATGGCCCGTTAAATCCAAAAAAGTGAGATTTTTTTCAAAGGCCCGCCATTTTTAAAATTTTTAATTTTTTTTTTTCATTCTACTGCCTACGATAGCCGCAAGTGTACATTTTGAGAATCTCTTTAATTTTTTGCTTTCAGATTACCTGGAGAGCTGCAATCATGCTCACAGTCCAGGCACTTCTTTTTTTTTAAGGCCTCATTTTTGAGGGGGTGCAGCATCCATTATTTTGAATATTTTTATATAATAGTACATTATGCAACATGTGCGTTAAATGCGGTTTTACACACGCGATCACCATAAGTGGGTAAAACCGTACGCACGAGTTGCATACGATATTTTTTGACACAGTGTGCGTAAAATGCGTTTTTAGCACTCCCATATCAGTGAGTGTGAAATAAGCCGTTTTACGCACTAATATGGGTGTGTAAAAACGCATTTTACGCACACTGTGTCAAAAAAAAAATGTATGCCATAGTTCAAATGTCTGCCAATACAGTGCAAAATATTTCAAAATCATATTGATTTTCAATTTATAAAAAAAATTCCGAAAAAATGATGTGAAAAAGTGCCCATCACACTAGAATACCCCCTTAAGTTTATAAAAAAGTATATGTTCTGACAATTACAGCAATATACGTGAAGTATGATTAAATTTATCCTACAAATATTGAAAAATATTTTTTCAACAAGTGCCACAAAATTTAGAAAAGTAGCAGTAAGGGCTTTGAATGAACGCGTTCACCAATATTGAAACTTATATGATAAATAAACATTATCTAGTGTACAGTTTTTTTCATTGACAAATATAAGGTCAATATTTTAATATTATGTGAAAATTTTTTTAATAAAACTTAACAGTAAATAAAAAATGGGATGTTCAATTACCAATAGTTTTTTAGGCTACTTTTAGTGAATGAACGTACCTCTACAGGACTTCTGATGTGACGTGTTTGCCATGTGTTGTCATGTAAAAAATATGTGAAAATTATAATAAATGAATAAAAATACACTCATCGCTGGATTATGGGCCACTGAATTTTGGGCCGGCTGCATGGTCGTCCACGCTGCACTGATTCTGTCTTCCCCCCTGAGCGTCCCTTGACGGGCGACACTGAAGGCTATCGCTCCGACAGTCAGGGCCACCAAAAGTTGTTTACATCACGACTCTCTGCGCATTTACTTTTGTACGTTCAGAGACTATATATGCGGTCCTGTGTTGACATAAGAGTGCTCACTCGTCGCTTTAAAACCGGTTCAAACTGGATTTTAATAGCATTGAATTGAGGACCGTCTACCCCCGAGCCCGGCCCATAATCCAGAGATGAGTGTATCTGAGAAACATAACTGCAGAAAAAAGATCTAAGGGCTTCTTCAATTTATTGTGTTTCTAAAAGTGTTATTTGATATTATTTTGTTGCTAACCTAAGCCAACCTAACTTTTTGAAATTTTATTACTCATTGTTTTTCACAAATTAAAAAATTCTAAATTTTCATTTACTAAAACACTTCGTTCAACAGAAAAAAATCATTCATATACTGCTTCATCTGCGATCATTTACTAACTCACAAGTTCATTTACTTTTACATTTACCTACATTATTTATTTCTTAATATCTCTTTAAATAAATTTGTTTAAGCTTTCAGAAATTTTATTCCGTTAACTTAAAGTATTTTCTATCGAAAAATAACATATTATCCCAACTTTTATGTTTTTATTGTTTATTTAAGGAAGGCAAAGACATTTATCTTAAGTGTTCATTCACTGGTACACTCACCCTACGATTATTTGCGAAAATTAAAGAAAAAACTCTAAACGTAAAATAACTATTTATTAGACAAATAATTTTTACCCAAACAAATTTTTTCTGGGAAATGTACTGCTGCCTCTTCCAAAATGCATTGAAATTAATTTTGGTTTTATTTGCACTGGTTCTAAAAACCGTTCTTTAGTTTGAGGTTATGTCTGTGGGTCATTCCTCTTAAGTATCATCCTTTATTTCAACCTAGATGTCATGGGTAAATGAGTTTGAAATGAAGGATGATACAGGGAAGGTCAAAATTTCATTTTTTTCATTGTTATTATAGATCACTACCTACGATTTTTATTTAATATTTTTAATTTAAAATAAGGATGACAAAGGCAAACATTATCCTAGCGGACTTGTAACTTGCATCATATTAAGAGTATCTTCAATATTTTTATTTTGTAAAAAAAATATTTTTCTTCTAAAATGTTTAGAAGTGACTTTTTTTCATACATCGTTTTTATTTTGGACCTTGGAAGCTTCTCTAGATGGTGATTCAGACATGACTTCACAGGACAGATAAGCGCGTCTTACAAATGTGAAACGAGACAGTATTGTCTAATCACAGCAGACGCCACATGACACTCGAGCGAACGAAGAACTAAAATGAGTCGTGATATTAAAATGAACAGTAGCAGAATCGCCTCATCACTAATTTGTTTCTGATTACAGATCGTTTCCACGTATGAAATATAATGTACTATTTAAAAATTTGAGTTTGTGAAAGAGAAAGCACAAAATACATAATACATATATACATACATAAATACATACATAGATATATATATATATATATATATATATATATATACACATACATACATACATATGGTACATACATACATACATACATACATAAATACATACATACATAATAATCAAAATACTTTCATTTTTGAAAAACCTACTTTTATAATTAGTTTATTAACGTAAAAAGAAATGTATTTAACCATCAAACAAAATTCTATAATCGATTATAATATTGGATGTTAAATTTTCTTGATTAAAAAATTTTTAATATACTCAGGCTGAGTCGTCCTTAAATCAATTGACTTATAAACCAAATGATTGATGACTTCAATATTTAATGTTTAATGACATTATAATATGTTCTTGTAAATATTAGTTGCTTATGATCAGCAAGAGTAATTATAAAAACTAGTTGCTTAGTAGGTTCACAAAAAATATAAAATAAAGTGATTGAAAAATACAAAAAAAGAAATATAAATAGAAAGAAAAGTATGTCCTCATTTTGATTACAAATGAATGACGCACATGAAGAAGCAACGTGGCCAACATCATACAACGATATTATTTACATCGTCGCATAAATGAGCGAAAGAAAATTGTCTTTGCCCTCAAGGTAAAAGAAGGAATGATTCACACATATAGAAGAATCACGATGTTTGACCCCGGTTTTTTATAACTGAGATCCTGTTACGCTTGATCTTATGCAAAGCATTTTATGTTTTATGTCAACTTTTGTAGGTACCATGGATTATTCATCTTCTTTGAAGTGTACGTTTCGCGAATGCAAGTAGTAGTCAAATGTAAACATTCAGTTTCTGACAATCAACGTTTTTAGGCAGATCTTAGAAAATGATATTCAACAAGTGAATTACACGAAGACAGTTGCTTGTATGAATTCGAATCCAGCATGTTAAGTGAATTATTAATAACTGCAATAAAAATAATTGTCAGCTCGAGGAACTAATAAAGAATGTAATGTTAATAATAAAGAATGTAATGTTAATAATAAAGAATGTAATGTTAATAATAAAGAATGTGATGTTAATAATAAAGAATGTAATGTTAATAATAAAGAATGTAATGTTAATAATAAAGAATGTAATGTTACCTTTTGCTTTTCTAATTCATGGCAATTTATTGTATACCAAGAAACAAATACAATAAACAACAAAAAACTGGAGTGTTAATTAAAATCGATATTCTGGTTCAAATGGGGAAGTAACAATAAAAAAGTCACTAAAGAAGTAAATAAAAGACACAAAAAAGAATTATAGCGATGTGAAGTTCAATCACTTTCCAAAATGTTTCCAAAGGAACCAGATGCTTGCTTCTAAAAGAACTACTTTTGTTGATAGAATGGCTCGAAAAGTAAAAAACTTTCAGGGATCGTTTTTCTCGTTTGTTCTACTTCGAAGTGATTGCAACTTAGAAACATTCCGTTTACGTCATATTGTAAGTCTAATTATATTATACTGAGAAATTTTAAATTTATCAAATCTATTTAATAAATAAAATTTATACTCTATTCAATAAATAAAATTTATACTCTATTTAATAAATAAATTTTATGATCTATTTAATAAATAAATTTTACACTCTATTTAATAAATAAAATTTATACTCTATTTAATAAATAGAGTTTATACTCTATTTATTAAATTTAAATTTATTATACTCTAATAAATAGAGTTTATACAGATTAGTCATTTTAGAATAGATTAATACATACAAGATGTGACAGCTTCGTCAGTTTTATTGAACTATAGAAATTCCATTCTTTATCACACGAAAAATCTTGACTAAGCCATCCAAAATCAAATTTCTTCTGCACAGGAAAAATTGGAGGTTCCTTTTTGTTGCAGTTCTAATTTTATATAGAGGGAAATCACATAGAATGTGGCGCCATCTGAGGGTTCCTTTTCATGCAGTTCTCCTGGAACTTGGATCATGTCTTGGAACCAAAAATCGGTTCTAATAGAAACTCCAGTTTTTTCTGTGTATTAGAGGATGCAAATTTAACTAAAAATTCTCTTATCGAAAAAACGGCTTTCTGATGACAGACATAAGGCCAGTTTTAAAAATTCAAGGACATTATTCATAAATGTAGGTTTAATTATAAGATATAGGTGGATCTTATAATTAAACCTACATTTATGAATTATATTTTCCCAATTATTGAATTTTTATACATGAAAAGTTAATTCCAGAGGTGCTCGGTGAATGAACTTATACAGCAATCTGCAATTTTACCTTTCTTCTTCCTCCATCCTTGGTAGTGAATGACATTCCGCATAAAAATATTCATAGGTAACGTCTGTGATTTGTACGCCGATGATGGAAAGAATTACTAAGTTTACGTTCATCATACATGCGTATTTCTCATGTTATAGTAAAGAATTTCAACTGATTAAAGAGCCCTCCAGGTGTGCCTCAGAGGAGATAGTATGTTAGAACCAGTAGCCCTTCGTAGAAGCTTCAAGCTACCGACTGATCGACCGCTAATGGCTAAGTACAATGTGTTTGACTCCGAAAGATCGAGGAAACTAACGAGACGTATAAAATTAGAGGTTACTCTAATAGATGTCAGGGAACAGTTCATTCCTGCTTACCAGCATTGAACAAATTACGAACAATGTAGGGAAAAGTTGCGTAATAGCAGGGTCCCCATTCATATTTTCAAAAGATTTTCAATTTTAAGGTTGCTTTTTAATTTTTTATGACCCCTTTGGTTTTAAGGAGTTGAAATTCCGCACAGCACTTTATGGAAAAAATACCAGTGACGTGAATTTTTTTCTTTTAAGGGTATAAATGGAATAACTTCATGCAAAAGATAAAGGTCACGGATTTAATAAGCTTGACCTTTCACAGCTTTTTAAAAGTCGATATTATTTTGCTTAAACTTTTTCTCAGCTGGAAAGTAAAATTTTTCTGCCAATAAATCATTTTGGATATAGCATGCAGACACTGATTTCGTATGTTTGCAAAAACAGGGACGTTCAGATCATATAACAGCGATTGCAGTTCAAGTTGTGAGATCGTAAACCCTGTCTAGTCTGTCTTTTCGACTGAGATTGCTCCAGGACTCGTAAACTGTGGCGTAATCCTCGCATCCTCGGGGGAGTCGCAGGGTGGCTGTGGGTAATCATCGAGAATGTCCTGCTCTAACGTTAATTCGTTTTTAATAGCTGGAGAAAAATTTATTGCTCAGCTCGGAAAAGAATGAGTGAAAAATAGTTAAGCCATTGCATTTGGAAGAAAAGTAATAGACATGAGATGTAAAATTTTTTAAGGTTAAGTTGAAGTGATGTAACCGATGATTCTGTTTTTACCGGCTAAAACTCACGGTGGCATATTTTTACTCTTAAACTGTTCAACCCTGCTATTGAAGAAGTCAGCATTTTTCAACGTTCTTAAAATAGTAGTGAAATTTATTGGGGATTTAATTGTCATAATCGCGGGAAGAGAAACTGAAAAATATTTATCAATTTGTTGCTTTTGCCATTTGCTTGACATCTACTAGAAAAAGTTTGCTAGTAATTACTTGTACCTTGCAGATACATCTGGATGCCATATTACTACACAGTAATACAGAAATCTGACTTTCAGTCACAAATATTGGCTGAATTTCGGATGTAACCAAAAGAAGAGTATCAAAAATGACTTTTAGTCTTAGATTATACGATAATTGTTAAAGAAATTCTTGGTCATATTCTCGCTCTCGCGGACATATTCTCGGTCATATAAACTCTTTACACGGAAAAAATAGTTCCTGAAAATTTACTGAAATAGTTCAAGGAGCTTGGATTCAAAAGAAAGATCTGTAGACCTTCTGTAACTTTTGAACAAAAAATTCAATTTCTGAATAAATTCCTGCACTTTCAAAACTGAAGAAAGAATGCACAAATTCCTGTACTTTCAATAATTCTAAAAAATCCGTATCGGAGCAAAAATTTCAGTAAAATTTACAAAACTTTTCATGGAGAGTTCATGTAGCGAGATAGATGAACGATTATTTCACATAAACTTCACAAAATTAAAATATTTTGTACGCCACATTGACTATGATACTTCGAGCGCTGGTCTTATCAAAAGCTAAGCGCCTTGAGTTGTCGCGAGTTCGGTTCCTCGATGTTGTGAATTTTCAGCGTGATATTGTATGGTACTGTATTACCTAGTATGCTTGAAGGAAGCCACAAAAAGTTTTTTTCTTCAACGAATTTGTTTTAAATTTTCCAGTACAGTTCAGAAAAACGTCAAGTATTTATCTGCGAAACTTCAGGTATCTATCTACTAATATCTCTGACAATAATATTCATAAAATTTACAAAACTTGTCTCGGTATCCAAGAGTCATGAACAAAGTTCAGTATTTTTTCAGGTACAATTTTTTTCTGCGTAGAACTCTCATTAGCCGCTGCTGAATGTTGAATTAATGCCAACAAAATTCCCTGTTGTAAAAAATATGTATTATTAAATTATTTTATCATTGTTTTTCATTTTAAGAATCAAATAATTATTAAAACCTGAAATATTTGAATAAATTTTTTACGTTTTAATTTTTTATTTTTTACGGAATTGAACTTGAAATTCTCAACTTCAAATGCTGGATCTTACTATTTTGCTATGAGCGCACATAAGAATTAGAATTATAACTAAAGTTCATGTGGTGTCATCTTCAGCTAACATAAGAAATTTTGTGGTGCTATCTTTTAAGTTGCGTAAGAAGTAACGTAATTAGGTATGTTCGATTCTTCCGAAAAGTCCGATTCTTGAATCGATCTTGAATCGGATACATGAGAATCGATTCAAAAAATCGATTTTTTGGACCGTTTTTTTCGATCTTTGGAGAATCGATCCAAAATTTCATTGAATTTGGACGATTTGGTGTAGAATCGATTCACTAAAAGATCGAATAGCAAAGAATCGATTCCAAAAATCGATCTTTTTACCAAAAGAATCGATCTTTTAAAGAATCGAATCGGAATCGAACATCCATAAACGTAATACGTTATTTCCGCTGAAAGTCAGTCATATAAATTACTTATCTTATTTCCAAAAGCTTTTTTTGAATTAAAGTCAACAAATGGTTGAATTTAAGGCAAAAATGAGTCGGTTAAGACAAAAAGTCAGATTCTTGTACCACTGTGTAGCAACCGTTGTTGCAACTAACTAGCAATTTGTCATCAGTCTGCAATGTGGAGTACTACACTCAGAAAAATATTTATTTGATTTAAACAAAATTTGTTTGAATCAAACAAATTATAACGTTGATATGGGGTCAAATGTTTGTTTGATTCAAACAAATTTATTTGTCCTTATTTATTTAATTGAAATAGATTTTTATTCAGATTGAATAAATGTTTTGTTTAAATTAAAGTTCTTTAAAAGTTTTTTTTAAAATTAAAGTTTACCTTAAACGTTTTTTGTTTTAAATGAAGTAAAGATTTTGTTTCAAAAACTTGATTTAATTTTATAAATAAATAAATAATTTTAAAAAAATGTCAATTTTGTGGTAAAAAGTGTTAAGTGTGACATGACTTTTTTTAGATTACCTGTCGGGATGCGTAACGACGGTACTGTAACATATTTCAGACGATTTTATATTCAGTATAATTGTAGTCTTTATTGTGAGAAAGATCACTCCGCGCTATTTGCGTTTTTCTAAGGAACTATCGTGTGCGGATTATAATTTTTGTTTAAATCAAAAAAATACTTATATAAACTCCAATGGATTTAATTTAAGCAAATCCTTTATTTAAATCAAACAAATTGTACCAAAAAAATTATTTGTTTCGATTAATAAGGTAGATATTTTTCATATATTAAAATGAAATAAATGTTTTGTTGATTGAAACAAAAATTTGTTTCTTTCAATAATATATCAAACAAATTTTTTTGTTTGATTCAAACAAACTTTTTTCTGAGTGTATGAAATACCAGTGGGCACGTCGAAATAATGTCCTAGGGACGTACAATGTCCTAAAAACGTCCTGAGGTCGTAAGTGGTCCCTAGGTCAACATTTAAACGGACATAAATGTCCTAAAGACGTCCTAGCCGTCCTTTGGACGTCCTAGCCGTACTTTGGACGTCCTAGCCGTCCTTTGGACGTTCTAGCCGTACTTTGGACGTCCTAGCCGTCTTAAGTTCATGTCCCAAGGTGACCACATGCCCTATTATTTTCATAAAAATTATAAAAAAAACTAATACCTTCTCATATGATGATGAGAATGTAATAATAACTCAAACTAATTTTCTGTACCAGAGAGACGGTTTTTCGAGTTTTCCTTAACCTGTATCTGGTATCTGGTGCAGTGATTCTTTTTGAGTTATATTAGTTTCGGAATATTCTTGCTGAAAATAATTGGTCATGTGGTCACTTTTGTACGCCCTTAATCTTTTAATACTGCACTTCCGCCAACATTTCTGACAATCCGAAATAAAATTTCAGAATATCTTCAGAAAATAACCCGAACTGTGTAGCGCTTTGTCATCTCAAATCGACCTTCATAATCGCTCACCATAAAACTGTACGATCATGCGATGAGCAAAATCTAACCTCCAAAAGTCCAAAACAAGGGTGCGTTGCGCGCGCCAAGTGTGACGGCGCTGCATCGTTGCACCCTATCAGTCCAACTTCTGGTGACTCAATAGAAAAGAAAAGTTCAGACCAGTTAACGGACGAAATGTCCCACCATTCTGCATTCTCAAATATGACTTCTTCTGCAGATGGGTTTGAGCGTATCTCCATGAAAGCATGAGAGGCGAGAGAGTGCAAGAGATATAGAACATCAAGGAAAGAGAGGGTCGAGGGGCCGTCATAATTCCTTGAATTGAACGGCGGGTTATTCTCCACCAAGGTTACCGGTAGAGTGGCGGTGCGCAGAGAGGAGGGGCTGGGGTGGGGGAAGGGTAGGAACGGTCACGGAACCGGGGGACGAGGAATCGATAGGACGACAAGGACGGCGCACACATACACCGACATGGCGACGGCACTCGGCCCTAGCCTGGCGTAGTATCGGGCGTCTCTCCGCAATGCCGGATGGAGTGTTCCATAGCGTCCCTGTCGGTGGCGCCACCGTCGCTCTCACTCGTATGCGGAACAGTGGGGGCTACGTGTCAGGCTGCTTGGCACTGTGAGAGCAGCATGAGCGGAGAGGGAGGAGTGATCACGGTGGGCAAATGCGGGGTGGTAGGAGGCCAGAGGAAGGTAGGGAGAGCCGACTTTATGCAGCTGCGGGACGATAACAACGATGGGCTACAGGACTGCCGCTATAGCTGGGGAAATGCCAAATGGGCTACAGGACCCGTGCCTAGCTGTACATGGCGGACGGGCAGCAGAAGCAGGCAGGCAGCCTCGGCGCTCTACCTACCTTCCTACGTCCTACCTACCTACCGCTGCTGATCTGGCCTCGTCTTCTGGTCTTCTCTCCTCGAGCCTGATGCACTCATCCTAACCTTACCATTTTCTGCGCTTCTCTGTGGCCCGATCACTCGGAGCGAAGAGACTGGAAAGTTTAAGAGAAGAGTTGCAAAGGCATTCTACACCCCCTGTTCATTTGGGTTCTTTCTTTACTTCTTCGTGATTGACTGTCCTGTTTGCCCTTCAAAACGATTCAGGTAGAATCGCTTGCTACGATTGCGTAGTTATAATAAGGGGGTTGGTCACAGTGGCTATTTTGCCAACAGTTCAAGTGCGACTTAAGTTTTTTTTTTATCTCTAAGGGCTTTATAAAAATTTTGGTTGATATCAAATTATTTGTATAAGATATTAAGAATCTACACTTCTCAACAAACAACTTTGTGTAAAGAAAAAAAGCTTTACAAAAAATAGTTCACATATAAAATGCAAATGACCTAAAATCCACAAATTATTAAAAATTTTATTCGAGTATACATTGGTAAAAATTACGTAACAGAGGAGGGAGAGTTCAAACTATTTAGAGGTTATCTTTTTAGACACTGACGGCACAATTCTGAAGTAACTGTTGTGCGAAATTTAAATTGCAAGATATTGTAACATATTTTTAATTTTAATCTTATTTTACAATAAAGTAAATATAAAGTTTCAGTCCCTTTAACACTACCGGAAATCTATCTTTTCAACCCCTAAATTTCAAATTCCTTAAGGATACTCAAATTTCGAGACCAAACTTTTTCCAGTGAGAAATAGTCGCATTCAATGATACAAATTACCCCAAAAAATTGCACCCTTCTATATGTTCCGGAAACCTCCCCTTATTCACCCCTATAATATGGAAGTAGGTTCCGAAAGAGATAGAGGGTTGAAGCTTTTTTCAACTAAGGGTTCCGGAAGGTTTAGAGGGTGGAATTTTCCATATATTAATTTTCTTGTCTAATACGACTATTTTTTATTCAAAAATTTCTGGTCCTGAAATTAGGTTACTTTTAAAATACTTTTAATTTTGTGGGTGGGTGGAAAATAAGGGTAAGGTCCAGAAAGGTTATATGGTTTTATGGCTTATTTTCCTTATCTAATCATAAAGTATCCCGTTAATAAATTTTTGGTCTTGAGAATTTGTGAAAAAAGTATAAAAAAGTTTTGTTGCACCAGAATTGCTGCTATAACTAGAATACTTGAAATCCTTAACTTTAGTATTCTATTACAAATAACTATTAAACTAACAACTCAAAAAAAATTGTTAAAAAACTTACCTACCAACTGATACTACTTTTCCAAGAACTTCGCCATCGTAAATCTGAAACCACCAAAATCATAAAAAAAGTTAAGATTTTTTATGTTGGTAGCATAACGTAGTAATTCGTCAAATCCTTTTAAAATTTAGTCCAAAATTTCTCAATAATTTCAAAGTGACAAGAATCTTTCGATTTTAATTAAAATTTTTGAAACTTTAGTTTTAAGTGAAGGGAGTTTCTAGGTCAAATAACAGTGAACTTATGAATGTTTGAAATGAGATAAAAATTTTTAAAAAATTGAAAATGCATGTTAGGCAAAATTGTAAGGAGTATTAGTGCAAACAAGTTTTCCCATATTTCAGAACTTTTTTAAAAAAAGAGTGTCAAGGTGAAAAATAGGTAGATCACCCCTTGTAACTATCGCGCATCCACTCGTTCACTTGTCGTGCGTATGATTGTCGATGGCGCCAAGTTTTAAAAGAAACAAAAAAACTGGGTGCTATAAAAGTATTTCAATAATTGAAATCTAACATCAATGTATAATAAAACTCATTACAATATTAACATTAATCGATAATTATAAAGACATTTAATTGAATCGTTAGTATTGATTTTCAGAGGTTAATAACTTTTTTTCATTGAATAAAATACTACCAGGAATAATAAAGTCTTACTGTGTACTTTTGAAGTTTTAATTTTGTGCGAGATAAATTATTGAACGAAATTCTTTACAAATAATTTAAGTAGGACAAAAGTCTGTGAAATCACTCGAAACCAGTGAAGTTAGTTGAAGTTAATTGAGCCACCTGAAGTATATAATGGAAATTTCTCTATAAATAATGAAATTACGTCATATTCAAATACTCAATTGAGAATAATTATAACATAAGATTCAAACATTTAATGATTAAATTAATACTAAAATAAGCAAGATTTAAATAATTTAAAACATAAATTATTAACAGTTTAAACTACATTTGAAATTAAATATTTTAAATTTTAAATTTCGAACATAAAATAAATCTGTGCTGCATATGAAATATTTTAAAATTAATTTCATGGAGCTATAGCGCTTCAAAAGTTCAAACTCAGGGAGGAGTGTGACTTCAACTTTATAATTAGTGTGAATTAGACAAATGAATACGTTGGAGTAGTAATATTTTAAAAGTAATAACAGTATCATTTATAGATACATGATATAATTCTATTAAAATCACATCAACGACAATTTTTTTAAGTACAGAACTTACTTTCAAGCATTAATAATTTTTTAATCATTTTCTCACTTTTGGATTTCACGAACAAACTAAAGTTGAAAAATATCGAACCGATTTTTATGGCCTATCTGTAAAAGCAACCTCCAGTTGCTTTTATTGATGTAAAAATTTGCGTGGTGGGAAAAAGATGTTCAGAATTAAGGTCTGATTAACTTTAAAATTAAGTTTAACTTTAATTTTTTAAAATTAACTTTAAAATTAATTTTTAAAAATTAACTTCAAAATTAATTTTTAAAAATTAACTTCAAAATTAATTTTTTAAAATTAACTTCAAAATTAATTTTTAAAAATTAACTTTAAAATTAATTTTTAAAAATTAACTTTAAAATTAATTTTTAAAAATTAACTTCAAAATCAATTTTTAAAAATTAACTTCAAAATCAATTTTTAAAAATTAACTTTAAAATTAAGATAATATTAACGTAGGGGCAGCCATCTTTTATGTCGAACCATAAAATTTAGATTTTAACCCGTAACATCTTGGATAATAATAGATACTAGAAGAATAAATTTAAGATCTCAGACTTCACACTTTAATCTTAATATCTAAATGTTAATTCTTAAAATTTAGATGGCTTTCCCCAAGTTTTACATCCATTTTTCTCTGTGGGCTTTACAGTTGATGTAATATTGTACAGGTACACCTTTCCATCACCAGAATGAATTTCCAAAAGACCAAACTTTAGCGCCCCTTAGAAATAGTCAATGCGTACCCCCTAATAACGGTCAATAACATTCCCTGACTACGGCCAATAATAACCGTTACTAATAAAATCTAGCAACAGTTAATAATCCTTTGCATCGATCAATAACCAACACTAGCAACGGCCAATAACACTCCCTACACCAGTCAATAGCAAACCTTAAGGACAGGTACCAGAGTGCGACGTCACAAATTATTTAAAGCGAACTTACTCATAAAATAATAATTCGAATAGGTTTTCTATACCAGATAGCCATAAAGGAAATATCGACGAATGGCTGTCCGGTATGGAAAATACATTCGAATTATTAGTTTAGGAGTAAGTTCGCTTTAAAGAATTTGTGACGTCGCACTTTGGTACCTACCCTTAACGACAGTCAATTACATATCCGAACAACAGTCAATGATGAACTATAGATACGGTCAATAACGATCCCTAGCCTTGATCAATAATAAACCCTAGCAATGGTTAACAACAGTCAAGAATCATCTTCAGCGAAATTCAGTATTAACCCATTATCAGAGGGAATAACAATCATGAGTAAATGTTAATAACAACACCAATAAACAGTTAATAGGAATCAGCAACCATCAGTGCCAACCCATAGCAACAGCCAACAACTACCCTTTGCATTAGTCAATACCCAACTCTAGCAACGGTCAATAACAACCCCTATATCGCTCAATAGCAAACCTTAACGACAGTCAATTACATTCCCGAACAACAGTCAATAATGAACTATAGATACTGTCAATAACGATCCCTAGCCTTGGTCAATAATAAACCCTAGCAGAGGTTAACAACAGACAACAATAATCTTCAGCGAAATTCAGTGTTAACCCATAGCAAGAGTGAATAAAAATTATTAGTAACTATTAATAACAACACCGGTAAACAGTTAATAAGAATCCACAATCGTTAGTGATAACCCACAGCAACAGTCAACTACCCTTTGTAGTGGTCAATATCCAACACTAACAACGGCCAATAACAACCCCTACACCAATCAATAGCAAACCTTAACGACAGTCAATCACACAGCCGAACAACAGTCAATAACGAACTACAGATACTGTCAATAACGACCCCTAGCCTTGGTCAATAATAAACCTTAGCAATGATCAACAACAGTCAACAATAATCTTCAGCGAAATTCAGTGTTAACCCATAGCAAGAGTGAATAACAATCATTAGTAACTAATAATAACAACACCGGTAAACAGTTAATAAGAATCAACAACCGTCAGTAATAACCCATAGCAACAGTCAATTACCCTTTGTATTGGTCAATATCCAACACGTTAGTGTTGGATATTGACCAATAACGGCCAATAACAACCCCTACACCAGTCAATAGCAAACCTAAACGACAGTCAATCACACAGCCGAACAACAGTCAATAACGAACTACAGAGACTGTCAATAACGACCCCTAGCCTTGGTCAATAATAAACGTTAGCAATGATCAACAACAGTCAACAATTATCTTCAGCGAAATTCAGTATTAACCCATAGCAAGAGTGAATAAAAATCATTAGTAACTATTAATAACAACACCGGTAAACAGTTAATAAGAATCCACAATCGTTAGTGATAACCCATAGCAACAGTCAACTACCCTTTGTATTGGTCAATATCCAACACTAACAACGGCCAATAACAACCCCTACACCAATCAATAGCAAACCTTAACGACAGTCAATCACACAGCCGAACAACAGTCAATAACGAACTACAGATACTGTCAATAACGACCCCTAGCCTTGGTCAATAATAAACCTTAGCAATGATCAACAACAGTCAACAATCATCTTCAGCGAAATTCAGTATTAACCCATAGTAAAAGTGAATAACAATCATTAGTAACTATTAATAACAATAGCAAGAGTGAATAACAATCATTAGTAACTATTAATAACAATAGCAAGAGTGAAAAACAATCATTAGTAACTATTAATAACAACACCAATAAACAGTTAATAAGAATCAGCAACCATCAGTGACAACCCATAGCATCAGTCAACTACCCTTTGCATTGGTATCCAACAATCAAATCAATATCCAACACTAGCAACAGCCAATAACAAACCCTACACCAATCAATAGCAAACCTTAACGAGAGTCAATTGCATACTCGAACAACAGTCAATAACGAACTACAGATACTGTCAATAACGATCTCTAGCAACGGTTAATAATAAATACCTGCAGTGGTCAACAACAACACCTAGCAAAAGTCAACAATAATCTTCAGAAAAATTCAGTACTAACCCACAGCGACAGTCAAGAACAATCCTTAGCAACTGTTAATAACAACACCAATACACGGTTAATGGCAATCTCAAAAAACCATCAATATCAGTACTAATCCATAGCCACCATCAGTACCAATCCACAGTCAATAACTACACCTAGCGACTGTCAGCATAACAACCCATAGTCACGATCAATAACAATCTTCAGAAATCGTCAAGAAAAACCGGTAACAAAGCTCAACAAAAACCCGTAGCAAAGCTCAACAAAAACCCGTAGAAAAGCTCAACAAAAACCCGTAGCAAAGCTCAACAACAATCCGTAGCAACCGCCAATAAAACCCCCACTGATCAAGATCAATAGTAACCTTAACGACAGTCAATTACAAACCCCAACAACAATCATAATAAAAAGCCTTAGCAACGACTAATAACAACCATTAGCAACGGTCAATAACAAAGCCAAAGAACTGAAAATAACTTTTAACAAGGGTCAATAACAATCCCTATGAACGGTTATACATTTCAATATATGGCAACAACGACGTTTCAGCGATATTTCAAGTTACATAAGTCGACCAATAGACCAATCTTCTGATAATCTGATGTACAAGATGTATAGTGTTTTTTTTTTGTGGGAGATAGTAATGCCGTTAGATCTCGCCCACAAATGGGCCCTACCCACCAACACCACCCTACCCACCAAATTCGTTACCTCAGCTATACGTATCACTAAAATAGAGAATTATATTGATTCAAATCCGAATCGTTAACTTGTATTCTTACACTTTTCATTGTTTAAAAGATCTGATCAATATCATCGGTTCGTTTCCAAAGATTCACTGAATCAGTTTCCAAAGTTTCACTGAATCAGGGATACATATCGTAGGTCAAACTACTTTTTTTTTGTCTGGTTTATTTACTAATTAGTACTTTCGCTCCAAAATTGTTGTGTTCAGTTTTTGAAAAAAGCATTTGGAGAACTTGCAGACATTTTCACAATCATGTGTTTGTGTTTCCCAGGCGATGTCCATTCTCACGGATCTTCGGCTTGGTTTGCACGCAAGCACATATGTATACACCATATATATACTTAGGAATGCACTCAACAATGCAGCCAACAATCGAGCAACAATATCGCCGATTCCAGTTGAAGCTCCTCCTCGACTTCGACCTGCATGGTCATCCTAAGTTCCAGACATCCCCTTGAGTTAGGTCTGTTGATAGTTAGTTTCTAGCTGTCTTCTTGTTCTATTTGCCAAGCAGGTCTCTTATTCTCTGACTCTGGCCCATTCTCTGGCCACAGAATCGGCTTCCTCTTACGGGGTGAGAAAGGAAGGATGGTTTGCCGGATAGGCAGATGGACGGGATTGGACCAGACTGACGTCACCACTTGAACGTATTGTGGACGATTGTTGAAATCCGGCTGCCGTCGACGTACCATCATCAGCGGTAAATTCAAGCGTCAGTCAAGAACTGCCCGAGCAGTTTAATGAAGAAAAAAAACTGAAATGCCATCAGCTTTGAATCCATTGCGTTTTGGCATGGTAAATATGGAAATAATGGTTTTTAAAGAGAAATATTGCCTTGTTTTCACTGAAACAAATGAGTGGTTGAGCCAGTTAAGGTAGATGTTCCAATTTCCGATCACATGCATTTTGAAAAGTCTATTTTAGCAAAAATTACTGTTTAGAAAATTAATTTTCCGATCATAAACTATTCTTAGTCATCTAAAAAAAATAAATAAAAAAAATAAATCTTTGTTAACGTTCAGAGAATCCATTTCTCGATTATGAGTGGTTCTTAGTCGCCTAAAAAAAAAATAAATAAAATCAATACTACTAATTTTTTTCGATAGATTTGACAGTTAGCCCTCTGCCACCGCTGACTTATCCCCACTCTAGCACCACAGAATGTGTTTTCCATAGTCCCCACAAGGCGGCTGATTTGACGATATTTGACGATGACGGTCATTTGAGTAAACAGAGGGTTAACCCTCTGTTTGAGCTATCTTATCCCCACTCCAGGACCATATAACGTGTTTCCCATTGTCCCCACCAGGTGTCCGAATTGACGCTTTTTGACGATAACCGTCATTAGCACAGACAGAGGGCTAATTCCTTATTTATTGCGTCAAAGCGAAAGTTAAAGGGTTATAAATTTTAATTGTTAAAACAAACGGCAAAAATAATCAAGTTAAAGGGTTATTTTAGGTTAAAATTTAGGTGATCAGGAATAGGGGTATTGAAATTTTTTTATATAAACACTTGTCTTTAAGGTATTTTTCAATCATTTACTTTTTTATACGCACAATTTAATAAAAATAGTCAAATTATGCGAGGGATAAGTTTTATTCTAAGTATTTATTTATTATTTATTCTTTTTATTCTTTTTTATTCTAAGTTTTTGTTTTTAAACTTTAGGGAAATTTTATGTCAAAAAAACTCGAGCTCAATCATCGGAGATTGGGAAATCTACCTTACTTTAGTAGTAAGAATTTTCTGCTAACATTTTATTAGTTGATGTAAATGTAAATATTAAAATTGTTGTTGCAACACACTGAATAGTTACGCCAACTAATAAAATTTAACCCCTCAATGTTTTGAAATTCCTTGTATATTCCTTCTGTAATACATAGTCCCTTGTAATTTGTTGTAATCTCTCATACTCCTAGTATTTTCTGGTAATATTCACAGAAATCTATTCTAGTAACTTGTAATCTTTTGAAATCCTTTTTAATTGGATTTTTTTCAAGGGCGCTGGGAAATTATTTTTAAATAATTAAATTAAATAAAATAAAATAATTAAATAATTATATTTAAATATTTAAAAAACAAAAAATCGATTTAAAAATCTCAAGAGTTAATTATTTGTGTCCTTAAAAATAATGAGTCTCCATTTGCTACCTGAGATCAGATAATATAAAAAAATTTTATATACGTTTCATCCTGCCGCGCCTCAAGTAAATTCAGATTCAACCTCGTCGTTCTGGAATCTTTATTACCTCGCGACGGTAAAGGACCGAAGGTACAATTTTAAGGGAGAATGGATTTTCATAGACACAGATGTCTCTGCATGCCTTACAACTAATCCTGATTTATTAGCCAACGAATATCGCAAATACCTCGGTCTTGCAGACATTCAGATGGTGCATGAGATCCTCGTTTAATTGGAAAATTTCTCGCGAATAAATATTCTCTTTGTAAAAAAGGAAACTTTCATTATTTTCAAAAGTTTTCTTAAAAATTTATAAAACCATTTTTTCATTACAAAAGTATTCTTTTTTTTTTATTAGACCAGACATTCACATATCTCAAAGAATCATTTCATGAATTGACAAAATCAATATAATCTCAATTTTAAACCCCTGGGAAAGAGCCCTAACAGTACCGTTCATTGCATCAATGTTGCAGATATATTTCCTGCAATCATGAAACTATTTCAAGAAATGATTCTGCAATGTTGAGAAATAATATTAAATGTCTGCCCTTTGAAATGGTAATTTCAATAAAAATTAATTAATTAATAACAATCCAAGCTAGTGTTTATAATATTTAGGAAGTGAAACAATACAATATCTATGAGAGCATAAAAAACTTCTGCACAGCGCTAGGTGCCACAGAAAAGTTCTGCGCAAGCTTTTAACAAAATTTGTTTAAATGAATTTCTACCATTTCAAATGACGGACATTTCATATCGTCTCTCAATATTGCAGAAAGATTTCAGAAATCTTTTCATGATTGCAGCAAATATATCTGCAACATTGATGCAACTGATGGTGCTTCTAGGGAGGCAATATTTTAAATTAAACTTTGAATAGTAAAATAATGTATTAGAAGTAAACTTTACCCCTTTTTTAAAAAAAGCAAAACAATTTTCTGTTAAAAGGTTTTCGAGCTTGAAAGCTCTTTCAAATGATCGATTTTAAATAAACCGACCATCAATAAATTTATAATAAATTTATTCTTATTTAATAACTAATTTAATATCCAGAATTAAAAATTAATAAAGAAATAATAATTATTATTATTTTCACCCTGATTTTCTATTAATAAATAATTTTTTGTAACGTAACGGATTTCGTGTACTTGTTTTGACGGGGAAAAATTAATTGTTTCTCGTGACACGAGAGTCGCTATATATAGTGTCGTTCAAAACTTTCCCACGTGGATCATGCGTTGATTTTACAAGATAAAAGAAAATTACCTCGCTTCATAATGTAAAAACACAATGTATGAGAAATTCAAGTTATTTTAACACTTCTAGAAACCATGAGGAAATTAATTATGGTTTAAAATAGAAAAAAAGTTATTAAAGACCTTCAAATTTAAAACTGTTTTCG
>JBAGKK010000304.1:871660-900175 GCA_037177015.1 Euceroptres primus | reverse complement strand
ACGAGATATTTAAGTTATTTTAAAGTAATGTTTACAACTAGTCACACGAATCGTGGACAGGGGTAGAAAAATACACGCGATTTTAAATAGAAAATAAATTCAAGTTGAAAAACAAAGAGGAGAGATGAATTCTATTACCATCTACTATTACAATTATTATTTAGAAAAATTATTATGTAATCTCGTTAACCGACTGAGGGATATTATTACGATTTTCGATTCATATTATTGCTATGATTTTGTTGAAATAAATAGAGATTGTATATGTGCAGAGAATTTCTCTTTTATTTTCTGGTTTAGTCTTTAGTTTTAGATTGTTAGATTTATTCGATTGTTTTCAATCGAACTTTCAATCCGAGGGATTAAACAATCTTGAAATCTTCTGGGATCTGAAAATTCTTAAATATTTTAAATATAAAATGTTTTAAGTTCTTTAAAATCTTTTCAACTACTTTGAAATCTTTAAATCTTATTTTTATTTTCTATTTGCTGCTTGGTAAAATGTAAAAATAATGTAATAATACTTTATTAATTTTGCAAATGTTTTAAACATAAAAGTGTTTTAAATTCATATTTAACAATTTTAAAATGCGTGGTCTTTTTCTTTTTGTTTGAATAGAAAATTTCTGCTTTATTTCTTATTGCTAGAGAAATATGTGACGTGCGCCGAAGAAAGGGGGCTTACTCTGAAAAGTGAGATTTTTCAGGGCGAGCGGTCGAAGTCGACCCGATAGATGCGACTTTTAGGGGAGAGGGTACCTAACAACTCAATTATTAGCCATAATAACACTCAAAAAATTGTTTCGATGATTTCATTAAGAAGAGCAACTCAAAAACTATCGATAGGTGTAAAAACCTCGATTTCGATTTTTTTAGAGTAAGCCCCCTTTCTTCGGCGCACGTCAAATATAGATTTTTTCTTGAGTATATTTTAAACGTAAGTCTATCATATAATTCGTAATTACTGTATTGCGTGTTAGGTAATACCGGTTATTTTAACTTTCGTGCTGATTTATCATGGAAGATTAAGAAGGATTAGTTTCAAATCTGTCCTTATTAGTCTTCAAGACAAGAGTCATTTATTACAAATTAAAGATTATGATTAGATCTTTTTAAACTTTTCTTATTCAGAATTATGCTGCCGTCCAAAGTAAAAAGATAGGTGAATGACTTTGTGGTTTAGGGTTCTCTTTAACCTAGCAATGGAAAAGTCGACCTAAGCGACAATATCGCTTACCTATCTTTTTACTTTGGACAGCAGTATAGTAGATTTATTTATTTTTATTTCAAATATTTTTTACAACTTTTTTTCTTTCTTGAAAGTAAGAATCTAGGTTTCATAATTCATTTGTCCATTTTTATATGGACTTGCATTTTTAAGATTTTATTTAAATGATGAATCTTCTAAACTAAATAAACAAAAAGTTTATATTATGGCGGGAAAATTTCAAATTGATAAAAAATTTAAATCGTTCCATTTTGAAACACCGATCGATATTGAGCCGCGCAACTTCCTACTTTATCGACAGATTCAAATTCTTTCAATTGCTGTCAATAATGAGTTTCCATTTCACTTTCTGTCCATTTTTTCGCGATCCGAGCTCAAGATAACTAAAAAAAAGCATTTCCTCGCAATTTTTCCTCTCCAACAAGAACCAAGAACACCGCCTCCACCCGTAAATCGCACACGCGCAAAATCCTCATCTTCCAGAAAACATAAAATATGGCGCTGCAGTTCCTCTTTCTGATTGGACGAAACTGGGATTCCCCCCTCCAACGTTTCCATCAGTCGGGCTCGGATCGCCGTCGCGTGAAGTGTGTTCGTTGTGTTTTGTGTAAAAGTGTTTGGATTTCTCACTAAAAAATCAAGGTAAAGAAATGCGAGTTTTCTTCAACAATCATTTCGAAAATTCCCAACCGCGTGAAAAGTACATCAACACCTTTTCGATGCCGGAAATGCCGAATTTGAGCGACCAGGGTGAGTTGAGTTTTGACAGAGCCTGCTGCAATGGACGATGAGTGATCCTTGCCAGAGTCCTCGCGAACTTGCCAGGTTCTTTCTTATCAGTTTTTTAAAGAAATTTTGTCCCGAATTTTTCGTCTGATAAATTTCCGGCTTTTGGGAAACAACAAGCCTGTGCCTCTCCCTCGAGAGAAGTCGCGGTGGCGCTTCGAGTCTCGTATGCACTCTCGGGATCGATACACAGGACACACACCGTATCACGAGAAGTTGTAGGTGTGGGGCTCGTTTTTCTCTGTGTTTCCATGCGTGTGAGTGCGTGCTCCAAAGAGCGGGGTGAAATTTTATTTTCCTCGTCCACGGCGGTTTTGTAGGGCCTCAGAGAAATTTAAGAGGACGCTTTCGACCCGCTGCCGGTCATGCGGGTGATAGGGTCGTAAAAAACTCCCCCCCCCCCTCGAATTGTGTGACAGTCACTTTGTGTTCGATGTCGTTCGCTGGACCAAATCCGAAAAACAAGGGTATGTTATTCGAGAGTTCAATGACGTTAAAGCTTAATTTACACTATAAAAATGTCCAAAGGTTTAGATTCAGCTTTTATATTTATTTAATTATTGTTATGGTTGGTTAGACACAATTATTTACTTTGATTTAGAGTTTAAAGATTGTCAATTTGAAAAAAAAAAGTTGATTATCTCAAGTTTGGGACTTTGGGGTTAAGAATTTAACATTACTTATAAGTAAATTAACAAAGAAAATGTGCTTTCTTTACATGATTGTCAATCGCCTTCTTTGCTTGGGTATTAAAACGTATATTCTTGAGTCTCCTGAGTGAAAATGACAATTGAATTCTAAAAGTGTATTTATATTGTTGATAGCGTGTTAACAATCGAGAGAGGAAAAATTGGTATAAATGATTCAAATCGAGCATAAACGTCAAAGTTTCTAGGTTTTTAGATGTCAGAATGTCAGTCTGACATGTCAACATCAGTCAAATTTTAAATCTTAAAACTTGGAAGAATTAATCGATTGTTTTTCATTCGAAAGCTTGAAAGGATTTTCTTTTCTTTTTAATTTGCAGATTTTCAAATGTAGAAATTGAAAATCTAATATTAGCTTAATTTTAGTTTTACAATTATTCGACGCTTATAACACTGAAGTTATTGAAACTTACTCTTTCATCAGCAGTATATTCTAATTGCTTTTACCAAGGGAATTGTAATAATGTCGTGATGCGACTATATTAGGTTCTAGGTTCTGACTCATTCATTGCACTATCGCAGAATCACTTTGCCGGAAATTGCTTTGATAAACCTGGGGCCGACAAATGGGCGCGTGGAGTTAAAGACGCTTTAACACATTTCATTCGTCAAGCAAACAAGTAGCATTGTGTCACTAAACATGCCACACAATTTCTACATTTCCCCTCACAATCAAATAACTTCAATTTCAGGTTTTAAATTGCTTTTCCTGGCTCAGCAAATATGCATTAAATTCATTCGCATGCAATATTTAATTTTATTTCGTACATTGCACAACAAACATTTCAAAATAAATTGTAACATACCTAATAAATATTTATTTTACTTTAATACAATCTACTTTTTTTAAAATTTATATTATGGCTCTATGAAGTTTTTTTAAATTAAAGGATGCTAGGAGATTGCTGTGTCCAATTAAAATTTAAGATCAAATTAAATTTCAATGAAATCTAACGGATAAGATAAAAATAAAAATATCCTTAAGATGTTGGTACCGTAATCAGGAAACTATTAACTAGAGTAGATCTAAAGAATTACTTTAATTGAAATTTCGCTGAAAATTTACGATATTACATATATTGAGTTTTTTCCTCCTATAATCTATGCTCTATGCACTGAGAAATTTAATTAGCTGTGGCAATTAAAAATAATGGAGGTTTAAATTAATAATATTTTTCCTGAAATTCTGGGGAGTAAACGAGTAAAATCAAGAATATTTTAAGCTAAAGTGCAACACCTTTTTTATAACAGTAAAACCATTATTTGCTTAACGAAACGGAATTATTAAACGAAATAATGTTGTTAAACGTTTACGCGCGTCGGATATAATTATTATTGTCGAGTTACATTTCGCCAACATTCAGCTAAAATTATCCAAAATCGTTTAATCCGAGGTTTAATCAAATTTCCTCACCATTCTGCATTTTCAGACTAAACGTTCCATTCATTAGAGAAAGTTAGAAATAATTTATTGAATTGAATCTTTTAGAAATAGAACTTATTCAAAATAAATATGAATTAAATTTGATTATCATTGTTTGAATTATGGAATTTTTTATTCAATTTTAAATGAATCCTTTGAGAATTTAGGTCGACAGAGGCAGTTGAATTAGAAATTGCACTTCTGCTCGAAAATTTCGAACTCCCTCCACTACGGAGTAGTGACCTGATTAAACCTAATTAAAAATTGATAAACGTCTCGCTTTATGAGGAAAGTTCCAATATTCCTTGGCAGGTAATTATGTTACATCATATGCACTTTAGGGTTCAGGAAGAGAATAACGGTTCGATTAAAGGCAAATTGATTTGTGTGTTGTAGAATATGTAGAGAAGAAAATAGAACTCATTTTTTCATCCCAGAGCCTACCCACGGAATAAAAAGAGAATAGAGATGAAAAAACGGTAAAGACCAGTCTTTAAATAAATAGTACTTTCGCTCGTGAGTCTCATTACACGCGACTCGTTGCGGGAACTATTATAATTCAATGATAACATACTTACCGCAAGCACTTAAGTACTTGCAGCTATTTTCTACTTAAGTAGAATTGTAGAAGGGGTTAAAGCTGTCACCATCTATCAGAATTAACAATACGATCACTAAAAGTCTCGTGTCTTCAATTCTATATTTCTTATCTGTTTTACAATAATAATTATAGCAGACATTGTCTCTTTTATTCGATAAATCATTTCAAGGGGTCTTATTTTCATCCTTCGAAATTTACAAAACACTCGAAATCTTCTAGATTTCTAGAGTTTTCTAGCATATTTTAAAATCCTCTAAATCTAGAATTTTCTTCTAGAATCCTTCTAGACTCTTCTAGAATACTTCAGTCTTCTAAAATTTTCTAGAATCTTTGAATATTTCTCAGAATCTGTTAAAATTGTTCAAATAAGTATCCGTCTAGACTTTTCTAGAATACTTCAGAGTCTTCTAAAATTTTCTAGAATCTTCGAACATTTCTCAAAATCTGTTAAAATTGTTCAAATAAGTATTCTAGATTCTAGGCTATTCCAGAATCTTCTATACTCTTTCAGAATCCTTCAGACTCTTTTAAAATCTTCTAAAATCATCTAGAGTCTTCAAAACTTCTCCAAAATCTGTTAAAATTATCGAAAATATTGTAGAATTCCTCTCACAGAAAAAACGAAGGATAAATTTTACCTCTATTTCGGGGTAAAAATTACATGTAACAAAAATTAACTTCACAGGATAAATTTTACTCAAATATCGGTTAAATTTTCTTTTGTTTTTCCATGACAACACATGTATTTTGAAGGACGTAAAGTTGTCTGAATTAAAATTTATCCTTCTAAAAAATTACTTGCAACAAATTTTCTCCTTAGTTTTTTCTGCGCTAATAATTAAAAAATATTAATGTTATTGTTATTTAATTATTTGATCTTACAAAGGTTCAGAACTTTAATACGAGGTTTTAGCACATTTTTTAATATGTATTTACTTTATATCTCTTTTATTTGAGAATATGAGATTTATTTTATATTTTAAAAGTCCGTGAAGCTTAATTTTTTTAAAAAACAAATTTGATACATGTATTTGCATTTTAGTTAAGAATATTTAACTTTGTTACAAATTTGCTTTTTTATTATCTGGGAACAATGTACCGTCAATACAGTATTTGCATTTTGGAGTCCTGATTACTATCATTCCATGGTTATTAGTTTGATTTACATTATAAATACCGTCATGATTAATTAACCACGCATGAGAGGTATTTAAAATTTGGAAAGGTAATATTTATTAGTAAAATTGAACAGAATCCGTTTACAATTTGTAATACAGAAGCATGACGAAATGCGTCATTGGAATGCACAGATGCATTGGATGCATTCAGCATCGCGATTCAAACAATTTTATCCAGTGGCATGTTAGTCAAGCTAAATGCCTGTAGAACACATATCCGCCGGAAAAAAAACTTTGAAAATGTTTGCTAAATTGCTTTTCCAGGGAAAAAAAAGAAAATAGCTCTAACATTTTAAAATCAATATGTTAAGTTACAGTGGAAAAAATAGGTCAGTTCTAAAGCTTAAGAAAATTTGGATTGATTAATTTCTTTCCTCACAATAACTGTTGTAAATAATATCCTCAGAATGCAATGCAGAAATATTTATTGGAAAAAGTAAGCTACTTACGATCTTGAAAATAATTATCAATTGTACAAATTTATCTGAATGAATGAATCGTTATCATAATTTATATAAATTCTAATAGTTAATTGCTGGGACTATAGAGGGTGTTGGAGTGAAAAAAGAGGGTTAAAGAGAAACGAAGACTTTTGACCTGTGAGTTAGCGTAAAACAATGTCAGAGTGCCTCGGGCTTTAGAAAATACATATTTCAGGACCCTTTGTGATCGTGGTTTCCACGGTGAACATTTTCCACGTTCTTCGTGAAAACGTAGCCCTAGGCATTGAATGAAAATAACATTTATAGCAGCTTTCATTAATCTTCGATTAAAAGTCCTCAACTCCTTTAAAAATGATCTACTACGAATTGATAATCCTGAATAAACGAAAACACTTATCTCGACAATTCAAAATTCGAAGAAAAACATAAATTATAATTTTTCTAATTAATTATTCTATCAAATTTCATATTTACATTCATCTATATTTACAAAAGTTATATTGTTACTGTTATTAACAATTTTATAAATTGCCTCTTAAGTTCAATCTTTTTAATTTATAATATATTTGTCTGGATAAAAAGTAATTTTTCTAAGACGAAACAGTTCCTAGAACCTGATCAATAATATTTTCCAATATGAAGGACTGCCATTTAAAAATTAATATGGTTGTAAAACTGGTTTTATGGTTACGGAACTACTTAACTTTATAAACAATTTGAAAAGTGATCTCACTTATATGCAATAATTTTTCATACATTTTTTTGCATGTTAGCATTTTAAAATCCGCAGTATGTAAAATACATTTTTCCCATGCGTTAAAATGCTGCAAACCTCGTAATTATTAGAACGAATTACATAGAAATAAATTCTATAATTTAATTTAGAAAAATAATTGTTTGTTTATTATTAAAAAAAAGGCTAGTGAACTAAAAAAAAAAAGTGAACAATAATATATCAGTACTAAAGAAGAAAGGGAATCTTCTTTCTCTTTTCTTGAACTGATGGATTGCCTTCTTCTCAATGTCCTCAACGAAAAAGAAGATGGAAGATAGGTGATAGATAGGAGAGGCAGGGAAAATCTGGCACATCTGGTGGCCACATTTATTTATGCGAGTGGTTACGTGTCGCACTTATATATATATTTATCGTGGGGATCCTTGCTTATACTTTGTCGCTTTTAAGGGAACGGCCATCTGCCTGGTCGTTATCCTTGTGAACTGAGAAACGTGTCCTGGACCCTTTGGACGGGCCAAATCCTACTCATTTCGAATAGAATAGAAATATAAAAGTCAGTCAAGGAGTCGATGTGGGATTCTTGAAATTTGATCTTTATTTTCATTATAAAATAGATTTTCTTTCAAAGAATCCTACGCATATAATATTTAATAATAATAAAAAATAATTGAAAGTCATATTACAAATTCACTGAAGGTTTGTTTACAAGTCTGCAAGGATATTAAATTTTCATTGAAGTGATTCACATACGTCCTAACCTAGACTCTAGACATCAAAGAACAAAAACGATTTTAATTTGAATTGCAAAAGCTTCTCTTGTCGCAAAAATTAAATTTGCATACATGAACGAACAAGTTCCCAAAAGCCCAATACTAAAAGAAAACATGATCTAACATCGTTCATATGTATTTTTTTATAAATGACAGATTGATGTTTTTTAATTTTTTTTTTTTACAGAGAGAGAAAGCTTCGAATCCTGCAATAACATCGCGATATTACTTGAGAATTATTCAAACATCAGTGACTCCAACAAGTAAATTTTTGCCCAGATCTGCTTGCCAAGAGTCGAAGAGTCTCGTGAGAGAATATTGCATATTCTCGCGGGGCCGATAACAGGAAATATAGACAGGATAATATGAAAGATTGGAATGTTTGGCAGTGTTGAGTTATCGAGCTGTGCTCCTATGGAATACGAAAGGCTTTGAGAATTAAAAAATATAGACCACGATAGAGTACGTATAAAACTATAGATTACAGAATCTATATGGATGGAAATCTCGAGGTTGTTTAGTGTTCATCACCAATTTTTTTTATTCTGACCCTTTTTCAAATCTTCAGCGTTCACTTTCTCTTCTTCATCATTTCTTGTCCGCCCTCGCTTTCTTCAATCTTTGCCTCCAAGTCCAAAGAAATCGTGACCATCACAATACAGCCCAAAATTCCCTTGAAGCGAAAATAAATTAGCTTCATTCAGCTTTTTTAAAATGAAAAAAACGAGACTTGAATAAGTTTTTAATTAAAATGAATCTTGGCTATATTTAACATCAGGAGTTAATTTTAACTGTTACATTAAATTAAAAATATCCTTACTTATCTACTTTATTCTATTTATTCTGTTCTATTTTATTTAATTTGAAAAGGTTTCATAAAATTAATTTAAAGAGGTAAATAATTTTAATGTAAAGGTTTCTCTTAATTTATTTTTATTTTTCAAGGTTTCTTGTCACTTTTTCGTTCAGTTCTGGAGATGGGGTAGGAAACCCCTAAAGAAGAAAGGAGATGGAGCAACTACTTCCGCCGATCGATTCCTGGGCTGGCGGTTAACTCCCTGGAGTTCCTTTATGCCACGCCTTAGCTTTCGATGTATCTGCTGTTTATGGGGTCATCAGGAGAGATCGAAATCGAAAACAATGAATGTCACGATTCTCACATCTCTCGACGAAAAGAAAAGCCCAGACGTCCTGATCTCTAGTTCCTAGAGACATGGAAGAATCCTCCTCGATCCATTTAAACATCTTCGTTGCCTCCATCTGCGGTTTTTCAAAATCTAAATCTGATTAGATCTTATCAAATTTCTGCTCCTCATCTTCACCATCTTATCGAAAAGGAAATTCATCTCTGAATCTTGTACAAAGATTTAAAATATTTGATTATTTTCAAGAGGCAAGAATTCTAAATTGAGTTTCCTATATTTCCAGAATTCAGAATTAATTTTTGTATTCCAAAGAATTTATTTAAATTTTTTTGGCAATAATGTCTCCTATTCCCCTATTTTAGAAAAAATACAGACTGTCATGCCTGTATACTAAAATCCCAGGTTAAAAATAATTTTACATTTTCATTTTTCCAATTTTCTATCGATTTTGCAAAGCGCTTAAAATTAACTGATTCTGAAGGGAGTGGGAAGTAGAATGCAATTTCCAACTGGACCATAGGATGGTTCTTATTATCCTTGGAATTCACTCCAAGATCGTATTTCCGTTGTTTCCTGTTTAAACTCTATTGTGCTCTCGATTTGTTCGAATTTCCGGGCGTAGGGCAAGCCCCCTCCCCCCTCTCTCTCACTCTCTCTTTGTCTACTTATCTATCTTACTATCTCGATCTATCTGTCCACATTTACGAACATCTGTTCATCTCTCTCTTCATTTATTTCTCTCTCACTCTCTCTGTCTCTCTCAACTCTCCCTCGGAGAAACATGATGCAAGCTTGGTACAGCTATAAACAATTGCAGAGGTAGTTCTGGCTGCTAGCAGAACCTATTATTCCAGACTACTCCATCCACTTTTTGAGTCCATTTAAAATGAGTTTTTATCGCTAATAATATCCCTTGGTTCCTTCGAGTTTAAGGGTGCTCTTAAGGAAATGGGAGAGGAAACAAGTCGTTTAGTATTGCAGTGTTCTTAACGATTTACTTTATTTTATGTGAAACTTCTATCTATTCGAATTACTAATAATTTGATAGTTGACATACCGGAAATATAGACTCCAAAATTAATTAACTCAACGATTCAATTTAAACAATTTCATTCCCATAGTCCACATCAATTTGATTTAGTTGCCTCGAAAATTCTTTGTAAAATTGTAAGGTCTTTTGATATTTTTCAGTCGTGAGGAGTAAGCAGTAAGGAATGAACATTTTGGGTTCATTAAAAGTATCTTCATACCTTCAGTCAACCCAGAACCTGAATGGAGTCTTTTCTGTGGTGAAGTATGATTTAGGATATATACTTGCAGAACCACGACTGAGGCGCATTATTTAACTTTAACACAACAGATTTCAAAGGGACGCGTAGAAATGCAGAGCTTTTAGATTTAGTCTCTTTAGAGTACGTCACGAGAGAAAAGATTATCCTGTGTGGTTCTGACATTTATAGCCTTAACCATTTGAAAGATCATGCGATATATAATGCAAGTGCGGGCAACTCTAGTCAATGTGCGTGTTTCTGCATTCCGAGGAGCTCATAAACCAATAAATTTTGAAAGAAAAAGTCTCATAATGTAAAATGGTAACTGCTTTACATTTTCCTTTCAACAGAAATACATAGAATTAATTAACATTTTTTAAATCCCAAAATATATACTCAATCCTACTTTTTAATATTATTTTAAAAACAATTTTATAACTATTTTTTGAAGACTTGAAACCAATTTAACAAACTTTAATGTCGAGATTTTTAAGTAAATTATTATCTTTTATTTATAGAAGTTAAAAAAATGTATAGAAGTAACAAAATCCTCAAGGAAGTATTTTGTTAATAATAAAATTTTTAATAAATAGTTAAAACTACTTAAAAAATGTTTCAGGTTTAATTTCTGTTTGAGTGTTTACAATCTCTGATGCAAGTGAAATTTCAAAGTAGATAGAAATACTTTCTTTAATTGAAACAATACTTTGTTTTGCCTGCGGTAAAATCATAAGGTCTACTAACAATAAGAAATCATAACTGAGTCATGTTTTATCTGTTTCATTCGATCGGTGCTTTAAATAGTAGGAAGATATGACAATATCATGCTTTGAAAATTGTAGGAATAATTTATCGCAAGATAGGACTGTCGATATTCTTACAGTCACAAATGAATACATATTTCTATCGGCTTTTAAAAGAATCTGTTTCCCAGAAAGAAACTTAAATTTTGCACTCGACACTATTCTTTTTTCTTTATTCAAACTTACGGTCTTATTCAGTAACAAATTAAATAATAAATCATACATTTTTTAAAATAATATATAGGTCGAATAAAAAATATAAAGATAAGTTTTTGGAAATAATTCCTTTTTTTTCTCTTATTTCTGTAAAAGTTCAGGAGAAGCTTTTAGTTTAGACCAGGAAGTTGAGGTCTTGTAGAATGTTGAGTAGAATAGACTCCCTCTTTGACAAGTTCTTGAAGATTAGTTCCCATAAATATTGGGCCCAATGGGGGGGGGGAAATTGCGTGAATCGTATTGTTGGGAGGTCGTGTCTTGTCTTAAAAAATAATCTACAGTTCCTACAATGATAAAATACTATAGTTAGTAGCCACGTGACAATGAAGCTTGACATTTCATTCTCTCGGGAAGCAAAGTTAGTAAACAGGATATACTTATACTTTTAAATAACTATACTTTATCCAATTGTCTATTCTATAGGCACTTGCGCTTTACAGTCTATACCATCTCAAGACTTAGGGCGTCCCTCCATTCATAATTCCGATCTGCAATTAAACGCAAGAATTCTTAGAATTTATGCGATTACCATACACTTTGATTACCCGGTATTCCGATGTCAATAATGCTTCGATTTCCCGGAAATGAAATACGGGTCACCCTTGATTTAATGCTCGCATCGACAATTTAATTATACTTCGCTTCAATTTATAGTCACTGCATTTACGCATCTCGTAATCATAATCCAGATTCCCTTCATTCTGATTTTCCACCCCTTCTATTTTTTATCCAATTTCCTGTTTTGAATTTATCTCTAAATTTTCTAATTTGTTGATTACTTCCTCTTAATATGAATTTGAAGAGTAATTTTTGTAGCTTTCTAAAAGAGCAGAAATAAAATTCAAAGGTATTAAATTCTTTCAAAATCTTCTGGAATCCTATCCTTGATAGAATTTTCTGGACTTTTTCAAAACCTTCGTACTCTTTCTCTATTTTCGTCAAAAAAAGTATTCTATTTTTTTTAAATGTGATCCTCGTTACAGTTTGACAGTTATAAAAATTGGTTTAAACGATCCTTTTAATGGTCAATCAATAAATTAGAAACCAGATTCTTTTATTATTTTACTTTGACCTGAATAAGTAGAGTATTTTTATTTTTTCAGAAAACGAGGTTCCTAGTTTTCACAATCGCAAAATTGGGACTCAGTAAAGACAAGACACAAATCACACGTTGTTAACGAAATTGCTCGTGGGAGCGGACGTAAAGGGGACAGACGTGTAGAAAAAGAAAAGACATTTGGAGTTTGCCGTTACCTTCAGCTTGAAGTCCTTGTGGAAATAGTTTCGTGGATTCTTCGTCTCTTTTCTGTTTTACTTTCCGTTCTTCTCCACTACTCCAGTTCGCGATGCGTTTCTGGGAAGTGAACTTAAACGGACATAACGGGTGCGACGACCTAAGCAGAGCAAAAAAGAAGGTTCTAAACTGTGGTGGTCGATAAAAAATTCTAGCCGGCAGTTATAGGCGACCCTTGTTCAAATCGCTAAGCGAAATTTATCGCAGCTGCTTCCCTCGATTTCTCACGCCATTTTTGAATTTTATTACTTTCTACTTTTTATTATTTATTTATTCAGTATTTCCCTCTTTGTGTTTTTGTCTTCTCAACATTATTTGGGGAACTGAATTGAAGACAATTTAATGTATTTAAAGATTTAAACCTTAGGAAAAGAAATTTAATTCTCAAGTTTATTTCAGACAGATTTTTATTTTCATTGAGTCTTGGGTCTTAAATATCAATTTCCTAGCACTTGAGTTAAATAGATAACGTAATAAATCAACTCGACTGCTCTCCAGATTTGCACCCGCCACATCCTAATCCTGCTTATCCACTGTAGCACAAATCTCAAAATTGTTCCTCATAAAATCGTGGAAACTGGGTCGAGAATTCAGGGTAAGTCTGAATCTGAGTTTGAACCAGCTGGCATGGATTTCATTAATTAAGCGCTCGTTCGTTCCACAACAGCGCTTCAAGCGTAATTGAATCTGGCCGCTAAAACGTTTGGGTACGTCCTGAAACGTTGACGTTCTATTAAAGATTAAAGTGCATTTTCCAACGACCTTTAGTCCGCACTTTACATTCGCGAAAAAACCGGCTTTTCTTTCTCCTTTTCTTCCCTTGACAAATTTCATTTTCCGAGAAAACTCGAATGAAGGAGCTTTTAGGAAGATCCTCATTAGGAAAGTAGAAGTGAGAATTATAAATTTGTGTCATTGTCAAAATGAAAAGTGAGGAAGTACACGGAACGTCTTCTTAATATTTCTTTCAAATTTCCCTGAAATATAACCACTTTAGTTTCTAAAGAAATAATATACTCAAAAGCTTAAAGTTAAAAACTACAAATTATATTTATAATTTTAAGTATATTTAAATATACTTAAAATATATATTTAATTTTAAGTAAAAAATGTTTTTGATTTCAGATAGTCTAGCATGTCTTGACAAGTAAAGAGAGGCTTTTCAACGGCGGTTTCGGCAGCCAAAGGTTCTCCAAAATGGCGGGTGGTCAGCTTCCGGAACAGTATATTGTACCACAGCTCGCGAGATTTTTCCACAGCCTGCCCCATCTCAATGTATCTCTTCACTCCGTCAACAACACATTCAACCCCCGCTCCGAAATCTATCTCGAGGTGAGGGGAACCAAATTTATTATTCATTAATAAATCATTTAGTTCCTAGGTATTTTAGAATAATTTTGAGTTTTATGAAGTATCAAATAAAAAGCAACAATCCTGACTGAAAAAAGAGTATTCTCTCTGAAACATTCTGATACTCTTTTCAACTCTTTTTTTTTTTTATTTAAGTTTGTTATTTTCGACTTTCAGAAAAAAAACTTAGGAATGTCGTGAGATGCAGAAGTGAAGCTAGAGTGGCAAGAGATAGAAAGGTAGAATGTAGATGGATGCCAGAAGTGCATGGGAATCCAGGCTGTGTAACTGGAAAGCACACAATAGCCTGGAAAGCTCAAACAATGCACAAAGGCCGTGGCATACACGTAATGTGCCCAGGGGCAGCATGCGGGCTTCGTGTTTCTGTCCACACCCCCGACAAACACATGAGAAATTTGTACACGTTCTCTCGTTTACTTTCGCTCGTTCTTTCTGCTCTTAGTTCGTCCAGAATTATTCCCTCTCATCTGCTCATCTCACAGCTTCACTCTTCACTCTATCCACGTGCTACTCTCGTCCTCAGAAACTCAAATAAGAAATTCCCAGCCGTGTAAACCTAGTGGATTTTATTTAGCCCGAGATATTTATTTCAGAGGAAATATTCGTAAAAAATATGTTTCATATATCTATTGCTACTACACTGAATTAACTTTTATCAAACGATGTGGAACTAAAAGTGGTGGAGAGATGTAATTCGAACTCCCTTTTTATTTATTTTCTTTTTTCTTGTATACAATTTTGTTCGCTGCTTGCCGCATCCGCCTCAACCTCTCGCAGGGAACTTTGCCAAAGTTTCGACCTGATGAAAAATAAGCAAAGTGGAAATGACTCGTAGCAGTTAATACTCCAGCGACTCGTCAGGCGAAATAATCGTCTTTTAAAGACTCTCTGTTGTCCTTCGAAGTTTAGTTTAGATTTCTCCATTTCTCCACTACGATTCCGATACCGATATCGGTAGAGTGAATCGAAACCGCAGACACAATCAAGTCTGTCTTTGACCTCATCTGACTTATTTCGTAGCAGCAAGTGTGTCAGGCTTCATGTCCATTTATCTTTGTTCGATTACATCACAAAACTATACGCTTTCGATGAGGTTTAATCAGTCTCTGTTTCAGAGAAAGCTTTCCAGAAATTCATGCCTTAAAAATATCATTGATATCTGGTAGTGAGTTTCAATTTTTTTTAAAACTATTCTTACGAAGGAAGGATCATTTAATTTCTGTGGAATATATATATATATATTTTTTTTTTTAAACTTTCTTTCATGGGGGAAATCCCAAATTTTACAAATAGGAATTATCTTTTAAATCAGGATTTGTTCAATTGATTCATTACTTTATTTATTTTTAGACAGAGACTAATTTTAAGCTTTTATTCACAATCCAGGAGCATTTAAAATGAGGTGGCTCAATAATCTATTTACGATTTTTCTGTATTTTCTGCAGACGTAAATCATTCTTCAATCCTCTTAAGTAAAAATAACGTTTCAAGTAGATCACCATTCGAAGTTTAAATTAAAATTTTAGTTCTTATGAACCTTAAATATTGAAAATGTATTTTTACCATTTTCCTCTAACTCATAATAAATTTGTTTGTTGTTTACAGAGTCTCGGTATATTGGGAAGCATCCCCGCTGCTTGGCTGATTTTCACCCTCTTGGTACTATTAGTTTATCTCGTGACAAGATGTTGCGACCGGAAGCCTCGTCACAGAAGGTCTATAGCTCTTCTGAAATGCTCCCTAGCAATTCTCGCTCTCCTTTGCTGCGGTGTCGTCGCTGTAGGCCTCTACGGTAATGACGACGTGCATAACGGCCTTATACAATTAATCACCGCCGCCAAACATGTAGACGATATGATTATGGAAGTGAGAAATCAGGTACCAACCCTACTTATCTACAATGACACAAATGAATCCTCAAACTTTCACATCTTCTTCCTCATTTATTTTTTTTTATCTAAATCCTGATTTATTTTTCAATCTGAACGATCAATTATTTTTTATTAAACTTGACCTTTAAAATCATTATTTGCAGACCGAGAAGATTGAACAGACAGTGCAAAAGAGAATTCTGACACAAATGACGGCTCTCGAGGACGAGTTTGACGCTCCAGCTAATAATAAAACGATCTTGGGTTTATTGTTGAAAGCTTCGGAAAGAATGAATCAGAATGCTAGCATCGCTGTGAATCGAAGCTTCGAAATTAGAAGGCCTCTAACCGGAATTAGCCTAACGGGTGCTGTCGCCTTGGCCGAGAGGATCGAACAATTAAGATGGCCTATTACCATGGCTGTGCTCAGTGTCCTTCTTATCCTTTGCGTGGTTCTGCTGGTCGGAGTCGCGCGCCATTCCAGATGCGCTCTTATTACGTAAGACATTCTGTCCACAAATTTTATTTCTCAAAATTTTTCTCATTTCAATCTATGATGCATCTTAAAAATTTGGACTGAAAGTATCTAAACTACAGCAGTTTTAGACATAATAAATTTTGATTTCAGGTTTTCCGTATTTGGCCTATTTGCTGTCATTGTCTCCTGGCTGATGGCCTCAATGTACCTGGCGACATCGGTAGCTCTCGGTGATTTATGTATATCTCCAGACGGATACATAATAAAATCGGCACCAAACGCTCTTACCTCCGAAGTTCTTTCGTATTACACTCAATGCGAGAGTACGTACAACAACCCCTTCACCCGACGAGTTCGAGAGGGAGTGAATGTTACAGGGAACATGAGGAACAACTGGAATACCATTAAGCAATTGGCAGAGCAGCTATTCAAGGATCATCAAGTATCCACGAAACTTGTGAGCATCAAAAGTGAGATCAACACACTGGAGAGACTATGGTCAGGCCTACAAACGTACCTCGACTGCAAACCCGTTCACAAACAGTACATTACGGGAGTCAAGAGCCTTTGCCACTTAGGATTGTAAGCCTCTTTATTAATAACTTCACTTTAAACTCTGATTTTTATGCTCTATTGTATGTAGCTATTTAAAAATATATTATAATTTATTTATTTATTGGCCGTTTAAAATTGTCCAAGTTTTTAAAGATTTCAGAGATTTTTGGCAGCCACTCAGATCAAGATTTTAATTTTCAGATATGGCCTCTCATTTATGCTAGTAGCGAGCCTCGCAGCTGGTTTTCTCTTCACGATTCTCGTCTGGGTGGATTCTCACACTTGGATCTACATTAGAAAACGGTGCGAATGTTTTTCTGCTTAATGACTAATTGATTTATATTTTAGTGGAATTTTGAGCTATAATTTGTGTCGTCTTGTTTCAGAAGAGATTACCACCAGGTCGACGAGCAAGATCCGTTCTTGCCCCCATCAGCGGCTTCGCAGGCGATAGCAGCTAGGACTCTTCGTGGCCAAGGGTCGTACCCGCCTACAGCCCCTCCTCTTAATCCAAATATTCACGGCAACCATAATACTATTAAGCAGCCTCTCCTGCTAACGCCGCCCCCGCCGTCTTACGCTACTGCGACAGCTCGAGCACGCCAGCTGCACGAGAGCATGTTAAAGTTTGTGCATGAATCTTTTTTTATGCTTCTTCCTTACTTCTCCGTCCGTAAAAGAGACTGGTGTAATGTGAACCACTTGAAAATAAACTTGCGGCAAGAAAGAATTAGCCGATCATATTTCAATAACAAGTGCAAACTGCCAGATAATAGAGACTAGAAACTGTCTCTCGTCTTTGATAATGTTCAAAGTTTTGCTTCGCTCTCTTTTACGTACCTTTATATTCAAGGCGGCTAGAAAATTTCCTTTAACCTGGAATTTCGTGTTGTTTTCTAAAATTTTTGTAAGTTTATTGTAAAATTGATTGATTAAAAAACTGGAGAGAGGAGTAGAAATAATTTTCAAGTCGTCTTGAAAGTGATAAAAAATTAGTTTAATTCACATAATTAGAGAATTTTTGAACGTTTTTCGTTTCTTAACACGATTGTTGTGCATTGCGTCTTAGACGTTCATAACTGAGAGTAGATCTTCGCTTCGATGATTTACACTTTACAGTTTACAGACTAGATTTTTGCTCGTTTCTTCGTTCGTTCGTTCAGATGATCGTTTTTAAATCTTTTCTAAGGTGTCAAATGTTGTTCAGAATGTGCCAAGCTCTAAGACTCCCAGCTTTGAGTGTTTAGGGTGCTAAATAACGAAGACGAAAAACTAAAGAAAGAACTAAAAAAATCACAGAAAGTGGAAAATCAAGAGACAATTATTCAAGTAATAGTCGAGTTTTTATGAAAAAAGAAATTGATAAGGTACATTTTTGTCTTCGTCGTACGAATCGTTGGATTGAGAAATTGATAGAGTTTCATTATTCATAATCCCTTAGAAGTTAAGCCAACTCTTGTGTGTTACAAAAGAAATACTACAACTTTGTTTGTTGGCGATTGGTTTTTACAGAGGTGGGGGAATTAACGGAAGCGGAGGTGATCACAAATCGGCTCAGCATAATCAGCACTCGACTAGCGGACGAACTGAACACCGTGCTGGGCTCGGAGACCAACCTGGTCAGTACGCGACTCTAAGCAAACAGTGTAAAACCTTGGAATCGAGTGATTTCTACTGAGGGCACGCCCCCTCGGGCCCGGGTAAGAGTTTTTTTTTTTTAATCAAGTTGAAACTCATAGAAATAATTTTGTCGCGCATAAATTTACAATTACAAATTTGTAAAACGTAATTTATTTATTTTGTAATTTCCAGGTAGGGAACCACCTTGGACGCCGAGTGTCGCATCTTTCACCGGCACTCTGTCTCACAATTCGCATGGACCCGCGCATCTGGCAACCTTTCAAGACTCTCGTAAAACGCAAACTCTGGATCCGAAAAATCTGGCAAATTTAAAGCGGGGACCAACACCCGCCTGGAATCAGAACCGGCCGTTGCCACCTAATCCAGTGAATCAACCAACTTGGGAATTCGAGTCTCGTTCACAGACCAACATGAACCAATTTCGTTCCCTCGTAAGAAACAAAGCTCCCAATATTCGGATACAGGACCAGGTGCAGGATCAGGTGAGAACTTTGGACCGAAACTTCTCTCGAGGACAGTTCAACGACACCGGTCAGAATAACGCCGTTCCGAATATGTATGGTACTTACAACCGAGCTCAAGGCAGACAGGAAAAATCATCTGTTCCCACTTTGAGCCAAGTTCAAGGCAGCGACCCTAATCTGTACGCGGTTACCGAATTGTAATCGCCTTCAGAACGAAACCAACAAAGCGAAACCAAAGTAAGCGATACGAAAAATGCGGAGTAATATTTCTATTGTATATCATACGGGTCTGGAGAGGTTTTTTTTCCAGAGGGTGTGAGAACGAGGGGGCGTAAACGACTCGGAAAAAATTTAAAAAGAAAAGGAATAGAAACTAAGGAAGTTAGACAATTTTGAAAAAATGAAGCTGCTCGAAAAGAGGGCGAATTACATTGTAGCTAATATGTATCGATCGTATTTGTATATCGTGTACAATGGCCATCGCAAACTTTTTTTTTTGTATTCTGACCACCTTCTTTTCGACAAGTAAAATCGAATTCAATCCGCGACTTTAACCTGATGCTTCTTTTTTCTTTTTTTTTATCGCAGACTCATACACGCTGTTGATCATAATTTTGGAGAAATAAACACTCTGCGATCATTGATATGCATTTAGAGACTCGATTGATGTGAGAGGGATACCAAAAGACAATTTTTATACATCTTTTTACACTTTAATACCCGTACGATTTATAGAAAAAAACTCCGTGTTCATTTCCTGTTAAACAATCGACACAATTATTATATATTATACATAAATAGTATATATGAGTATAAATATTATATATACAGATATAAAATTATTGAAGAAACGAGTTACCGTATGATGCGACGAGTGATAACAGTATTTATTATCTATTAGTGGAGTCCGAGACCGAACGCTTAGGGTGAATCTTGTTGCCCGTGTCTCTTTGAGAATCTCGATTCCCAAGTACTGCCATTCCTCAGGCGATTACACATTTTAAGTACAAAACGAGATGGAAACGTATGCTATTTTTCTCCTTCTCCTTCTTCTTCTTCTTCTTCTTCTTCTTCTTCTTTACTAATTGTCGCAAAGAGAAAATCAATCTATTCAATTCTCGATTAAATGAAAGTTCTTGTTTATAAGAAAACAAAATTCAGATTCTTTCGAGTTTCCAAAGTTTAGGAAACGTATTGTATAAAAAAATTTAATTGTAATTAATTGGAACTGATTTTCCGTAAACGGGACCTAAAGCTAAACAAGCACAAAGTCTGGATGCAATTTTCGAAAACGAGACTAAACTAATTCGAAAATTTGATTTTTTATGATGTATACCTGGACTCGATTGTCCTATTAAAAAAAGACTTTGCAACGAAACTTGATGACTTTCTATTGATCTATTTCGCACATCACTCGGCCAACCTGTAAATAAGTGGCGTAGACTTAAGCTAATGGCGTAAATGTGTAAAGTGTGATAATTTTAAATTTAATCTAAATGTTGATGTTGTAAGAGATGCGCTCAAGAGGATTTCTTTTTTGAACTTGGAGAAATGAATCTTCCTTGTGAGACCAGGAAAATATTATATTCGACCTAAAATGCTTGCCGATCGACGGGGAACACTTAGTGCCATTCCATTAAAGTTTATAACACGATAATTTTTATCGTACACTTTCCATCTTCAGCATTTCAGTCGCACGTAGCGAGTTTTGTTCGCACGCATGTTCGATTAACCCCGCGAAAGGAGCTTCTCGATTTTATAAAGATAACAATAGTAAGATACAAGAAATCGTGGCTAATGAGAGCCGCTTGTAATAGAGAAATTCAGCGAATGGTCGATTTGTACATAGTTGTAATATTTATTGATGAGGAAATAAGTAGTGTAGAGAAGCAGTTGCATTTAGATAAGTTTATAAGTAGATAAGGTATTAATCGAAGATAAGAATTTACCCTGAGAAGGCAAGAAAGACACGAACGCAAATCGTAAAAATCAATTTTAGGAATGAAAACCACGGACGAATTCTTCCTAAGTGAGAATGTCCTAGTCAGAATATGAAATAGAAACAGAGCTCGAAACTAGAATAAACTTGGGAATGTCGAGTCGTGAATGCTTTCCAATTTTGAGAAATGGTTTTTAATTTCAAATCTGGATGTTTTTTCAATTTGAAGATTTTAAAATTCAAAGCTTCAAATTTAATTTGAAGAACTTTGAATTCTCAATGTTTAGATAAAGTAGAACTATTTTCAAAGGAAGGATAATTTTTTGTTTTAATTAAAAATTTTGTTTCAGTCTTAAGTTTTGGTTAAAATAAAGTTTTGTATCTTCATCTAAGGCAAAAGGAAGGGAATCTCTTGCCAAATTCTTTGTAAAGCGGCTCAAGTTTTGAAAAATAGGTTGAACGACTTCTTTCTCTCTCAAATACACGTACTACTACGCTACTATTACCCCTAGTAATGTTATTAAAGACTCTCGTTGTAACATCGAACGTCAGAATGTTCGATCGTTTTCTTTTTACAATTAGAAATAAGGAACAAGACCCATGCGTCATTTATCATTCGACTGAAGACGATTCACACAACTTCGTCCATGTTTCACATTTCAAAAGAGGAAGATTTTATACTTTCCGAAATTTGTAAACAAAATCAGGACTATTAAATAAATGAATATTCTTTGGTGTTACAGGTACACATTGCAACTTCAAACTTTTAAATTTTCTGATGTTTCCAATTTTTTAAAGCTTTAAGGTTTTTAGAATTCCCAATTTTGAAACATGAAATATTGAAGGAGTTGATTCATCGATTACTCCATCGCAAAAGACTGCCGTAAGATGCACAAATGGGATCAATGCAGCATTCTGTAGAGTAAAGCGAGCCCCATACATAAATTTAAAATTTTGATAATAACTGAATGAAATTATCGAATCTTTTAAATTACTAAAAAAAATATAAAATAAAAAGTAAAGGGAACTTAAGTAAGACCGAAGCGAGGCCACGAATTAGCTAGTTCAGGTAACTAGAATTAAAAGAGTCGCGTCGTTAAATTTTAAATATAAAACAAAAAACAGATACTAGTATCTTAGACCATCAATGGTGAGAATTTCATTCCGATTGTTTATCAATTTTTGTACCGTCAACAAAAAAATCCAAAGCACGTCGCATCACTTTTGCTCATAAGTACAAAATCTATTTCATTTTTGTATCATTTTTCTAAGAGAGTGAGAGTGAGAAAGAGAGTGAATGTGTTAAGAGAGAAATTAATTCTTTGCATATTTAGAAATATTAGGAAATAGTTCCTAATTTAAATTCGTGCCTAGAATTGGCCTATAAAATTTATTTTCTATTGATTCAATGCATCATGAGTCAAGAACTGGTGATTAAAATTTCGAAAAATTCTTGCCTGAATTCCATTCTCTCCCGATGGAAGAAAGAAGTTAAATAATAAAGTTCGTAGAGGCTATTATAAAAAGTGTAAAATTTTCGAGATGTTTTTATATTTGAGTGTTTATTATAAATATTTAGAGTAAACAAATTTACGCGAAACAGCTAATACTTTTATTATTAATGTTTTTTTTTTGTTTTGGAAGTTATTGTGTCTAATTGCCATACTCTGAACTTTATTCCTCCTATTGTAATGGTACTTGAATATTATGAAAAGAGAAATAAAGATACAAATACAATGATTTTTTTTTTCTTTCTACGCCTTATTGATCATTTTATCCTGATACTAAGCACATATTCTTCAAAGCAATGAAAATAAAAACTCGGTCATTTTAATGCGAATTGCAATCATAAATATCTTATATCATTTTTTTAAGCAACGTCTATAAAAGCGAATAAACATTCCATTGAAAATATTCATTGGTAATAAACTTATCGGACATCAAATGTTACTTGTTATAATTTATGTAACATGGAAATTATTAAAACATTCTTTGGATTCAAGAACTAAATGAAAAGAATACAAAAACCTTTTAGAATCTTCTAGAATATTTTAATTTGTCCAGATAAGTACTGCGTTAAATCTTCTAAAACCTCTAAAAATCCTCTAGAATCTTGTAGATTTTTTACAATGTTTTCAAAATCTTCCTGGGACAGCAAAAGTACCCCAAAATCCAAAATAATAACTTTACCCCAAAATAATTTTCAGAAATATTCAACACTTTCATAATCTTTTAGAATCCTCAAAAATCTTCTAAATTCTATCATAAACTTTAAAAATCAAGTCTCTCAGATTTTTTTTTTTTTGAAGACTTAAAAAGTCTACATAATTTAATAATTTTAGGGAAATTCTGAAAACAATCTAGCAGATTCAAGATTATGTCTTGTAAATTTTGGAGGATTCTGGAATAGAACATAAGTAGTCGCTTATGGAAGAATTAAGAAGAATTGAAAACTTGAAAAACTTCAGAAAGCATTGAAAGAGTTTTTGAATGTGGTACCTAAGTTTCTATTTCTCATAATCTTTGGAAAATTAATCGGAACTTTGAATAAAAAAAGGGGAAAAAGGAATAAAATTGTTATAAAGGAATTTTGAGAATAGGGGGGAAAAAAGAAATAGGTGATTGATTCCTACAAAAATAAAGAATACAATTTACGGATTAATTGTAATTTGACTATCACCTTATAAAAATGTAAAGGAAACTTAGAAGGATTCCTGTAAATGAATATTAAATAAAAAATTTGTTTGGCAAAACCAGGAATAGTTCAACGTTAAAAAATTTGATGGCCCTAAAAAGGGCCGTTTGTGTGTATTAGTGGTTTGAAAACATTACAATCGGAACATTTTCTGGGGAAATTTACTTCTTCGATACTTTCTTCGCTGCGGTTTTTCTTGATTTTGCTGGAGCCTTCTTTGGGGAAGCAGGCGTCTTTGCTTTCTTCGGCGAAGCCTTACTGGCCTTCGGCTTGGCAGTGGTGGACTTTGCCTTTGGAGGCTTAGCGGCTACCTTAGCAGTTTTCCTCTTTTCAGCTTTAGCTTTTGGAGCTGATTTTTTAGGAGATGCTGGTTTTTTCGCAGCAGTCTTGGACTTAGGCTTTGCGACAGTCTTAGACTTGGGCTTGGCCTCAGTTTTGGAAACAGGTAATTTGAATGATCCGGCTGCACCTTTTCCTTTGGTCTGAATCAGAGTACCACTAGTAACTGCAGACTTCAGGTACTTCTTGATGAAAGAAGCTTGTTTCTCAGCATCAACTTTGTACGTTGCAGCAATGTACTTTTTAATTGCCTGGAGAGACGATCCATTTCTTTCCTTTAATGACTTGATTGCTGCATTCACCATCTCGAATGTTGGTGGATGGGTTGGTTTAGTTCGTGGTTTTTTCGCCTTCGCCGCAATTTTTTTCGGCGAAGATGCCACGGGATCAGCAGACATGATAAAGTTTTAATTAAATTTTGATCTTTAATTAAAAAAGTCTTCAACAACGATAATTGAATAGAGTTTCGCAGTCAAAATACTAGATGTGCTTTTAACAGAGACAGAAAATAGTGTCGCGCCAGACTGTTACTGTTTTTGGTTCAGAGCGCGGACGGTGAAGAGAAACCCCTCGTACTTGAGCGGCTAATCAAGACGAATACTCCTGGCTTATGGTACCGACTTTATTTATTTTTTATCGATTTCGCCGATTTTTGGTGTCCGCTCGGGACCAAAACTTTTTGGAATCGATAGCCTGATTTTCGGGACCAATGAAAACAGTTTGATCGTCAAGATTGATTTTGGAAGAAGGGAGCAAATTTGGATGTTTGGGAACAATGCTTTGAGGGAGAGACTTCACCCTTCTTAAACAATTGTTAATAATTTTGGTAAATAAAAATTTAGGATGGTTTCGAAAAGTGGGAAGGGAAAATCACGATCAGAGTTATTAATACAATACAAATTTTTTTGGGCAAAATTTGATTTTGTGGCTTTTTGAGAGGATGAAGTGAAGACATACAGTCGAGTGTTTGAGATCAAGAAGCGAGAGAGACGATGGAATATGATTGGAGAAGTAGAGGATTGAATTTAATGTTTTTAAGGGAAAAAGGATGTTTTTTGGATAATCAAGAAATTTTTTAAAGAACTGAGTTTGAGAGGCGGAAGAGAGGATTTGAGATTGGATTTGCGCTGGAGAGAAGTAAATTGCTCGCAGATCGTACAATAATTCAAGTTGATGTTCTTTGACGCAGTTAACTAATTCTGTTGATAAATGGATTTAGGTTTTTATTGGGATTTGACTATTTGATGATAAGATGACATTTTTTATTAAAGATTATTGATTTTTTTGCAAAAAACAATCAAAATTTAAAATCTTCATAGATTACAAAAAACCCTATTGAGTTTTTAAAAATTAGAAACAATGTATTGAGCAAGATAAGTAGTACATATATTCTTTATAAAAAGGAAATTTATATTGTAGGTAGAAATGTCTCAATTAAAATGTTAGGAATAACAGTTTTTAAATCTTATAATGTGTTTCTCAATTCATTTTTTGTGATTGCTTATGATTTCCCCGAAGGGATATTCACTCCGGAAATTATACTAGGAAATCTCATTCTATCTCTCTTGTTTTTCAATTGTTTTTCTATTTCTGCCTCCCTTCCACTCGTTGGCAATCGATGAAAATCAGAGGAATTCATGGCCGTCGATTGCCCAGTGAACAGCCCCTCGGATTGCCCTTTTTTAGCTTTGCATATTTGCCTTTTAAATAAAATGCAATTATGACCGTTCAAGAAGAAAGGAACCTAACGCCCAAACAATCGCTTTATATTTTTTTTACACAAATCGATAGTTTTTGAGTTTTTCTTTCGTGATAAAAAAAATTATTCTTTTATCTTCAAAATTCGAATTGTTAATAAACTGCAAAGTGAGGCCCTCTTATAGACTTCCTGTGTTGGACCGCCTCTTCAATCGCTCCTCCTGTAAACTTTAGCTCCCAGGCGTTAGGTCCCTTTCTTCGTGAACGGTTACAATAGTACATATTTAATTTTGGAATAAATTTAATTATTGTAAATAACGACCCTACTTGTGGTTTTTTTGTCATAAAGAGATTGATGGATAACAAGCTTGGATATAGTATTATTATTTATCACTTCTATGAAAAAATTTGTAAATAAATTATACCTAATCTTTAAATAAATTAATGTATAAATAATAAATTAATTACAAGTATTGCACAAAGATTAATACATTGAGTTAATAATTCATTTATAAAAATTGAAAATGATATTAGTTTAATGAAATTCGAGATTTCATGAGAATTATAAAGTTTTTAATAATGAATAATAAATTTAGAAAGGATAGTTTCCAAATGGCTAACCACGAGGGGTTAACCACTACTGAATTCAGGTGTACACTTGTTCCTAAGTTCTTTTTAATTCACCTTGTATTCTTTAAACTCTTTTGAATTTTTTTGAATTCACCTTGCATTCTTTTTTATTCTTTTAATTCTTTTGAATTCGTGAATTCAGGTATATAATAAGGCGTACATCAATAAGAACTGAACAAACCTTGTTGAAAAATGGATATTTTTATTGAACATAAATGAAAGAACAAATCGTCTTATAAACTCTCAGAGCCAAGTCATATTTTCAATTGCCACTTATTCCGCTTGTTTCACAATAATATTCGGTATTATCAGCAATGATTTCATTTAACAATAGAACAGTAACAAATATGCATTGTAACATCTCACACACACACACACACACACACACGCATACTGACTAACGGATTGACGGCACACAGCTCGATGGCACCGTTCACGCTTCACTGATTCTGACTCCCCCCCGAGCGTCCCTTGACCAGCCTACATCGCTCGGGCAGTCAGGGCCGCCAAACGTTGTTTACATCACGACTCTCTGCGCATTTACTTTTAAACGTTCAGAGACTATATACGCGCTCCTGAATTGGGTCAATGACACTCTACCCCCGAACCGTGCCGTCAATCCGTTAGTCAATATATATATAATTTATATCGTAAAGAAAATAATTATTTATTTATGTTACGAGTGGCGCAAGGGCGATGTTTTAGGTTCGATAAACTAACCATTATAATTATTATAACATTAGATGCATGCATGAAAATTCTTATCGCCTTGCCTCACTCGCAACTCGAACGCTCACAAGAATTGCTGACGTTGCATATTATTTAGTTCTAAATTCCGAAATTTTAAAATGAATTATAAATTCAGAAATCCCGGAAAAGAGATCCAGGAAATTCTATATCCTCTCTCTTAACATGCTTTCAGGTACTTAGGAAGATTTTTCAAAAATAATTTGGACACAATTTGCTAAAATAAATATGTATCCAAATCCGGTAATTATAATAATAAATATGTGCGAGAGCGCAAGGGCGCTCAATCGCTATTAGAAATTCAAGAGGTGAAAGCAAGGAATGGAAGAATGACAGAACGTATAACGAACTGAGAGAGCTCGGGCTCTGCATCCTCTCGCTACACAACATGCAAGCGTCATGCCATTGCCTCTACCATTTGCAATGCCTTGTGTTTCCCTTCCCACGCACCGCGGAAATATGTATAATCCGACTGCTATAACCGCTCGCATCTCGGCTGTTCAACACGACGTCCAGCCATGCTTCTTTCCTCCCCTCCCCAACCCATCCATGAATGATATACGTTGTGGAGCTGTCAAACTCCACGTGCTTTTCCAATTAAAACAAACTTGCTTAAGGAATTATACGTATTCCTAAAAATTATCCATAACTACAGGTCTAAATATTATTAAGTAAGTTTAATTAAGTTTAAACGTACTACTAATTAAATCTAGACCAGTAACGATAAAATAAACTCTAGTAAAAAATCATTGCCATTATAAATTAATGGTCAGTGCACTTAAAACAATTCGCTGAGCAAACACGTTCTCAAGCTCAGCGAAGAAAGCAGTAACGCGAAATTTCGCAAGTGCTGATAGCAATTTGACAGACACACGTATGAGAATCCTAATTATCCCTACTAATTCACTTCTAGCCAATACCAATTTCTTGTATAAACAAAAACTCCTACCACGCTTGACCTCGCGAGGAACCGAGGGCGAGTAGGGCCAAACCAAAATAGCAGTTTTCCATAGATCTTGGTAACGACCAGACTTGGAATAGCAAAGAACACGGATTCTTCCATCTCGCTCGTCCACCGTTCGGTACAGCCAACTTCCTCATTGTATGCCGCCTAGTCAGGCCCAGCCCAGTAAAGTGTTCTAGCTGGGAAGTCCCTTGCTGATCGCGCTGAGTGGACGAAAAGTCTAAAATCCTCGTAGCCGAACCAAGTCGACAGAGGAAATAATCAAATAAAATATTATTTCGGATCCGGGCAAAATTTTCGGAGAGTGATCTCGATAAATTAAGAATACCGAATCTCAAAACGGTATTGTTAAATTATCAAATTAGGATTATTGAGAAAATCAATAGAGAGAATATCGATTGGTTCCTATACTATCGATGTATCGATTATTCTCTTTATTTTTTTTATTTAAGAATTCTTTTTATTGATCATCAATATATAGTTTACAAAAAGGTATACACTTATATAATTTTTTGTTGGTGA
>JBAGKK010000304.1:708090-740083 GCA_037177015.1 Euceroptres primus | reverse complement strand
AAAAAATTTTTAATCGGTTAAAAATTGTAGCCGGAATCGTATTTTGAACATTTTTTCGTCATTTTGCCCCACTGTGCGACTGCCCGCACTTGTTGCTCAATATACTATTTTGAATTCGTAGAATTTTTATTAAAAAACAAGAAATAAGTATAGGTCAAAAATATTGTTACGGAAATTTCCGTACAAAAAGCATACAACACAAAGGAGGGACAGGCCCCTTTGTGTTGTTACGGAAAATTTGTGTTGTTACGGAATTTTCTGTAACAATAGCCTCGGCCCATATTATGTTTTGCTAGTTGTACGGAAATTTCCGTAATCCTTATTGCAAAGAGTAGTTGCATGAGCAAAAAAGCTTTCTTTTAATTAAAATCGAACCAAAAAATTTTCAAAAATATTTCTGTAATTTATAGATTTTCAGTAAATTGTCTAAGATTCAATATTTTTTTAGTCATTCGTAAATTTTAACGGCAAGCAAAGTGAATTATTGACAATTTTAACAATTTAATTTAAATAATTTAAAATTAAAATTAAAAATTAACAATTTTTTTAAACCTATTTTACAAATACTATCTAATTTAACAAATCTAATTTTCTAATCTAATTAAGGGTATATGATTCATAATGATCCCACGAATTACCGACCGATTTTTGTCTAGTGCGTTTCAATTTTTAGTTTTGAAAAAATCTTTTTTTCAAATTAAAACTGAAACGTACCAGACATCGATTACTTGATATATCTATTCCTTATTATTTCGTAAAATTTCAGCATTATATTTCTCTCTTAATAAATCCGCAGAATATAAATAAAAAATTGGTCGGTAATTCGTGACATCATTATGTATCAAATACCCAAAAACCCAATCTTCTATCGAATATTACAAATTCTATCTGGATAATTATAAATATTACCTTACGTTATAAATTAATTGAAATCCTTTAGAAGTTAAAAAAACTTTCGATTTTTTTTATTCTCTCATCTTTTGGAATAAATTTTACTAATCAAACTTCAGTTCATACAAAACTATTAAAAATGTAAAATCTATCAATTCGAAAATATTTAAATTCTTTATTTTTTTCTTGACAAAATCCTTAAAATATATATAAAACAAAAATTGAAATCTTCATAGTTTCAAAATAAGTATATATCATTTAATTCTTTTTTTTTTAATCTAAAACAGAAGTTCACTTCCAAACTAAGAATTCTTCAGCAAAAAACTAAAACAATAGAAAAGTTATAAAACCAGATCATATTACGAAATATAAAAATATAGTAATTATTTATCTCATAAATTACGTATTTAACAACCAAAAATTTTTATATTTTCCCATGTAGCTCATTTTTGTAACCACTGCTTAAGACATTACCATTAAATCTTTTTTAGTTTCACAAGCTGACAAATTACCAGAAAAACATCAAGTCGACTTCATAAAGTTTCAGTTACATAGCTATCCCCATATCATTATGCTGGAACGGTTTTTACAAGTGGTTAACGTTTATAAATTGTTAATTATACATTTATAAATGTAAATTATACATTTATAAATATAAATTATAAAACTTAGTACTTAAAAAAAGGAAAATTCGATCCAGTATCGATTATCTATCGATGGAAATTTGAATTTCCGGGGAAACACTTTCGTTTCGAGAGAATCTTAATCGCAGAAACCAGGCTGCAATTAAGAAACGTTTGATACGAGCTGCCGTTTCAAGAAAGTATTACTTTCTCTGGAGTTTTACGTACACGCAAGCGAAGCTGCCTTTGGAGTTGGTCGTGCTATTCATTTTCATTTCATTTCATTTTAATATTACGCGAGTAAAGTGCAAGTGGCCACGAATCGCTGGAGTTTATAATTTTACAAAGAAGACAAGCGATTAATTACAGCTTACGTCGGATTTCCATGAATGTTTGAAGCTAACGAACCGATGCGGTGATAAATTAGATAGGAATATTTTAGACTTTATAATTGATAATAGGGATTCATGAAACAAAATCAGTAAAAGTTTTTTCCACTTTCAATATTAATGAATCTTCAAAGTAATTCATTTTATTCTATATTAGTAAAATAAATTTAATCTTAAAAAATATTACATTTTATTATATGTATATTAGTAAAATAATTTTTTTTGCAATTCTCATAATCCAGAAAGATGCCTAATAAAGAATAAAGTTAATTTTTAATTAGAGAAAAATTTAATTTTGTTTAAAATTTACATTTTTGCTATTCTCTATTAAATCCCTCTTCCAGATTTTACAATCATATTTTTTATAGCAACTTCCTCTTACTCAAGATCAAGACTTATGGCAAAATGATTTATGAAACTTTCATAAAAATGAATTTCACGTCGCTTTTAATTATCAAGTAAAAATCCGGAAAGAAATTATATAATATTTCCGTCAACCTCTGAAAAAAATCAAGTTATTACAAGTGTAATTACCTCCCAGCCAGGAACGGAATTTTCAAATTTTTACCCTCACTTTTAAAGTTTTCAAAATAATTCTTCAATTTCAAATCAAAATGAATAATTCTGCCATTAGAGTGATTCCATTACATTAGAAATCCTTTATCAATTTCCCCATTTACGAATTTCATCCTTAAAAAAAGTTTGGAGGTGAGTTAACTTCTAACAAAATTAACCTCTAAAGAATTACATTTCAGAATTTAGTTTGCTAATAAAATTCACCCAAATCCAAATAAATCTTTCATCCTTGGAACAAATATTCCTCTCGATGGCACGAAATACCCTGACCTACTTTGGATCAACTAGATCTTTCTAAAAGGATCTAGAACGAAGAAAAATAGTTAATACTATTGCTAGTTTCGTCTTTAAAATATATTTAGGGCAGAAAGGCGGTTCATTTTAATATTTCGTAATCTCTGGAGTAATTAACGAACCGGTTAAATATTTGTCTCACGGAAATGCGAAAACGTAATGCATAATAAAGAGAACGGCGCGGCATCTCTTCCTTATTACAGCAGCCTCGACTCGTCTATATAGAAAACCGGAAGTTAATCCTTATAGTAAGGAGCGAAGAACGAACGGTTGATACTTGCGTTCTGTTCAAAGCTATAATTCACGCATGGCAGAATCGTCGCGATTTTTTGATTTTTTTCACTTTCACAAAAGTAGCCGCCTCTTGGTTGACTAGTAAGATGACCGGAATTCGTGCTGTGTTACGTGAATTACACTGGCCTCTGAGCGTAATTGAAACGTGCTTCTGAATCTATATAGATAAAAAGAACTGCCAAGAAAGGATGAAGTAATTTATGAAGAATCTCACTTTTCTCTCCCGCTTTTATTTTGACATTTATATAGCTATTTTTTAAAAATTTGCAACTTCATTTATCATTTCCAATTTGATAAATATCCTATTTTCAGACAATATTACTTCAGGGATCACAGCGGTTTAGTTCAATTTTAGGGGAAATAGAGGAATATGTTTTTGAAAACAGGGATTTTTTTTTAAAGGGAGAAAATTTTTTGATTTAAAATACCAGGGGAGTGAATAAATATTATTACATGCAATGTTTATATGTAGAAGCAGGAAAAAAAGAACCAAAATTAATTTCAATGCACTTTGGAACAGGCAGCAATACATTTCTTAGAAAAAATTAGTTTAAGTCAAAATTATTTGTCTAATAATAATTATTTGGAATTCATTCAGAATTCACCTTGAATTCTTTAGAATTCATCATGTATTCTTTAGAATTCATCATGTATTCTTTATAATTCATCATAAATTCTTTAGAATTCATCATGAATTCCTTGGAATTTAATTATGACCTCATCTCGAAATCACGTTGAATTCTTTGAAATTCATAATGAATTTTTTGTAATTGACAATGAAATATTCGGAATTCTTTGGAATTCACTAGGAATACTTCAGAATTCACCTTGAATTCTTTGGAAATCATCATGAATTTATTGGAATTGAATTATGAATGCTTTGGGATTCTCCAAAATTCACCTTGAATTCTTTAGCCTTGACAATAAAATCTTCGGAAATCACCTTGAATTCTGAAAGACTCCAAAAAATTCCTGGTGAATTCCAAAAAATTCCAAAGAATCCCTGCTAATTTCCAATGAATTTATGGTCAATTCCGAAGAATTCTTGGTGAATTTCGACGAATCTCAAAGAATTCATAATTAAATTCCAAAGAATTCAGTAGGGTTCATTGTGAATTCCAAAGAATTTTAAAGAATTCAAGGTGAATTTCGAAGAATCCTAAAGAATTCATAATTAAATTCCAAAGAATTCCAATGAATTCATTGTGAATTCCGAAGAGTTCACTGTAAATCCTAAAGAATTTAAAGCTCTGTGAAGCTCCACTGCACGGACTTACGGCTGCTTAGATACTGCGCATAGGTTTAATACTAATTTTATATAATTAATTAAAGATGTATTTCATCTAAAATACAAGTAAATATTTCAGATAAAATACACAATTCTCAAATGTATTTCAAATAAAATACAAAAATACAAAAATGTAGTTTGTATTTTATTTAAAATACATTGGCTAAATTGTATTTTCCCTGCAATTTATTTAAACTATGTACTTTATAGCGAAATATTTGTATTTTAAGTATATTGTATATTTGAAGTATTTTGTGCCCAATTCTGCTGAGTAAATTTGATGAAATAATGAGTGAACAGAACATTGCAAATAAAGTAAATTAAAAGGTTTTTAAATAGAGATACAAAATTTTTAAACCATATTCAAAACTTTATTTTTTAATGAGAACAAAATAAATTAATGATAGTTGACAGCAACCGCCATTTTTAAATGTAATAAATTTCTATTTATGGTAATTCTTGAAAAAAAAACTTGAAAAACTTCGAAGAAAAAGGGAAAAAGGGGGAGATATCTCAATTTAAGGGATTTTTAGATGATTTTGAGAAAAATAGGGGGAATAGGGGGAAAATGGGGATTATGGGGAAAATTCAAGATTATGAAATCTACTATCCGTCCATAAAATATAGATCCCTAAATCTTTTGCAGAATATCTCATTCGGAAAAAATGTAAGAAATATGAAACAAAGCACATTCAAAAGAGCAAGATGTCCTCTGTACTGTGAATGTCTGATAAAATATTTCAATTAGGAAGTTTTTTGTGATCAGAGAAAGATGAAAAAGTACCCAAATTTCAGAGTCTTTTGAAAATCTTCAGCTTTGAGATGTCACTGCTGTAACAAAACGAATGTGAAAAATATGTAAAATTTTTTATGTTTTCTTGAACCTTTATGGATTCAAAAGTAAAAACCAAGATCAGAAATTTGCATTTGCTAACATTAAAATTTAAGAAGTTTAGGAAGACGTCATCTCGGCAATTAACCAGCTTACGGAGTTCATTCTTGAAGAAAATTATTCATTATTTATTAACAAGAGCAATGTACGTAATATCAAGCAGAAGAAAGGGGTATTTTAATGTTTAAAAAGTTATTTTCTGTTGGCTAAAATACAAAGGACAATTCAATTGTGGAAAAAATGACCTGTACAGCATGAAGTCTTTTGACACGGACTCGTTTTTTGTCCCTTTCAGTAGTCAAGGATATTACGGTCAAAAAGTCTCCTGCTGTGCAGGTCATTCTTTCCACAATTCTTTCCACAGTCCTTTGTATTTTAATGAACAGAAAATAATTTTTAAACATTAAAATACCGCTTTTTTCTAGTTGATATTGCATACATTGCTCTTGTTAATAAATAATATATAATTTGCTTCAAGAATGAACTCCGTAAGCTGGTTAGTTTCGGACATAACGTCTCCATAATTTTTTTTAACTTGAATGTTAAAAAATGCAAATTTTTAACTTTGGTTTCCACTTTTGAACACACAAAGGTTTAAGGAAACCCAAAAAAATTGCACATATTTTTTACATTCGTTCTGTGCGAACAGTAACGTCTCAAAGATGACTATTCTCAAAAGATCCTGAAATTTGGGTACTTTTTCACCTTTCTCTGATCATGAAAATCTTCCTAATGGACTGAAAAATTTTATTAAACATTTACAGTACAGAGAACATTTTTATCAAACATTTACAATACAGAGGACTCTTTTGAATGTGCTTTGTCTCATATTTTTCGGATGAGATATTCTGCAAAAGATTTAGGGCTCTATATTTTATGGACGGATAGTAGCTCTGGAGCTTTTTCTTCTCAGACCTTAAGTTGCCAATTAGTAGAAGCAAATAATATAAGTCAATCTAATAAAAATGTAATAAAATAACATATAAATCCTAAAATATAATCAAAGTTGCTACAACATCACAATTTCAAAATTATCTGACTGTTATCTAACCAATTTTTCAATTTCTCTGACCGTTATCTGCCGTTTATAATCATAATTTTATAATTATAATTGTTAATAGCAATTAGATGTTGATGGTAAAATTGTCCTTTCTTCAACATTATAATTGTTAAATCATAATTATAATGGTTGAATTATAATTAGAATTTGTTGAATCAAAAAAATTCCCGGATTCTTTTAGATTTTCCCTGACTATTTTTAAATTCCCTGGGTCTTCAGAATTCCCTGACCTGTAGCAACCCTGATAATAATAAAATATTACACAAACCTCTAGACTTTCAGAATCTTTGGAACTCTCAGCAATTTTATAAAATTTTTTATGAAATCTTCTGGACTTTTCGACAACCTTATAGAATCTTCTAGAATATTTTTAATTTTCCATTCACTTGTAGGTTCGTTAAATCTTTTGGAATCCTTAAAAATCTTCTACAATTTAGATTTTTCAGAATGATTTAGAATTAGAGGTAGAATTAAAATTAGAGGTGTGCAGTTTGTCAGATCGAATTTTCAAATTTCAATGCAAATTGGTATCTTTTTAGCCACGCTTTGAACATTGAATTTTTCGAAAATGATGATATGAGAATATGTATCACCCTCGACGTGCAACGTTAATCTTACGTGCAACGACGTGCAAACGTTAATTTTTAATCTCTGACTAGTTGACTTTTTTCAACTTAAGCTTATTTTATTTGAATGTGAACTTTCGAATTTTTACTTATAAGCCTGAAGATGTCAGCAAACCAGGCTGACGAAACGTTGCAAATAATTGTGAATTTTATTCTTTATTGACCCCACTGATCAATCAAGAAAATTTCTTCAATTTTCGAAATTGAGTCCGATTCGGGAAGAAATTTAAGCTTCTAAGTTCTCTTCGAATGCAGGATTTCTCGAAACCGAAATTATTCAGTTGGTTTTGAAATGAAATCCATTTGAAATAAGGATCGAATTTCTAAAATGCGATTCAATCGAAAATTCAATCCGACCGATTTTTAGAAAATCGATCGTTATTTCAGATCGATTTCATTTCAAAACCAACTGAATGATTTCAGCTTCGAGAAATTCTACATGTTCTTTGTGAATTAAACTCAATTTCGAACATTCTACCCTGTTTCAGAGTCTTTTAGAATCCTCAAAAATCTTTTGAATTCTGCCAAAAACTTTTAAAATGTTTTAGTCTCTGCAAGCTTTTTTTAAGACTTTCAAAAAGTATACAGAATTTTGGGAAGATTTTGAAATCAATCTAGAAAATTCTTCCAGATTATGGAAGTCTTGTTCATTTTAGAATATTCTAAATAATTCTGCAAATTCTGGAATTCAGAATATTCTTGAGGATCCTAGAAAATTCTGGAACAGTCTAATATTTTTTGTAGGATATTAAAGAATTTTTGGATATTCTTTAATTGGGACTGTATAAAATTTTTTGAAAAATTTCTGAAAAAACCTAGAAGATTCTAGAGCAGTCTCGAATATTTTGGAGAATTTTATCAGGTTTCAGATAAATTTTGAAGATTTGAAAGGATTTTAAAAAATTTCGTGTGTCTTTTAATTTTGTGGATTTCTTAAACATTATTAAAGACTAAGAAGACTCTGAAAAAGTTTATGGATTAGTCTGGAAATATTTGGGAAAATTTTTGAAAATTATGGAAGATTTTAGAAGAACCTGAAGGATTTTGAAAGCGACTGAAGGATTCTGCAAGACTATGGAACCATAAAGAATTTTTTGAAGAATTTTTAAAGATTTCAGATAAGTTTTGAAGATTCTGGACCATTTGAAGAAGTAGCCATTTTTGCCAAAAAGTGGCTAAGAGTGACCAACAAATTTTCGGTTATCGTTCTATTTTTTAAAAATAAATCAAATAATAAGCCCTTTAATCAATAAATAAGCCTAAAAATAAGTTTCAGAAGTGATAAAAAAAAATTTAGGCATTTTATTACGTCAGAGATCACAGCGGTTCAGTAGTTCAATTGTGGGGAAAACAGGGGATTTCTTTTTCAAAAAAGGGGATTTTTTAAGAAAAGGGGAAATTTTTTTACTTATAAAACTACCAAAAAAGCAAGTAAATGTTAATGAATGCAACATTTTTATCAGAAAACTCAAATTTGATTAACAAAACCCATCCTTAGATTTTAAACTTCATTCTCGTTTAACAAGAAGGAGGAAAAAATATCTCATATATAAACAAAAATTTTCGACTGCTAAAACTGTGGACAAGAATTTAGATTTTCGAATTATCAATTATGAAATTGGCGACATTTTAACTTTTCAATAAATCAAATTCCTGACCTGAAATGAGTCTGCTTCAATTCTCCAGAGTCTTACAAAAATTTTCAAAAATCTTAGAATCTATTAAAATACTTCTCAAATTTCTAGATTTTCCCAATCTTTGGAACTCTTTAGGATTTCATAAAATCCTTCATGAAATCTTGTATAACTTTCAAGGACCTTTTAGAATCTTCCAAAATACCTATTTTACACTTTCAAAATTCTTATACATTCGTTAAATCTTCTGAAATCTCTAAAAATCCTTTAGAATCTAAGTTTTTTTTTGAATTTTTGAAAATCTTCCAGAGGCTTCCTGATTCTTTCAAAATCTTCTAAACTCCTCAGGCATTTTTTGGGACCTTTCAAAATCTTCTAAGATCTTTTGAACTCTTCCAGAGATATCCAGAATTTTTCAGTCTTATAAAATCTTCTAAAATTTTCAAATATACCTCAAAATTTATTATAATTTTCAAAAATATTCTACTGTTTCAGAATCTTTTAGAATCCTCAAAAATTTTTTGAATTCCGCTAAAAACCTCTAAAATATTTTAATCTCTTTCAGATCTTTTCTTTCTAGATTTTCAAAAAGTCTAGAAAATTTTATAAAGAATATTCTTGAGGATTCCAGAAAATTTTGGCACACTGACATATTTTGCAGAATATTGAAGAATTTCAGGATATTATTTAAGATTATTATAGGAGAACCCGAGAAACTGTAAAAGATTATGGAAGAATCCAGAAGAATTTAGATATCCAGAATATTGCAGAAGATTCTGGAACAATCTCAAATATGTTAGAGAATTTTTAGAGATGTTAGATAAGTTTTAAAGATTCTAAAAGATCTGAAAAAATTTCGGGAGTTTTTTGTAGATTTTAGAGGATTCTAAAAAATTCTGGAGATCTCTAGAAACATCCAAAAGATTTTGGAACAGTTTATAATATTCAAAAAAATTTTTCAAGATTAAGAAGCCTCTGAGAAAAACTGGAATATTTTGAATCAGTCTAAAATTCTAAAGAATTCTAACAGATTCGAATTTTTTTGAAAATTATGGAAGAATTGAGAAGAATTTGGAGGACCTTGAAAAAGTCTGGAGGATTCTGGATGGCTATGGGACAGGGTCGAATTTTCTGAAGAATTTTAACAGATTTCAAATAAGTTTTGACGACTTTGTAGGATTCTATGCGATTCTGAGAGACTTTTTTCGATTTTGGAGGATTCTAAATGAATTTGTAAAAAAGTAGAAAATTTTATTCGATTATGGAAGAGTTTAGAAGATTTGAAAATTATGAAAATTTCAGAAAATGTTGAAAGAGTTTTTTCAGAACACCTACATTGAGTATTTGACTTTCGATGTCTGTATAGCGGGGCGAAAGGAGCAGTTTCAACCCTAGGGTTGAAAGTAAAAAACAACTGACAGATACTGCTTAGCTACGGAATCACATCACGAATTGCAGTTTCTGTCAGCTGTTTCTTACTTTTAACTCTACGGTTGAAACTGATACTTTCGCCTCGCTGCACAGGCATCGAGTCGAATTTTCAATTTATGTCTTATGAAAAATTGTATACGTGACTCGGGGAGAAGCAACGATGTCAACTCGATGTCTCCCCTAGTTACGTAATATACTATTAAACGTCATAAGCTTCTATTTCTCATAATTCTTAGAAAATTAATTAGAACTTTGAATAAAAAGGGGGAAAAGTAATAAAATTCTCAAAAAATGGTATATTGAGAATAATGGGGGGAATAGGGGACTGCCTAAGAATCCTGTATTACGTATTTTCCATTTGAATTATAAACTCTTAGAATGTGAAAAACAAAGTCACATTTCAGCATAACAATAAATTTCATCGGAATACAAAATTTTAAAAAACAAATAATAATTTCTACTTCCAACAAAAAAGTGAGAAAAATGACTAAAGTTTTTTAAAAAGTGACCAAAAGCGAAAAAAGTGACTCGCTGGCAGGCCTGTAATCGATGAAACTGGTTAAAATGACCAAGAATTGGAAAATGCAAATTTGATCAGTTTCTAAAGCGGTTCAAAGTCATTGCTGGGGGTATTGGCGCGACTGCAAAGGGAAGGCAATTATCGTAGCGAAACTTGAACGTGGCGAGGGAGCGAGTGTTGGCGTCTGATACGACGGGTCAGATCCCCGGGGATTCTCAGGGACTCAAACCGGAGTATCCTACCACTCATCGCTCAGTTAATTACAGACTCCTTCCGCTCACCTCTCCCTTTCCTCTATTCGTTCCTTGAGAGTTCTTGCTTCCCAGGAAGAGTGCTTTAAAGCTCACCTTAAAAAAATAAAGAGAAATGAGAGAAAGAAGGAAAATCGCGAGAAGTTTTCACAATCAATCATACTCTATTCATAAACCTACAATTGAACAATTGAAAAAAAAAGAAAAATATTTAATTGTATCACTGATGGATTCGATTAATTTTACTCCAGAGGTTGAAAACTTGCAATTATTATTCACAATCTTAATTGAGCGAAAGCGTAAACACGAGGAAAACTTTGCTAAAGGCTAGGAGATTTAAACAAAAAACAAAAAAACATTGTTGTTACGTATAAAGGAAGAAAGCACAAAACATATTTTATACCTATAAAGGCGGTATTAAAAAATAAAAACATTTTATGGTTGCATAAGGTTCCAAAATTCCGAAATGAAATAATATACAATGCCTAAACACATTTTCTGATCTATGCAGTAAAAATATTAGAATTAATCTGATTCTTGCGAATGCAAGAGTGTGAATAGTTAATATTTTAATTTGAAGTTCCTTTCAGAAAGTGGGTAATCCCACGTTTCAAATTTTCATTTGTATTTACATCGACTTCAATTACTAAACTTTTATATATTTCTTTTTAAATTTGTACGTTATAAACTATTGAAACTTTTTTTATATCTAGCTCTAAATCTGAATAGAAAAAATAAGGCAGATCCAAGTTCAAGGGAATTAATTAAATTTTCGATCTTTCTTGTGAATTCCTAATAAATCCTGAACATTGTTCCCAGAAATCATATTTGTTTAAGCTACTCCATCAATTGGGCGACGTCAGAAATCATCGAGCTTAAACCGCAGGTGGGGTTTTATCCCGTGGGAATCCAGAGCGAGCGAATCGTTGCCGGGATTGAACGCTTGAAATGGAATAATATCCAATAATCTCTCAGCTCTGGAGCGCGGAATAAAAAAAAAAGTGACATTTTATCGGCACATCGCAGCGGCGCAGCCATTTCAGTCCCGTCCCGGGCTTTTCCAGCGAAATTAATTATTGATTTCGGATAGGCGTCGAGACGTAGCTTTTAATCGAAAAGCGAACCAACCGTCACCTCCGTCCGTTTCGAATCCAATGCTGAATCCTCCCGGGAGGAAGTTTCGATGCTTAGTGAGTACAAACAACTTTAAATGCGAATTTTCATCTCGATATATTGCCTACGATCTCTTCTACAAAATTAAAATTATAATTATAATCACTCACCACCGTATCACCAAAGCTGAAATCTTTCTTTATAAAAATCAATAGAGTAGACAAGTGGAATTTTTGGAAAGGTGAAACTTTTCTTGGAAGTTGGACATATGAACGAATGGTTCCTAAAAAAAAAAGAAGCGCATGAAAAGCTAAAAAATAATCAAGTTTGCCAGAGTTTTCCTTCCATGCTAAAATTTTTATTTTAGTAACTGTTACGAGAATGACTGAAGAGGAAAACAAAACAATAGAATACAGAGTAGTAAAAAGAAGTTTGAAATATTTAGCTAATTAAAATAAAATGAAATGACAGAGATAAAAGGTTTAATTACGTTAATGAAAATTCGTAAATGATAGGAACCTTGATGAAACATGGAATTCGTCTTCAACGATTTTGAATGGAGGTGGAAGGTTTTGGAGCCGATGTTGAACTATCTTGGCAAGGTCTCGTCTGATCTTCTCTCAACAAAGGGACACATTCTATTATCTAGATTAAAAATTCAGAAACAAATTATTTAATCATTTTCAAAAAATGCAAATTTAAAAGAGCTGTCAATCGATGTTAATTAGATTGAAGTTCCGACATAAAAGGTAGCAAAAGCAAAAGGATTGGAACAAAGGATGAGATAAAAAGGTAAAAGAAATGATTCACGATCACTTTCCTTTCTCCTTTTTTTGTATTTTTTTTAAGTGTCTCTTTTTTGGGAAAACCTAATGTAAGAAAGAGTGTATACTGTATAATTAACGCGAAGACCTGCCCAGGGCAAGTAAAATTCACAATAATTCGACGCACATTTCACATTTCACAATTCAGCATAGTGTAAATTAAGCAATGTCTTTAATCACCTCTTGCAACTCGTCCCTCGTGTACATGTGGAACAATTTTTCCGGCGTCATCGACATCACTTCGATATTTGTGTCATTCAACTTTTCCTCCATGACTTGTTTCAAAATCGTCAGAGCTGCCTTCGCTGCCTCCTTCAAAGTCATCGACTGAAATTGTTAAAATAAAATGTATTACTCCATTTAATGAGAGAATATTCCGTAAGATTTTAAATATAAAAAGCATACCTTATGATAAACTTCTTGAAGGGATTGTTGAGCACCTTCACTGCCCGAGCCAATGGCTTTGGCGTCGAATTGAACGAAAGTTCCAGAGGGATCCATGTGGAAAAGTTGCGGTCCCTTCTCGTCGATTCCAGCGAAAAGAATCGCGACTCCAAAAGGTCGGGACATGGCGCTTCCATCATCGTCACTGTCTCCGAACTGAATGGCCAAGTTGGAAACAGCCTGAGCCGCGGATTCGACGGTCATCTTCTCGTTATAAATGAACCAGTGATTCTGACATTCGACTCTCGCCCTGTCCACCATCGTCCTGGAATCGGCCATCAATCCGGACACGGCACAGCCGATGTGCTTGTCAACTTCGACTATTTTTTCCACAGTTGTCGGCTCCATCAAGACGGAAGATGTTCGCTTTTCCACGGCAAGAATCACGCCCTCTGAAGTGGAAATTCCGATCGCAGTCGAGCCAAGTTTAATGGCTTCAATTGCATATTCAACTTGGAAAAGACGACCTTCTGGAGAAAACGTATTTACACCACGATCGTACTCCGAACGTGTCAAGAACATCTGTAAACATATTTAAAAAACTGGAGAATAAAATCGGTTTAACCAAAAGTTATTGCATTAATTACATTAAGTGGTACAATTTTTAAACTTATATTATCTCCAAATTTTATGAAATTTCGAAAAAAAATCCTTTCAAAAGAAGAACGAAACACTCTATTTACAACAAGAAGTAAATGATTTTACAAAGTTCGACAAGCAAATGAAAAAATAAAGATTTAGACTTCCAAGTAAAATTACAGATCCCAAAACAGAAAAAAGAGCATTAGATTACAGTGATTCGTAATTAGTTTAAATATCGAACCCATACAATCACAAAATCAACTCATATAGGTAATTAAATAGCGATTCGTAATTAATTTAAATATAGATCCCATAAAATCACAAAATCCACTCATTCAGATAATTAAATAGCAAAAGTTTTTTTTTAAAGGAAAAAAAAACTATTTTCAACAGGAAGTGATTTCACAAAATTATTCGAGAAAAAAATGTAGAAATTAAAGATTTACATTTCCAAGTAAAATTAAAGGTCATAAATTTTTGATTCTATCTCAAAATAGAAAAAAGAGTATTAAATTACAGTGATTCGTAATTAGTTTAAATATCGATCCCATAAAATCGCAAAATCCACTCATACAGATAATTAAATAGCACAAGTTTTTACCATAACTCTTATTTCATGGTTTTTATTAACTTACATCTTCTGTAAATATCTCCAAATTAAAAATAATAATCGCTTTAAATTCCGACTAACAGAGCCAATATCCATGGCCTTAAATTATAGCGATTTGTAATTAATTTTAATAGAGATCCCATAAATCCGTAAAGTCCACTCATAGAGATATGTAATTGAATAGCACAAGTTTTTTTCAAAGAAAAAAACTGCTTTTTTCAACAGGAAGTAAGTGATTTTACAAAATTATTCGACAAACAAATGTACAAATTAAATATTTACACTTCCAAGTAAAATTACAGGTTATAAATATCCGATTCTATCCCAAAGATCCCGAAACCGAAACAGAGCATTAAATTACAGCGATTCGTAATTAATTTAAATACAGATCGCATAGAAATCACAAAATCCACTCATACAGATAATTAAATAGGACAAGTTTTTACCATGACTTCATGGTTTCAACTAACTTACATTTTCTGTAAATTTGCTCCAAATTTAAAAAAATAATCGCTTGAAAAGAAAAAGACTTAATTTTCAGCAAGAAATAAATAATTCTACAAAATTATTCGCCAAAGAAATGCAAAAATTAAAGATTTAAATTCGAAGTAAAATTATAGGTTATGAATTTCCGATACTACTCCGGAACAGAAAAAGAGCATTAAAGTTAAAACACAAACTCTGCAGTGACTAGTAATTAAATATTAATCCAATAAAATCGCAAAATCCACTTATATTGTAAAAAAAGAAAGAGCGGTTCGTGAAAAAGGGCGAAAAGAGGTTAGACCAAGAATGACAATGCAAAATGGCTCTTAATGTTGAGTATAAAATACATGTTTGTTGACGAACGATTACTGAATTTTATAAACTAGGTTCAGAAGCAATAAGAACTTACCTTGATAGATTTCTTTGCTAAGAGTTTTTAATAATTAACTAAATAAACTAATCGAAGCCGACTTGTCACAAACGCTTGTCACGGCGACGGACACGACCAGTGGCGACGAAAAGAACAACAAGACATGCAAAACAACCAATCAAATCGCGACTTTAACTTCAGCTCTGTACGCACGCGCAGTAGAATTTTATGAAACAACCGGAAATTTGAATAGTACTCTATTTTTTTCGAAAAAGAAATTTTAGTAAAATATTTAACGATTATTAAAAAAAATTAAAAACTAACAAACTTTAAAACCTCTGTAAATTTTCTATTTACATGTTACACTCATTATTACATGAAAACTTCCGATTGAAATGGCGCAGGCGTAAAGTATATCTTACACAAACCTTGGAAAAGACATGATCAGGTTAAGTGTGAAAGACATTGTTTAGATTGCTTACTCTCTGTGTATAGCTAATTATATTACTCTTTTGAGCAAAAAGAAACCATAATTATGTAAACTTCTATCGAGAATTAGAAAATTAAATTGACAAGGTTATTTAGTTTAGTCGAAAGAAACGAGTGACAAAAATGAACATGTATGAAAGGTTATGTTCGTGTGCAAAAGAAAAGGATTGGGAATCGTTGCCGGATTTTCTGAAGCCAAAAAAATTTCCAGAGGACGAATCTGGGTAATTACAATTTTCCATACTTTGATTAAGATTATCTGTGTCAATTTCGTGCCGATTTTTTGTTGACACCAATATTTTATTTCTGACATTGTCAATAAAAAATACAAGATTACAACAGGTTCGAATTTTCTAGAAAATTTTTGTATTTTTTATGTATTTAAAAAACAAATAATTTAATAATTCTATTTAATTTGTATTTAATAATAATAATTCTAATTTAATATACTTACCTATGAAAGAGATTTCTCCAAAAAACTAAGAGCTCCAAAATGTTTAAAGATAAAATTGAAGTGAACGTTTACATTGAAAATTTTCAGATCTACATTTTGCATCTTCATAAAATTATTTAACCATTAATAGTTAAATAATTTTAAATAATTTTATGAAGATGCAAAAGGTAAATCTGAAAGTTTTCAATGGAAATGTTCACTTCATTCAAAAATTTTGGAGGTTTTATTTTTTTGGAGAAAACCTCTTTCATAGTTAAGTATATTAAATTAGAAATTGTTTAAATTGTTTAAATTATTAAATTATTAAATTTTATTTACTTTATTAAATCTGCTCAGCTGAATTTAAGGAATTAAATTTACCTTCATATTACAGCGAAAATGGTTTATTTTCAGGAATCTCGTCGACCCAAAATTGCTGGCCAAAGTGGCCCAAATTGTAACAGATCAAAGTTCCCAGATTACCGGAAAGGCAAAGACCGTTCTCATGAAATGTCTCGTAAATTCGTGCCTCTACGTTTATAAACACAAGAGCTACGATCTAAAAAACTCGACCATTTCTAAATATCAAACTGAACTTTATGCCTTATTATCTCAAGACTCTGGCTTTACTTCAACCTTAGAAATCGACAAAACATATTCGATAGAGACTCATTTTCCATACGATGGAATCAGTCAATTGGCAGTTGATACTGTTATTCAGTGCACAAAAGAGGAACAAAAATTGTCGAACGAAGAATTAGATTTTCTTACACAAAGCGTCCAGTTTCTTTCAAATTTGGTCACTGTAGCCTGCAAAAATATTGATTTTCCAAATTACGAAGAACCTCCGAGTTGTCTCGAGAATGAGGAATTCAAAAATGCAATACCGTAAGTAGTTTTGAACGTTTTTAATCTCAAAGACTGAAGTTTCAAACGTCACATATTTGAGGAATTAACCAATTCAATCATAATTATTTTTAGAAAGCTGATTGGATACGAACACATTCCAGTAGTCAGAGCAGCTTGTGCTTTTGTCCACAACACATTGTTTCAATCAGTCAAAGATTATTTTTCCGGCAGCGATAAATCTTTCCTTGTAAAACTTTTAATAAACGCTGCGAGGTTGGGGATTCAATCTGCCTCGGATGTGACTCTCTTTTTGGTCCAGGAACGAAATTTACTTCCGAGCATTTATGATGATCTTCAGATAGACGACAAGTTGTATTTACTAGAGATGATGCACATGAATTTATTAGAAAAAAATCAATGCCTTGCCGCCGAGACGGCCAAATTCTTCGCTGACAAGTTTAAAAAGAAAAGCGATCTAGTTCTCAAAACTGTGGATACATATTTGGACGGAATGGAACCAATGGAAGTGACGATCCTTCTAGACATTTTGGGGATTCAGACTTCGAGGGATGATCCAGTTTGCCTTATGCTGAGAGGGGACAGGAGTCTTTTGATAAATGGCCTCTGTTAGTATTTCGATTTTGATTTAAGAATAGAAACAAAACCTAATTATCAATTTGTGTAACTGGATTCTTTTGGATGATTTACAGATCTCCTGAAAGCTGTGCACATGGCAGGAAAGGAATCCAATAATTTTTTCACGCCTCTACAAAAGCTGAGCGACGTTGCTCCAAGCACACAAGGAACCGACCTTTTGAGAAACGAAGTTGGAAATTCAAACGAGAAAGAAAACATGCTTTACAACAAAGATATCCAAGCGCATCCTGCTTTCGGATTCAAAGCTGGACTCATTCGTTTGGTTGGAAACATGGCTTTCGAAAACAAAGATAATCAGGATTTGGTGAGACTTTGTCCATTTTTTCCTTTACTGCTTTTAGTCGAGAGAAAACTCTGCCTTATCGACTCCAGCAACCCGTGCAGTGGCGCCATCAATTCAAAGTTGCCTTCGATCTGAAGCGTTGAGTGATATACTCAACGTCTGAAGTTTTCTAACTTCCTTCAGTTCAGAATTTAAACTAATAAACTTATGAAATTCTATGTAATAGTGTTTTAAAAATAAGTTTAGAAAGAAGAAGACAGCTCTTGGATTTAGAGAAAAGTGAAATTAAGTAGCATGCCAGATGGACAGCTTTGGCAATTAAGTTGAAATCTTATATGCCATTAGGGCATCAACGAGATCGCAATGTAGCTTCGTCACAGCATCTTTTTTCCCCGTTTCTTTTATTTTTATTAATTTTTTTTCATGTGTATGATTCGCTCGCAACTCGCACATACGCGACGAGCGGACGTATGTGCTTGTAGATCAACGGATCGAAGGTAATCGTGTTCTCAAGTTTCGATCTACAAACGTGTTCCGTTTTTTCTTTTTTTCTTTTTCGTTTTCTTTGTACCCTCGGCTTTCCTTTTTGCGATAGGTGTACGTATGCAGAGTACACTCTACACTCTACACTGTATGCGACACTTGCAAAAATAGCAAGATCGAGTCGCATTCACCACACGAGGACTTGCCCTCGCATTATTCTGTTCTTTGTCGGGGGAGGCAGAATGCAAATTATTGCCTCTTTGTTGCGAAGGTTTATTTCAAATTGATCTGCAGATTATTGTGGATTTAATCAGGTTTTATGATAATTTGCACATTTGATTGTTTGCTAATTAAGTTAACATTAATCTTCAAGGGTAATTTATTTACATTTTAAATTTTGAAGCCTTTACAGGCTTCACACTCTTTCCACTATTTTCCCTCCCCCCCCTTTTTAAAAAAGATTTCCCCTTTTTTTTTATTTCTTCCTCCCTTAAATGCGAACTGGATTTTTTTTAAAACCGATAAGATTAAATATTTTTATTTTTTTTTAAGCATATAAGATGTCTTCAAAATGCAACAATTAAAAAAAACAATATAGACAATTTCAAATCCAAGTGTTCAAACATTGTATAATTTCAATGCAAAACGATGGTTAGATAATTTCTAAATACTAGAATATGAAATCAGTTTAAGCCTTAACTGGTTCCAGATCCTAATTAAAATCACTTTGAGTAATTCAAGCGATGAATCTAGATCAATTGATAATTCAAAGTTTAAAATTTAATTCTTTAATATAATTAAACCATTTTCAAACTAGATGCGCTCAAAATTGAAAAGTTCAGCAACATTATAAATTCACTTTAAATTCAAAACTGTTTAATTTTACATGCCTTCAATTCGACATTATAATGAATTTTGAACGTTTCGAATAAAAAATTGTTCAATTTTAGACACTTTCAATTTAAAATTATACTATTTTAAACGATTTAAATTTAAATCTAAACAATTTGTTTGATGCATTTCAATCTTAATTGATTAAATTTTAATCGCTGTGAAATGAACATTTTTTAATTTCCAGGGTTGCTACAGAAGTTAAATTTCAAAATCCCAGAACTTCTTCAGTTTTTCCAGGTCTCATTTTGAAAAAATTCCAATCAATTCAATTGAACATTCTACTGGTCTCAAATTAATTTTTCCGATAATTTCTGGTACTTTGATTAATAAATGCAAATGTAAAGGGCTTTTCAACAATTATTGAATTCTAAACAATCAATTCCTACCAATTTGCAATTTTTAAATCTACAGTTGAAGACTAAAATAATTAAGATTTTAAAAGAGGAACTACCAAAAACATTCCAGTCTTTTTTCAAAATTCCATGACTTTTCCAGGTTTACCAGAACTTTTTCAAAATTCCATGACATTTCTAGGTTTTCCAGATCTTGTAGTAACCCAGATTTCATACGCTTCAAAATTGATGAAATTCGCCAATTTTTTAATAACTCTACCTTGATTTCATTTTTGTGATTGCTGTCAATTGGAAATTATATACTTATGAAAGTTAAAATTTTTTAATCCATTCTAAGCCCTCAATTTAAAGTATAAAATGTGAAAATATTTGTAGCAATAAATTTTAAAAAGTGACCAAAAGTAACATTAACAAAATAAAACTGTACATTTTTGAATTTGTCGTTGAATAATTAAAAATTATAGAATTAAATAAATTTTTGAAATTCAAACATTTTTAACAAAATTTAACAAACAAATTTTAAATTTAATCGTAAAAATTAAACGTTCTCTAAATCAGGCTTTCAAAACTGATTACATACTTAAAGATTTGAAAATGTTCCAAATTGAACATTTCAGTATCAAAGCTTTCAAAATTGAACAACTGAAAACTTAAACTGCTTAAAATTAAAAGAGTAACAAATCGAACTCAAATCCTTCAAAGTCGTATAATAATTTAATTAGATATATTTTTCTACTAAAGATTTAAAAAATGTAAGTAGTGTTATCTTCGAGTTTTTCTGATCTAAAGAAATTCCTGGTCGTTTTTTGTTTCACATAATAATTAGGTACAAATTAACTTACTTAATGAAAACAATTATGTTATTAATGAGACATTTTTATGAAAATTTAATGTAAGAATATTAATATTTATATGAAACAATTGTTTTCATAACATTGGTATAACATTTTTGTAAAATTGGTGGACTGAATAGTAGAACATTTAATATAGAGCTGAATAAACTTTAACTAACATTTTCTGGTAAAAATATTGTTTCTTTTTACCTCATGAAGATTGTATTTAATTTAATTTATTCCCCTATTGTTCCCTTATTTTTGTGAAAAAATCACCGAATTTCTTCCTTTTTGTGAGTATTTTGCGATGTGAGACCTGTCTTTTGTTTTCTCTTTATCAAAGTTTAAAATTAAAAAGGGTTTAAAATTGGAATATTACTCCAATGTTTTTAAATTATAAAGAACTATTATATAATTAATATAAATTAATCAAACATAATTGTATCTATTGACTTTCTTTTTCAGATCCGAGAAGAGGAAGGAATCCCCCTGCTTTTGGATTGTTGTAATATAGACGCCAGAAATCCCCGTATCCTTTACTGCCACTCTATTTATTTATTAATTTCTCGTCATCAATAATTTTTAATTCATTTTTTGAAAATTAGACATGAGCAAACAATTTCAAGATCGCCATTGTATCAAAAGTAATTCCTTAACTAAAATATATCAGTAATCATTCAGTGGGCGATTCTGACAATAAAGAACCTGTGTGATAAGAATATGGACAACCAGAAAGTTATTCAAGATTACACAAAAATCGGCGTTGTGGACAGCGCCGCTCTTCGAGAAATGGGCTTGACGTTGAATGAAGAAGATGGAAAGGCAATTGGTATTATACCTTTGATGAAAAACAATTAAAAAAAGGGTTCTTTGCATGCTTACATAATTTATAATTTTTTAAAATAAAAACTTGCGTTTTAACAAAAGCCTTCAATTTTCCAGGAACTTCATTTTGATTTTGGATCTTTGTTCTTTCAGTTTTAAGTCGTTTCACAGGTTCGAAGAATTTAAAAATTTAAAATGTCCTTGGGATTGGATTGAATTTGAAAGCAATTTCAGTCTAGAAGCGATTTAAGGTATATGAAATAGTATTAAGAAAGCTGAGGACTGACCGAGGAAATAGAAATAGAAAATCTTTATTTTGATCAACTAAAAGTGGAAAGCCAAGCAATATGTAAATATCGGCTTACTTTGGTCGATAGTTTCTTTACCCTTTTGCCACAGGCGACTTTTGCAGAGGTGCAGTAAATCCACCAACACCTCAACAATGTCAAGCACGAGGCCACGATCCTCGTTGCAAATCTATAGTGATCCCAGCAAGTTGAATTGTATCTTCACTCTATCTACAACCTATCGTATTTCACACAGCAATACTCGCGCCGCTTGTGATCGCAAGATCATTTTGCAATCTCGTATGGCCAGATATATTTACAATCTACCTAACGTCGGTAGTCATTTATTCTTAAAGGATAAAGCGATCACTGATATTCCCGGCTGGAGGTGTTATCCCGTTATCTTCAAGCGAGGCAATCTCGAACGGTCATTAAATGGTAGTTGCACAGCATTTTCGATTATTAGACTTTAATAGTCTAATAATATGAACTCGTGAGATTGCAAAATTACAACCCGCTTAGATTAAAGCCTCACGAACTGAATACCTCGTTCTTAAAACCAAGGCCATCTTCCAGCTGCCTCGGAAACGCTAGATACATAAATCTGAAGCTTATTAAAAATTAATGATTACTTGAAAATGTTAATTGAAGTCGGAGAGGTTTTAAATTTAAACGTTTCGATTTTTTTAGACTGTTTCAAGTTGAAGACTCAGGTTCCAATTGCCAATGAATTTAAATTTGAAAGCAAGTTTAAAATCAAATTAAAATGATTTTTATTTGAATCATTTACATTTTTAAAAAAATTAAATAAGTCATAAATATGAAAGTTAATTTTTCAGGATAATTTCTTTGGGGCAAAATTTAAATATTCAAATGTTTAAGCCCGCTACTTTCAATGTTCGAAATTCTATATCATTTTAAATTCAATTAATTATTTATAGCAACAATTTTAATATTTGGAGAGAAATAAAGACTTTTAAATTAAACCAGCAAATGAATAAATAATTAGATAAATTTTCTTTTGAAACTTAGAAGCAATTTCTGTCCTCTAGAGTTCTCCAGCCATAATACAAAATTATAAAGTATAAAATATTTGACGAAGGGAATCTAGAAAGTCAGATAGGTATCAAAGTTCGATAAAAGCGAGTACTTTACAGTCTCTGCGATTTTCCAAGAAATGTTGCAGACATAATCGTAACTCTCTGATATCTACTTGCGAGACATTTTTTTAAAAATTGTTGTCGATAAATACATTTACAGTGTTAGTGAAGGTTCAGACTTTAAAGTTTAGAAAAAAAAAAGAAAAAATTTCAGAGATCGAGGCATTCGAGTCATGAATTGCAGAACACAAGTATTTATAATTTTTGTGTAAAATGCATATATGTGAGTGAACAGGATAACGATTGATAAATAAATTCAATTAGATAATTGTCCACTGGTCGAGTCAGCAATGTAGGTTTACTCACTATAATAATATGCTTCCTGGGCGTAACTAACGTTCTAATCGACTACACCAATCGACACAAAACTGGCAGTTTATGATCTATGTTTACCGATCCGAGACCTGTGCTTTATGAAATTCCTGTTTCATGGAAATCTGTACTTCATAGAATAATTTATTTCTTTATCATTCTTTTTAGATGATAATTAGCAAGATGGAAATTAATCAAAAGTTTTTAGCTCTCAAAAATTATGAGTTCAGAGTTTTCTCCAGAGCAAAATGCGATAATTATTTATTACGATAAATTATTGTTTTTATCATACAGGGTGTCTACTTACCTGGAAAACTTGGAAATGTCACGAATTTTTTTTTAATGTTTGGGAATTTTTTCGTGTGTGTTTAATTTTTTTTTACTTTGTAATACAACACTAAATATCGATTTAAACAACAGGAATCACAGTCAGTTCCCCATTTCCCTCATTTTTCTCAAGATCCTCTAAAATCCCTATTTTTGAGAATTTTCCCCCTTTTTCCTTTTTTTTATTCAAAGTTCCGATTAATTATCCCAGAACTATAATAAATCGAAATTTATACTGTTCAAAGACGCGTGTGCCACAATATGAAAACCTTAGAGATTCACAGTTTTCTTGAATCTTTTAGAAACTTCAAAACTTTTCCCACATTTTAAAAAATTTTCTAAATGATTCTAGACTGACTGTGAATCTTCTGGATTCTTTCAATGTCTTCCAAAATTTTCCATATTCAAATCTTCTAAACTCTTCCATAACCGTCTAATATCTGCTGGGTTTTCTAGAATATTTTATTAATGGTTTCTCCTATAATCTTATAAAATCTTAAAGAATCTTCCAAAATTCTTTAATATTTCAAAAAATATTCTAGACTGTTCCACAATTTTCTAGAATCGTCCAAAATATTCTGAACTTCAGAATTTTGCAGAACTTTTTAGAACCCTCTAAAATCTGCCAAAGACTCCCATAATCCTCTAGAATCTTCTAGACTCTTTTCAAAATCTTCCTAAAATTCTCTAGACTTTTTGAAACTCTTCAGAAAAAAGTCTGGAAAAGACTAGAAAAAATTAGAAGTTTAGGACAGAATTCAAAAGATTTTTGAGTATTCTAAAAGATTCTGAAGCAGTGTAGAATATTTTAAAATTCTGAAAAAGTCTGGATATCTTTGTAAGAGTTTTAAAAAATCCTGGGAAATTTTAGAAGGTTCTAAACAATGCTGGAGGGTTGTTAGAAAATTGTGGAAGAATCAGGAAATCTCTGCTAGATTCTAAAATACTATAAAAAATCTTGAAGATTCTTGTCAGTAATTTTAGCATTCGAAAATTTTTATATGACGTTAATTTTTAGTCGACAAATTTTTTGTTTGAAAAAATTAAAATTATTTTTCAAGAATATTATAAGTGCCTCTGATAATATTTTTATGACTTAATTGCTGGTTTAGTTGCAGTCAATATAATTTTATTTGTTAATGAAATTTTAGTTTCTTATAAAAATGTTGTATTTATTAACCTTTATTGGCTTCCTTGGTACTTTTAAAAGAAACAAATTTCCCCTTTTTTTCTCCTTTTTCGAAAAAGAAGTCCCCTATTTTCTCTAAAATTGGACTACTAAACTGCTGTAATCCATAAAATATTTACAAGAACTTTGAAACTGTCTAAATCTGTTGTATATAGATTTTGTCAAAAAACGTAGTAAGCACTCTTTCCGCCTGCTCTTTTCGCGATTCAATACAGATAAATAATAGCTCGAAATATGTTTTTAGTTTTTTTTTAAATTCAAAAATAAAAAAGTTATGAAGCTTTTTCTGTGTTAGGACCGGCGTTTTTGGGGATGCGTCGTTCTTTGTCAAGGGTTTTCTCGGAGATGGTTACTTTTTTCCAGGCGTTCCTTTCACGATTCAGTAGAGCTAAGTAATAGCTCGAAAGTAATTTCTTGTTTTTTTTTTAAATTAAAAACGTTAAAGTTAAACAGTTTTATGTGCCTCCTGTAAAATTCGGATTTTGGCACTTACGCCCATATGCAGTGTCTACCTTCAAATGTTCTTTTTAAATACATCTGTTAGAGTGTTAAATACATCTGTTTCAGTGTTTTATCATCCGTCATATATATTTTTTAATTTAATAAATTTAAGTGAATGCAATGTAACCATTCACAAGTGGATAATAAATAGGGTTATTCAAGTATTATGTAATGCTTTGAAGGAGTATGGGGCCAGAAATGCTTTAAAATTGCGATCCTTAATAGTTTAATGATTCCATGATTAAGAAAAATTAAATCTGGAGAAATCTGAAAAAAAACTCCATAAACTTGTGGAAGATGTTTACTAAATAAGACACCAAATAAAAGCAATGATTGCAATCAAGAACAACAAGTGGTTCGAAATAGAATTCTACTATTTCAAATTGACAGGAAATTTTTAAAGATTTCTATAATAAAATTTAAATTAAAAATTTTAAATAAAGTTAAAATTTGTAATAAATTCAAATTTACAGTTTAAATAAATTAAAATTAGATGTTAAAACAAATTAAAACTTAAAGTAAAAACAGATTAAAATTGAATGCGAAAACAAATTAAAATTTAAAGTTAATATACATTTATTGATCGCATTTTCAGTATTTTTTATATCCTCCAAAGCAACGCAAGTATACTACATAATAACTTAATAGTAATGTAACTTGAAATTTTTGTTTGTTATTTGAAGAGACAAATTTTAATATTCCACGATTTTTTCAAAGAAACAAAAAGTTAATTTTGTAATATCCTTGATACAAACGAACAAAGAAATTAATACAAAGACACTTAAAAACACATTAGAATGAGAATAACACACAGAAAACATTTGGGCTTATTTAGAGTAGAATATTGACCAAAATTTGAGGCGCAGTATTTTTTGTCCAAGAAGGTCCTAATGTGAGTTGCCAAACAAAAGAAAATTACATGGAGTTATCTATAGGCAATGAATTAATTGCGCCCGGAAAAAAGTAAGGCGCAGTAAAAGTTAGCTCAACTTTTTTCTATGAAGCCCCTTTTTCCAATATGTCGTATGAAGTAATTTTCATATTAATGCGATCTCCAAATAGTGTTATACCTAAGCAACGAATGAATTAAGACCTGAAAAAAGTGAGACACATCAGCAAAAGTCAGCTTAACTTTTTTCTATGAAGCTCCCTTTTTCCAATACGCAGTATGAATTACTGTTAATATTAATGCGATCTCCAAATTGACAAAGTTTTCATACAGAGTGTCATGCATAAATAATAATCCATTATTCATACTTCCGGCCAGTCGAATCATTGCAACCATCTGACAAACATAAAAAAACACTTCTGCTATGTTATTTTATTAAAATGTTAATTCCATACCAATTTATTCTTTGTTTTATATCTCATGCTCTAATATTTGGAAGAGTGGATTCAGACCAATCAGAATGGTTAAATCAGGTAGTGTCGACCATAGTTCAAGAAAATCGTTTCTATTCAGTGGTGATATTCGTGGACGACAAAAAAGGATCTGAGACATCAAAGGCAGAAGAAATCATTCGAAAAATAAGTCTAAAAAAACCGACTCTCAGAGTCAGTTTCGAAGATGCAGCAAGGGCAGGCAAGCTGAAAAAGATGGAACTTCTATACTCAAAAACAGATTCTCTCTTTGTTGTGATTCATTACCTAAAATGTGCCGTTAACCATGAAGATTCAGTGACTGAAGAAAGTGGAATATCATATCTTCATGAACTGACCGGACCCATAGAGTTCCTCTTTGACCTATCCACGTATCGAACGAGGCCCAAGTGTCTTTTTATTTTCTTCTCTAAGAACCGGACAAACCATAAAAAATTTCTTCATCACATGTGGTCAATGGATTTTCTTGACGTAACTATCTTGGAAATTATTGAAGAAACAAGGAACAAATTTTCTCTTCCAACTGACTCAGCCACATTGGAGCACTTCAACCCTTTTTAGAATAACTACATTAAGGAAGAGTACACTCAAAAAATTATTTTGTTCCCTAAGAAACTTCAAGATCTTCAAGGTTATCCTATGGCAGTGGGTATAATGAAAAACACACCTTCTTCATTTATAGGTGTATCAATAACGGAAACTTTAAGACAGGTGATGAACTTCAATATAGATTCTGTTATAACGATTGAAAAAAATTCAATGGATGATCTTCTAAATGACCTTATTCGCAAGAAGATCAAACTTATAGTCAACTTACTTCCGATTCACAAGAACTACTTGACAAAGTCTTGGAAATGGAGCATAACCGTCGGAGAGATATATTATTGTCCAATGATACCAATTGTGTCATCTAAAGAAGTGAACGATTACAGCAAGTTTTTCTTACCTCTTTTGCTGGCTACTTCCGTAGGCTTAGTCATATGGATACCTACTCGATTGTTGAATTTCAACCCTCATATATGGTGCCCAGAAAACATTTATCAGCTTCTGCTAGGTAACGGTATCAGTGAAAATCCTCGAAGGACAGGAGAGAGGATAGCCTTCTTATCACTGCTTTTCATAGCCATGTTCCTTTCTGCTAACATCTTTGTAAATTTTACTGAATCGAATCTCACTGAAAAAACAGAGATGCAGATCGAGAACTTTGAAGATTTGGAAAAATCGGGGTTGATACCTTATGGATCATCGACAGAAATTAACATAACATATAATTCAAAGTTCATTTCTGAAGAATCAATTAAAAATTTGGCCAAGAAAGCCATAGTGCAGTCAAAAAAGTACCATTGTTTGGAGCAATTGAAGAAGTATAAGAACGTAACTTGTATTTTTAAGAAATCTTTGATGGGAAGTTTCGCTAAGAATTTTGAAGATGCTGGAGGTCATCCGATTGCAAGGATTCTAAAGTCATGTTTTTCTCCTTGGCAAGTAGGATTACACTTCGAACCTAGGTCCCCTTTTGTTAAACGCTTCAATAAAATATTGCTCCGCATTATTGAAGTTGGTCTTTTTCAAAAGTGGAGCAAAGACTTATTTGAATATAGCATAAGGAGGTTCGAAATTGCAATTAAGGAGGGAATGGACATCACAGAAAAAGAGTTGAATAATTTTGATCAACATTATCTTTATTTGGTCCTTGGTTTTGGGTATATGTTGTGCTTCTGTGCATTTTTGTGTGAGATTGTTGTACATCAAATCAAAGAGAAGTTTTTGAATAAAGTAATTGTTTATTTCGCAATTGAAATGGAAACGTAATTGAAATGATAAATAAGCTATAAGTTTTTTGAATGCAAGCAGCGTATATGGGTGAAAATAAAAAAAAATATTATTCTTATTTATTCTTATTCTTAATTATACATATTAATTCTTAAATATAAGAAATTTTTTGCACGCGAGCCATTCTACAATGGTTGCTAAAATACAAATAAAATCTTTCAAATATCTGTCAAAAATGTAAATAAAATCAGCAATTAACAAATTTCACAAAATTTTTAAAACCGTACTCTCTAAGTCTGAATCAGTCAAAATTTTGACTGATTCAAATTTATAGAGTACATCTTTGTCATGTCATCGTGTCCCGCGTTTTTTTCCAGATAAGTGCACTTTTTATAAGGTAAGTTATACGTGAAAATATTATCCGTAAAAACTTATTCGTTCTTACAAACTCGCAATTTAAGCAAATTTATATTAAGGAAGTAACCTTTAAAAAAGAATTCCTTTTCATTGATTTATTGTCATCGTGTCCTATGACCATTTTATGATATCTTGAATGAAGTTAGTCGTTTTGTTTGAAAAGAATAATAATTTTCAAATAGGTTAACGAAAATAGAAAAAAAATATTTTTAAAAAATTCATATTATTTATCATTTAATGTAATTACGATATTATAGATTTACAATAAATGTTGAAATATATATTTATTAACTCGTTCTCTGTAGCCCATTCATAGATTTTAAGGGCTCGAGATTGTGAAATATCACATTGGTTAAAAAGGTTAAAAAAGACCATAAATAAATTCTAAATACGTGTCTTGATCTTGTTCTCTACTATTTTCGCCATATTTCAGAGACATGCTAGCAGAAAAACGTGTTTTAATCAAATTTGAAATATTTGTTTCAACAAAAATTATTAGATGTATATTGACGATTTTTTTACTTTCACCCTTCTGCGTTTATGAATGAGTGAAATTGCACTGATACGCAACTAAATTAAACTAAGATTCTTGACTACACTGTAAAAAAACTTATGTAAAATTACCACGTCGAACATGGGTCATAAAGATACCCATGATTAACGTGTTAATTTTTGACCAAAAAAGTGTAAAAATTTAACAGTGTAAATTTCACATTACTTTGTAACTTTTTATACTTTTGCAGTAAAATTACAACGTTGCACATGGTAAATTTAGACCGATGCACGGTTGAAATTTAACACCTTAATCATGTTATGTTCACTGATCCACGTCGTAATTATACACTTTTAGTTAAAAATTCATTTAAATAGTGTAAAATTCCAGCGATAATCGCTGAAGTTCACACAATAAAATCTTAAAATTACCACATGAATCATAGTACAAAGTTTCCAACTGGTTATTTTCAAATTTTGACTAGTAATTTTACCTCGGATTTTTTACAGTGTATGTCCGAAATGCAAGAAACACGGGACGGAGCGCGAAGACGAAGCTGAAACTATTAGGAAATAAAGCGTCCCATGATCTATAAAATTTAATTCATTTTATATTAAATAACTTCTCATTTTTGGAATTAAAACCTCATCGCTATTATTAGCGTTACTCATCCGACTTTGGTATTTCTTCAAGGTGTGTTTGAGTTGGTGTGTTGATGTTGCAAGTCAGTAGTCATCAAACCAATCGCCGTGATACGCTTGGCACATTGTTTCGAAGTCAAGCAAATCAATAATTGTATTTTATTTCACCAGTCTGTACTTATTTTAATAAAAAAAACTCTTAATCGAGAGCACTTTTGAATGTGTTAAATAAAGAGCAGAGTATTATTGACTTTTTACCTTACCTTACTTTTTACCTTGATAAGTTTGTCATTGCAAGAAACACCCAGTACCGAGGGCGATGACGAGCATCATGAAACTAGGAAGCAAAACGGCCCGTGATTTGAAATTCAATTCATTTTTCTATTAAATTACTTCTAATTTCTAGAATTGAAACCTTATCGCTATTATATTAGCATTACTCATCCGTCTATTATTGTATTTCGGCAAGTTGTGCTTGAGTTAATATGTGAAAGTCAACGTCTCAAGTCAGTCGTCGTCGTCGTTCAATCACTGTGGTATAATACGATGGGCTCATTGTTTTAAAGTCAAGCAAGACAATAATAATTGTATTTTATTAAACCAACCTGTACTTATTTTAATAAAAAAAACTCTTAGTCGAGATCACTTGAGAATGTGTTAAATAAAGAGCAGCGTATTATTGGCTTTATTTCACCCTACTCTCACCTTGTTAAGTTTGCCAGTGACGTAGACTTTATTTTTATTCAAGCCTTTCTTAATTCAATTGCTCGCGAACATACTAAGAGTCCAAAAGTATTGAAAATATTTGTTTAGGGAGTAATCGTAATTAAGAATAAGTCTCACATGTTCACCAAACGCAAAGTTTTAATATATGTGATATAATGACGGATTTAAAACCTTCAGCAATTTGATACAAACTTTTTTCAATACAATATATGTTAAGGGATCATCCCACTTTAGACGCCCGAAAAAAAGGCTGTTTTTGCGAATTTTTGAAGCTATTTCTATTATATATATAAATATAACTCTTTTTGGGCTCAATGAATACACTCTTAAAATATGTGAAAGTTTTCTTACATTCTCATCATCATATGAGAAGGTATTAGTTTTATGTGAAAACTGACTTTTCGAATTTTCATCAAATCTCCACATTTTGAAACTCCCTGACTAAGAAAAAACGGTTTTTACGCCGGTGTCTGTCTGCCTGTTACCACGATAACTTTCGAAAGAACTATCGGACAGGATTGCGCTTTGGCAGACTTTTTCAAGGCTTGAAAAGAGGAGACAAGTTAGCTAACCAGCCTCATTGACCCAAAACTTAAAAAATTAGGGACATTTTTTACTTTTTGGAAAAATTTTTTTGCAGAAAAATAAATTTTTAAGGGCAGTTCTGGATAACTGCCATAAAACTCTGCAAACCATCTGAATAACATTTATCCCGCTGACCAATATTAACAAAGTTACAGCATATAGAAAAATTTAAAAAAAAATTAAAAAACCAGTTTTAGATGAAGTCGAAAAATCGGCGAACTAAAGTTACGCACATTCTCATCACGTGACCGCATCGACGTGTCTACAAATTCCTCAGAAAGCTGCAACTAACAAATCCTGATCTCTTTTTCTGTCCAAATTCTAAATTCTTACATTCTCATCATCATATGAGAAGGTATTAGATTTGTATAAAATTTGACCCCCCTTGTTTTTGTCAAATGTCCACGTTTTGAGACCCCCTGAACCCCAAAAAATTGTTTTCGCGAATGTGTCTGTCTGTCTATAGATTTTTTTGTTAGCACGATAACTTTCTAAAGAATTGACAGATTGGATTGGCCTTTGGTATACTCTGTAAGTGTTCTAAAATGAAGGTCCAGTTCGTTGGCCAGCCATTTTGAATAAAAATTCAAAAAGTTACAGCATTTTGAAAATTTTTTAGACCACTTTTTTTAGAAATTTACAAATTCTATGTACGGATATTCATAGTACTCAGAAAGAAGAACGATTTATCTTTATGATATTTTTCGATAAAATGAAAATTATCAGACTTATAGCATTTTAAAAATTCAAAAAATCAAAAGCAAATGAAGATTTTAAGCCAAACAACGCACGATATGAAAAAAAAATCAAGAAAAGAAAAACATTTTTTTACATTCTCATCATATGAGAAGGTATTAGATTTGTGTAAAATTTGACCCCCCCCGTTTTTGTCAAATGTCGACGTT
>JBAGKK010000304.1:597356-651643 GCA_037177015.1 Euceroptres primus | reverse complement strand
ATCAATCAATGATATAAGATACCTTTTGGGCCAATTTTCTGAGGTCGATTTTCCTCCCAAATTGTCGGCCCTCTAAAAGTTAATTTGACTTTTTATATTCTTTTCTGATGAATCTAGAAATTGAAAGATGCAAACCAACGCCGATTTCTCTTACCTGAATGCATCCATTTTTTCTCGTGCATCAGAAGTAAGGAAAAAAAGCCGAGCTAATCAGATTCTTATCCTTATCGGCAGGTGCGTCAATCACTATTTTTTTTCTAATATCATTCGTCTTTATTACCTGAGTCAAATGAAATCGGTGGCTCTTTCGAGGTCGAGATAAAAACAGCCAATTATGGAAGATAAAAGGAAAGAAAAAGTTATTTTGGTGCACCTAAAAGAAATAAGATATGATTTTGTTGCAAACAAAAGAAAACTATACTAATAAAAGAAAAACATTGTTTCTGTAAAGAGGCATTCGGATCATTAAGTTAAACAAAAATTTAAAATTTGTGCCAATTACTAATTATTATTAATTTTTTTGTTACAGGTGAGTTTCTGTGGTTCTTAACTGACTTCAACATATTGGTAAAGAAAATTAAAGACATAGACTCCAAAAGTAAAAAATAGTATTCTTGTATACTCTTTCTTCTGAAAAATGAGGTCGGTATTTTCTTAAATTGGTATTTCTTTTTTAATAGGTGCTAATAGCCCAGGCACAAAAAAAGTCTGCAAAGCCAAAAAAGCGACCTATATAGCATTGTAGAATTGATCTAGAATAGTCAAAATCTGCATTGATTGGAATTTTCTGCTTACCAGTTTTTTTATTTGAGTTTGAATTTTTAGCAAAAAAAATTTTTTTGCAAAAGTTATTAACAATGAAAATTTGATGTTACAACATGATCAACATTTTTCTCGTGAACGGATGAACGGATTTTGATGATTCTTACGTTGACATTTTTGTTTAAAAACGTAAATTCCAGAAATCTTTCTTCCGAATATGAAAACATTGAATTTGTTTAAGAAAATATCAATTGTTTATAAACAAATTGAACTTTTTTCTGGAGAGAAATGCGAAATAAAAGGAAAAAAAATAAATAAAAGAAATACTAAGTAGTTTCTATTATAATAGAAACTACTTAGTATTTCTTTTCGCATTTCTCTCCAGAAAAATGTAGAATAACGTGCAAAAAAATTTCTTTTGAAAGAAAAAAAGTTCAATTTGTTTATAAACAATTGATATTTTCCTAAACAAATTCAATGTTTTTATATTCGGAAGAAAGATTTCTGGAATTTACATTTTTAAACAAAAATTTCAAGGTAAGAATCATCAAAATTCGTTTAGCCGTTCACGAGAAAAATTTTGATCATATTGTAACATTAAATTTTGATTGTTAATAACTTTTGCAAAAAAATTTTGTTTGCGATCAAAACCTGAGGAAATCTTTTCGAACATAAGGGCTATTAAAAAATTCATTTTACATCGGAAAAAAACGACTTTCGATTATGGTGGCCTTGGAATAATTTGACCTAAACTAAAAATTCAAACTCGAATAAAAAAAAACTGGTAAGCAGAAAATCCCATTCAATACAGATTTTGACTATGCTAGATCAATACTGAAATTCTATATGGGTCGCTTTTTTGACTCCGCACACTTTTTTGTGTGTCTGTGTAATTAATTTTAAATATTCCCTTTTACTACAAAATTGAATCTAATAAATGAGACATAGGGCAAGAAACTGGTTTATAGTGTTTGCACTTACGGCTGGTTAAAAAAGTACGAAAACAAAAGCAGCACGCTATGAATGAAATCAGAAATATACTACCGATTGAGAACAACGTTTCGCAGTTTTATCAGCATCGGCCTTTTTGAATTTCCAGCTGACCTGTTTCCTTTTTGAACTCTTATCGCTCTTCTTCTCTCTTTGTATTCGTCTGCCCTTTCCTTCTTTCCTTCTTTCACTCTATCTCTTTATCTTTTTTTTTTCTTTTTTTTTACACTTGTTTTATTCACTTCTTTTTGCAATACCCTTTTCCAGTTTCAGTATTATCGACGTTATCGGCTGAATATTTTTTTAATCCTGAAGCATTTTCAATGTTCGAGCAATTAAATTTCTCTCTGCTCTCTTTTCGAAATCATCTTTCAAATCTTAATATTTTGTAACTTTCTGGTTCCTCCAAGTTGTTTACTTTTCATTTTAATTCAACAATTTTTATTGCATAATGTAAAATTGTTTCTTTATGTTCAATAGAATTATTTTTGCTGTATCTAATTTTTTTCCCCTGCATTCAGTGTCAGTCTTGTTTTTGTTCTTCGTTACATTCCCTATCCAGAAATTTCTTGTCAGGATATTCTGTTGCTGATTTTGCCTGAGGGAATTCGACGTGAAAACAAAGACGCGCGATTTAATGATACCATAAGGCCCTTTGTGAGGGTCTTTTGAAAACGTGGCAGCAGTCACAAATTACCTGTAGAACAAACTGTCCTTTTGAGCAACAGGATCGTTTTACTTTCTCATTCTGTATGTAAACGTACTCTTAAAAAAGATTGAAAACATGTTGATGTTAAAATGTTATTTCCATTCAGGTTTTCAATATAAATTCTCGTACTTTCAAAGTCAAAGATAAATGCTTTGAAAACTGGGATTATATTAAGCAGGCTGATTTTTTGTCTTTTTAAACTTTCTTTTTAACTTCTACATCCATATTGCCATAAAATTCGATATATCCATTTCAAAATTAGTTATTTCATAAATTTATGCTCTATATTTAAAAGAAATTTTTTAAATTGAAATTGTATTTTGGAAGGTCCCTCTTTTAAGACTTTTGTAATTTAATTTGATGCTGGTTTTATTGAGATATGAAACAAGTCATGTTAGAAAGATGATTGGAGGTGGTGTATACAATTTGAAATACACTCGAATCCCGGTTTAATATGGGTTTTGGTCGTTGCCTATCGTAAACCGGAATAGTCCTTGAGCAGACTCTGAACACAAACAGTCAGAGCCGTACGAACCACTTTCAGTCGTAATAATATGAATTATATAACTGAATTATGTACGCATGTAAATTTTTTTACCATAAGGGGTGAAAATTCTTAAATGACGATGAAAAATTAATGAAAAAAGAATTTTCAACGCGGTTTCAAAAGTAAATGTAAAAGACGAATTGATACTGCTCGCTCTGTTGCTGCGGTACTGCTTGACTACTACTCGACGGCCGTAATCCCTCTCTACCCTCCAACCCGCGCAAATACGGAGTGCCACCGAACGAAATTCTAGGAACATCGTAAACCGGGATATATTAAACCGGGATTCCAGTGTATATAGTTATAGTCTCACGTGGTGTCAAGAGTTTTGGCATAAGTGAATTCGCACGAGGTTAGGACGAACTTGATGCATGGCAGGAAGGCAAAGTTTCGTAGTCCCCAAAGTCTCTCTTTCCCTCTCCATCTCCTCGATAATGTTCACTGGAATCCCAAGTTCGGTCGGTTAACTAAGGTGGCGTGCGCAATGCATAAACTTCTTGTGCTAGGTTTCATTCAAGAATGAACTCTCTCGAGTCAGTGATTTTCACTTTGTATTTTATAATGGAAAATAATATTTATAATATATTCTATATTGCTTTTCAATTTAGAATTTGCTGGAGCCTTTTCGAATCTTTCTTTTAATGAAAATCAGAACTTAGTTATTTTCTCTCGTATTCAATTCACATTAAAAAATGTCGAGCAGGCTCGTCGCCTCCATTAATTTTCCACGACGAAGAGTAGCCTGTGGCGACACTAAAAGGATTTCCTGGGTCGAACCCTTTACCGCAATATGTTCCCGTTCATGTCATATAAGGTCTCGTCGTTCATCGTATTTCTCCTTTGAGTAACCTTTCACCCTCCATCTCTTGAGTCTCCTGTCATCATCGTCAGGATTTTTTTAAAGCCTCTTTTGGACTCTTCTACCCCCCGTCCTTTTCAAATAAACTCTAAACTTGCCTTCCCAAATAATTAAATTAAAGCAATACAATCTTAATTAAATTTGATATGCAACTCTTAATGCTTCGACATAGTTGTTTTCAAAAACAATCGATATGTCTTGTGTGTGTGTGTGCTTTTAGCAACATTGTTTTTTTTTATCTTGACCCAGAAAATCTCACAACACAGAGCGACAAGTATCATTTCCATGTCGTCAATAGTGACGCACAGTTTCGAGGGAGGGCAAGAAGATTCAAATAGAGGCGCGGTATAGTCGTTTGTCATACGATTGGGGACATGAATATTTGCTGAGAAGAAATTACGATAGACTTCCGCTTGGCAGAACGAGATACGCATCACTTGATGTTCCAGGAAACTTGAACCAGGATTTTATAAAATTGAAAAAAGTTTGCAATATGTAAATTTTCCATTTCACTCGAAAATGGTCAATTTATATTTTAAATTTAAATTTATTATTTATTTATTCTTATTTTTATTATTATTTATTTATTTTATTATTTATTATTATTTATTCACTATTATTAATTTATATTTTAATTTTTTTATACGAAAATCTTCCATTCCTTGCTATTGTATTTCAGAGAAGTTGTGTTTTATCAAAATTGTAACGCAAAATTTCAATTGCAAGATTTTATTTTTTTCTGTTTAATTATTATCTCTACTTTAATATATGTACAATAAGAATAAGGAATAATGAATAGTGGATTTCAAAGTATTTGAAATGAGTGATTCGATTTATTATAATCTTGAATTTAGATTTGTTATTTATCTAGTGGGTGGCTTTCGAATTCTGGCAGAAGGGAATTTGAATCGCAGCTTTTGATGGCCTTGTTTCGTCATTCTTATTTGACTAAACACAAGCGCACTTAAAGACGGCAGCGGACACTGGCGTGGCCACCGGTGGCACGATCTGTTATTTTGTTTCGTGATGTCCTAAAATAATTATTAGAAATATAAAAAAATGTTTTCTTCTATACAAAAAATTTTATTTGTTGTAAATAGAAATAAAAAAGATGTTCTTATTATAGATATGTAACTTATAAGTCGTTTTAACATGATCATTTAAAAAATTAATTTTTGAGATTGAGTGTATGTTCTGAACATCCTTAAATTCTAAAATAACAATCCATTCCCACTTCGACGCCCCGAGATATTCAACCTGAATGTGTTTTTCACAAATACCAACACAATTTTGAAATCTAATTTCGATTATTTCCCAAGAGCTTTTGATTTGAACACGCAATCGTTTTCGAAACGTATTTACTTATAATAATTCTCTATTTAACGCACTTGCGTTCGTTGCAATGTATCAATGCATCTTTCACCCAAACGAGTTCGCACAAATTAGAAAAGAAAATAAATTCAAGAAATTTTTTTCCTCCTTTTTAATAAATAAAAATAATAATTAAAATAATGAATGTAATTTTTCTAAAGCATCTTGTGGTGAAGGTAACTATATTAGGAATGATGACACGAGGGAGATACAATATAAATATTCTGCTTTATTTAGAAAACTACAAAAATGATAACTTAGAGTCGGAGCGCGTAATTTGTAGTGTCCAGGGCGACAGCTAGGCAAGCTAGGCAATTACTGCATTTTGGGAAGTGCAATCTCGATGTTCAGGTAAGGAGGTGGATGAGCACAGACATGAGTCATGGCTTACAGTCGTCGAGAGAAACCCTATACCTGAGTAGCGAGTATTGCAGATTGAAAGCAAGTAAATTGAAAGAGACAACTTTAGTTAAAATATAATTTGATGATTGAGAATTTGGTTTGACTCAAGTAAAATATAATTTGCGACTAATTTAATGTGGTTCCCACACATCTCAATAAAAAAAGTCTTCATCAGTGATTTGAAACAATAGTAATTGTAATTTGACTTTAGATGCGGAAATTTTTAAGCAGGTGAATGTGGGGAATGAGATTCTGTTTGAAAAGAAATGTGAAAGGCAATTGGTTTAATTTTTTTTTCAAACTCAACAAATACAATTATAATTCATATCCATATCAAAGGTACACGATTTTTCTGAAAAAAAGGAAACGCTCGACTGAGCAGTTTAGCCAACCGCGTGGTGATGAACGGCGTAAGCGTAACCGGCGTAGCACAAACCTGACCTAACTTAACCCCTCCTACTATGCGGATGCGTTATTACTTTCTCGGTAATCTGGTTCAAGCAACTGTTAATTATCTATAATTATTTTTTTCATATCACTACTGTCTCAGCGCTCGCATAATTAATAAACTTTGGTCAAACCCTAGAATTCTTTTAGTCTTGGTTGCTCGAAAAGAGAAATTGTTATTCTAGGAATTGAAAAATTAATAAAAATATTAGAATCATTTATTTAATCACAAAAATTTAAAAAAATAGAAAGTCAGCCTAATTTGAGTATCACTAACCTGGACGACTCTTGTCTTGGCAGAGTTTCGTCTAGTCTCGAGAGGAATGTAAAATGTATTCGTAGACAGACCGACAAAGGCGGAGGTATTTAGGGACTTAAAACTTCTAATAAATATATGAATAATTTATTTTATAAATAAATAAACATTTTTTAATTATAACACTTACAATTTAAATATTTTTAGAATTAATTTTAGAGTTTATATATTTTTAATTTAATTTAATTGAATTTCTTTTAATCTGCTTAAATCCTTAAATGCTATCTAATCTAATTCATTTTTGAATCTTTTATTTTTTTTTTTCTAGAAAATTATGTATAGATGTACCATGCTGCGTGTAAAAAAGTTTGAATGAGTGAATACACCAGTGAATTGAAACACATACATGGAGTGTTGAAAGCTCGAAGCTTATCCAACCAAACCGTCTGGTTTGACAACACGATGAAAAATAAAAATACAAATGAGCACATCGAACAAGTGAAACAGTTATCTGTAACGTGCTGATTCGACAGTTTTTCAATTAGGGAAAAATTTCAACAACCCTCGAATCAAAACTTTCGTTTTCGCTTGATAACAAACTTTTATACCCTTTTCCAATGGGTCAAATGTAAAAGGCTTCAATTTGGATTGTATAGAATTATTAATTGTTTGAAATATGTTTAGGTGGCTATTTTTAACATATTCTCAATCTCAAATTATTAGCTCAACTTTGGAATTCACAATCTGAAAACATTTTTTTTAAAGTCTCTTTCAGTTTTTTTTTCCAGTGCAAAAAAATATTAGAACTTACTTATCGAATTTCTTTAATCTGATAAAATATTTGTCCAGACATTTTCTATGAAAAATTGTAAAATTTAGAAGTAGAAAAAAAACAGGATAAGAAAGAGAGGTGCTGAAAATAGATGTAACTTTTGATGCATTATTGATCTTTTACCATGTTTATCGCTTACGATGTAGCTAATATCTTTTTTATCGGTTCCACGATACGCGCATGTATCCTCCTCAACGTCATTCGCGTTAGCCACAAGGACGATAAAGGAATGAACCAAGTCATTATCATTCAACGCCCGTTGTTTCAAGGGGCAAACCAATATATGGGTACCGTTGCTCCAGATTCTAATTCCTATCAGACTTGACTCAACTGAAAAAAAAATAATAAAAATTTTATCACTTATTAGACCGAGAACCTAAATGAAAAAATAACAAAAACTTGATATTAGAGAAAAAAAGAATCCAACTATAGCAATCCTAAAAATTGAATCTTTCATCGTTTCTTCTCAAAGAATAGTAGAACTGAGATTTTATTTCTTTTGGGTTTTCAAAATTTATTTCTAAACATTCATTTTACAGTTTTACTGATTTAACTACTGTCAATTAATTTTTATTTTACGAACCTTAAGCTTATTCAAGCAAATTAAAAGATATGCAATTTCAATCCACTGGACTGTATTTTATTAATTAATGGCTGTTTTTGTTAGACAGAAATCTATTGAAGGATTAATTGAGACCGATGTTGAAAAATGTAGAAGAGTGGAAAAAAGCAATACGAAGCCAACGTAGTTTTCCTTGTGTCTGGATTATGAATACTCCTGCTTCAATTTGTATCACGGACGTACCAAAATAACTCTGCACCCTGCTGACCCCACTACTGTCATATAGTATATTTTAGATTTTCTCTTTTCTTGATGGCATTGAGTTTTTAACCCATCTCGACCCATGGGAAATTTTCCCTCTGCTTGCCTTCGAATTTCCGCCCTGGTTCGAATTCGCAATCTTATTAACAATATCGATCCAATTGCGGAACAATGGTCCCTGCAGGTCTTTCTACAATTAACATAAATCAGTAGTCAATTTGAAAAGCAATTTCTGTCCTATATTCGTGTAATTTTAGACACTTTGAATGTAATCACATTAATAATTTTTTGGAGAATCGAAGCTGCTAGTCGAAAAATGTTTTAGAAAGTTTTCCAATCTTTGAAAAGCATTTTTGAAATTTTTTGCTTTATAGTTTATTTTATTTTTTCGAAATTGATTGATTATTCTGAATGTAAACCTTTTAAAATGTAAACTTTGACTCAAATTGAGAAAGTCAGCTTTCGATTACACTCAATTTTTTAATGAAAATTCACATAGGTATCTTTTAATATCTTTTAATTTCAGAATTTTGGTGGCTATGCCTTTGATACGATTCACTTTGATCAAATCGTTTCTTGCAATGTCTAGTGATCAATTAATTCTGAGATTAGTTTGAGTCTTTCAACCGCGCTGATTTCATTTTCTATTCGTACCATCTTCTCCTTGTTCATCGGTAGGGAATCAGTTTCTCTTCACTTAGTGCACTTTACTTTTGTGTTCTATGAGCATTTCCAGTTTAGCTTATTAATGGGAAACTCGGCTTTTACTACTGCATCTCATGTTCAGAAGCTCGTAGAATAACTGTCTGTTATCTCGGTTAGTTGGAGTTTAGAGTATGAGAAGAATGATTATTTGACTATAGCAGTTCTACAGATTCTCTACTAATGTAATTTTTATGATCTATACAGTCAATGAGGGACACATTCCTTCCTTTCGAACACCAAAAATGTATTTCTTCACCTCTAAAAATTTCGCCTAAAAAGTTTCTAATGCTACAGGATATTCCTTGTTCATTTTTCCTTCGGGTTTAAAGTTCCATGATAATTAAAAAAATTGATCCTATAATTTTCAGAAATATTAATTTCAGGAAATATAAATAATAATCGTTTATAATATTGGATGTTAAATTTTGGCTTTAGGGTCAGAATAAATAATGTTGAAATATTTAAAATGAATTTAAAATGATGGAGAGAACTCAGGTTAAAAATTTTTTTAATTGTTTATTTCGTCTGAATGTGAAAAGATTCAATATTTTGAGTGGAATGTCAAATATTCTTGTAGTCTGATACCACATTAGTGTATTGTATTGCTTCTTTGAAATAGCATTTGCAAACCTTAGAAAGTACTCTTACATAATCTTGTGTTATTTCTATTGAGTTCAGATTTTTTTTGTTTTTTTTTTCTCCATTCTCACCTGGCCAAGTCTTTTTTTCTTTTATTTCAGCAAACAGTTGTCGTTTTCAAGGGAAACTCCATTTTCTATTTTAAAGTAACTTATGTTCCTTTAAAAAAAAACATTGTTTTTTTAGAAATTAAGAGGATAATATGGTTTCAAAGAAATTTATTCTCTAACTGATTTCAAAATATTTCAAAAAGTTGTTCCAGCATTTATTTTTTGATCCAAAGTATGGATAAGAATCGTTAGGAAAAAATGTTCTCTTTAATATGTACATATCAATTTGAAGTGAATTTAAAAGTAATTTTTCTCTTTTATTTTGCAGATGTTACACCATCGGAACAAGAAGACTTGTTCATTAGGAAGTTACGGCAATGCTGTGTGACTTTTGACTTCATGGACCCAGTCGCAGATCTCAAGGACAAGGAAATTAAACGCGCGACTCTCAATGAACTTGTAGAATACATCACAGCAGGCCGAGGTGTACTCACTGAACCTGTCTACCCCGAAATCATTAAAATGGTACGTCTCAATTAAAAATCAATTTAAAAATATTCAAAAACTAACTTCCTAATCTTAATTTTTCTCACATTTTGAATTTTTTATTCATCTTAATTGAATTTTCAAGATCTAAATTTCACTCTTTTTAATTTATCCTTTTGAATTTTTAAAGTTTTAAATTTTCTGATTAAATAAAAATAATCATAATATGTAGATGCAACAATTGCTTGTTTTTCAATTGACTATAAAATTGCAGATTTAGAATTACGTACACCTGACCAGAAACTTTAAACTTTAAATGACTGCATTGCACGAGTTTCTGAAAGATAATATCTCTTATATAAACAACAAACTTCTTAATCTGTTTATGTACATTCTTTGTGGAAAATTTTGTACTTGTAAAATCTGTTTGTGAAAGAGTAAAAAGATGTTCTATTACTAGAATATTCTTAAAGATGGCAACAAACTATAAATACGACCTGAGAAAGTCTTGAGCTTTGAAATTGCTCTGATCATTTTGAGAGATCTTTCTAGTCGATTTAAGAATTATTATTTGGAATCTTTAGGATTTTTTTATAACTTTAGAAATCTTTATTTTAGTTTAGAAATCTTATTTTGAATGTTTAAAACTAAATTGAATTCTTATTTTTTTCTTTTTAATAGATTTCGGCAAACCTATTCCGGACCTTGCCACCTAGTGATAATCCAGATTTCGATCCTGAGGAAGATGATCCGACGATGGAGGCGAGTTGGCCCCACCTTCAATTGGTCTACGAATTCTTTCTTCGCTTTCTCGAGTCCTCAGATTTTCAGCCTACCGTTGGGAAAAAAGTTATCGACCAAAAATTTGTTTTACAGGTAAAAATTTATTTTTTCATTCTTTATTTCTTGAAATTCATTATGAGCAATTTTAATAATAAATGTATTACATATGTAAATTGAATTAATTTCAATTCTTTTGCAGTTGTTGGACCTTTTCGACTCGGAAGATCCTAGGGAAAGAGATTTCTTAAAGACAGTTCTACATCGTATTTATGGAAAGTTCCTCGGCCTGCGAGCCTTTATACGCAAACAGATTAACAACATCTTTCTGAGGTGGGTTTACCTTATTTAAATTTAATATTCGTCAGTTTAATGTCTGCAGAAATGTTCTGCTTAAAAAGAACACAACATGATTCAGATTTAATAAAGATTTGAAGATTCAAAAGTAAAACAATCATATAATCTTTCTTCTAATTTGCAGGTTTGTGTACGAAACGGAACACTTTAATGGAGTGGGCGAACTTCTAGAAATTCTGGGTAGCATTATCAACGGATTCGCTCTTCCGTTGAAAGTCGAACACAAACAGTTCTTAGTCAAGGTATTGTTACGAATTCCAATAATTAATAATTGAGTAGTATTTTCTGAAAGTAAAAAGCAAATGGATTCATAATAAAATTGTTTTTTACAGGTGCTCTTACCGCTGCACAAGGTTAAGTGTCTTTCGCTCTACCATGCGCAGTTGGCGTATTGCGTGGTGCAGTTTTTGGAAAAAGACGCTACTTTAACGGAACCAGTCGTTCGAGGTCTCCTGAAATTCTGGCCTAAGACGTGCAGCCAAAAAGAAGTCATGTTCCTGGGAGAAATCGAGGAGATTCTCGACGTCATAGAACCTAGCCAATTTGTTAAAATACAAGAGCCTCTGTTCAGGCAAATCGCGCGCTGCGTTTCGTCGCCGCATTTTCAGGTATTTTGCAGATTTTAATCGCTAATTTAATTTTAATTCAAGCAAATTAATTTAAGATACTTGAGAGAGGCTGGCTTCGAGATTTAAATGATTTAAAAATCAGAAGCGAAGCTTTACAATCTTAGATGCTTTTAATTCGATTGCTTTGCAGTTTTCAACACTGCGAAAATTTGATACCTTTTCAATTTTAACAGGATTTAAATTTGCTAATTAAATTCTTGAAACTCTGAAATCCTTATGTGAAATTAAAGGTACTATTCTAAAAATTTCCAGGTTGCTGAGAGAGCATTGTACTTGTGGAACAACGAGTACATTATGTCATTGATCGAGGAAAACAATCACGTAATTATGGGAATCATGTTCCCGGCACTGTACAGAATAAGTAAAGAGCATTGGAACCAAACGATCGTGGCCCTCGTTTATAACGTTCTCAAAACCTTCATGGAAATGAACAGCAAGCTCTTCGACGAACTAACTGCCAGCTACAAGTCTGAGAGGCAAAAGTAAGTTTCCCGTACTGAAAAATTTTCTCGTTTTATTGAATATCGTTATTTAATTTTTTTTAAATTCAATTTTAAAAAACCTAATATAATTTCCCTCTCCTAATATTTTGACTTCAGTCTAAGAAGCTTATAAAAAAAGAAGGAATACTCTATTAAAAATAAAATTGGGTCCAGATTTCTAAAAAAAATAAAATTCCGATGAATTTCTCTATTTCTAAGCATTTTCCATTTTCCTTGGCGATCTTTCAAGATCTATTTTAGATTCAAATGTTTCTGTATCGATTCATTCATTCATTCATTTGCCGACCTTGATGTTGTTTTTAAACTATCTCAGCTTCCTGAATGAAATTGTAAACCGATAAATACGTCAGTTATTAGAGAAATTGGAATTCGTTCAGAAATTTGGAAATGTTAGTTTTGACAGGGTGCCTAGCGGACCGGGAAATCGGGAAAAACCCGGGAATTTTATTTTACTAGGAAAAACCCGGGAATTTTATTTTACCAAGAAAAACCCGGGAATTTTATTTTATCAGGAAAAAACCGGGAATTTTATTTAGGAACGGGATTATACTTATATTTTATTTTTTCATTCTTCAGATTTTAATAGCATTTAAGCAACTGCTTGTGATTCTGACTGCATAATTTAAAAAATATTTATTTTACGTGTTACGAAAGTTTTAAAATATGTACTTTCGATTAATATTTATCACTTCAGTCTGTGATTAAAGATAAATTTGGCACGTGTGAATAAATAATTATTTTCTTTACGATATAAATTTTGTACATGTATATTATGTTAAAATTTCCATTTCTACGTATACGATCACTTTCAAAAATTACAAAAAGACATTTTTAACTTGATCAGGGGGAAAAAATTGACCGGGAATTTACAAGGCCTGATCGCTAGACAGTCTGTTTGATAAAGATGAAAGATTCGTTTTAAATAGTTAAGATTAATATTTATATTTTGCTTTGTGTTTATTAATTAGCAGTTTGAATGTGCGATGGCTGTGGTTTATTAATTAAATGGTATCTTTAGGGAGAAGAAGAGAGAGAAGGAGAGAGACGAACTTTGGAAAAAATTGAATGAACTGGAACTTGAACGGCGCGGAGCTCTTACGGCTGCCCCGAATAATCCAGTTCCTGCCTCAACTGCACCTGCGACACGAGCCCGACCCTGAGCTAGTAAGATAATTTCAAAAGTCTCTAATCTTTTATTCTTAAGAAACAAAATTAAGTAAAATTGACTAACCAAAACCTGAAAATGAATACACATTCAAATTTCTAGGCTTTTCTTTTATCATTTTCTTCAATGTTTTAAGTCTTAAAGTCTAAAAGTCTATCCCCTTATTCTTTTATAGGCGAGAGATCACAACCACGTCACCCAATCGTTAGATCTTAGTTTACGTCGAGAAAATTGTCGTTGTTAGAAGAGAAGCAGAATCATCTCACGGTGGCTGTCTTGACGTAATACAAATTCCTTGGTTGGTCTCGTCCGCATCACACTGGGCAAAAGCAATCTGATCGACTGCATGGAACGAAGAATTGAGAAAGCAAGAGTATAACAATACCACGAAGCCGAGAAAGAAAAAAAAAAGTGAAAACCCAGACCTGGATTTTACTCCTCAACGCCACGATTTTTGATGATTTCTAATGATCGATTGTATTGTGTATATTCATTTTTACTCTCTTTTCGACGGCAATGATTTAAGTTGCATGATGTACTCAGTGTCAGCATATAATACGAGGATGTTAGTCCCTTCTTTAATTAAGGTTTGCTGTGCGCAGTTGGAGGAGACGATCAGGGCGGAAACCGACTCAAAACACCTTTTGACATTTTAACTCCCAACTTCCTTCAAGTACCTTTCATTAATAGGGAGTTTCCCGCTCCGTTCCTCGCCTTCGACGGCCGGCAGGGGCGTTGTTTGAAATGTACCATATATTCATATTATTAACGATAATGATAAATATAACAAAACATAATAAATTAGGTAAATATACATTATACAAATACATCATATTTATATATAAAAGGTATATATGTATATATAAATATGAATATACGGACGTTCTCCCAGATTTCTCGTGAAAAATTCTTTTTCTCGAGGCACCTGCGACGATGATCTGTACATACATATATATAAATATATATATATAATATAGTATACATACAATATAGTAATATCGATGAAGCAAGGAGTCGTAGGAATAGGCGCGCGACAGAAAGATTGTCCAAATCGAAAAACGCAAGTTTTATTAAAGTGCGGACACACGTACTACCGACGATAACTAACGCTGTACTGACTGCATTGCCTGCATCTCGACGAGCATCCTTTTTTTCTAGGAAGAAGAATCGTGTGCAATGACACGCGAATAAAAAATAAAAAGGAATATAAACAAAGAAAACTACAAATAACATTTAACGAATAGGTTGATTCCGCCACAAGGAGAGCATGAAGAAGATATATGTTGTTTTTTAACTGAAAATAAGAGAGCGAGAGAAAGAGAGAGAAAAGAGGAGAATAAATGATGAGGCGAGAGGGACAAATATTAAAAATAAAATAAAAAGAATTCAATTGTACCAAAATATCCATGGTTGCTTATATAAATATACATACATTACAATAAATGATAGAGACCCAACGCGTAAGATTTATTCGGAGCTGTGCTCCCGCCGTCAACTGCAGAGGAAAGTGAACTCGTTTTTAAAAAAGACTTTCTTACCGATGCATAATAAATAGCGACTATGATAAAGTTGATAGAGGTGAATAAAAATGAAAAGTTGCTCGCTCAGTCTACTGCGAAGCTCTTTTAGAAAACAAAAAAAATTGTTTAAAAGTCAAAAATTTGAATCATAAATTTCGAAACACTTTTAGGACAGAACCGTAAGTTATCACAGTTGCAAATCAAGGCAGATACCTAATTAGAAATTTTAAAACCTTATGGTTAAAAAAATGTCATTTACCAAAATTAAGATATGTTCTGAATTTAGATCGTGAAAACAAACAATATTGATACATACTTAAAGCTGCCCTTCACAAACTTTCGATTTGCAACACTAGTAAGTTACGGCTTTGTAAAAAAATAATATTTTTCGAAGTTTGTGGTAATTTTGTTTGTTTGTTTTTTTTTTGTTTTTTAAAAGTGCATGTAGATCCAAATCTTGGACATGATCAGTAAAAATAATATTTAATGATAGCGACCTAGAAACATCATCCGTCTTGATTGCCGAAACATAATCCGCATAATATCTTTCTCTGTGTTTTTAGTTTTCTTTTTATTTTTCAATGCAAAGATCTAGCTGCTGCATCACGTCACGGAAATATATTAGAGATGTGATCCCATAGGCATTTTATATAACACGTGATTGTGGAATTTATTTTCACTCTGTGATTTTCCTTCATATATAAATAATTAAATATTGCTTACTCGCGTACAAATCTAAGGATAGGCATATTATATTCGAAAGGAACGATTGTTTTACTTTATTATAATTATTATTATATATTTTTATCATCTACCATTAGTTTTTACTGTCGTAACAACTCTCCACTTGCAGAGCTCGCTGTACAAAGGATTAATAAATACAGTGGAATTTGACCACCAGCCAGTTCTCTTCACAAAATTCATGTAAGAATAATTTTCTCTTTTTTTTATTAAGAATTAATTTTGTCTAGTCAATTACGTTTTGAAAATTGGATGACTTAAAATTTAGATGTTTTCAAATTGCAGTGTTTTGAAATTTGAGTGATTTCGATTTCGAGTGATAACAACTTAAAGCATTTAAGTTAACTAAACATATTTTAAACGAAGCTTAAAATTTTTAATTTTAACACTTTAGAATCCGAAGGATTTTAAAAATTAGAATGTCTTTGAATTCAAAGGACTTTCAAATTTTCAGAATGTTTAGAATTTCAAGCTCTCAAAGCTTCAAGCCATCCTTTTTTAGGATTCCAAGGTTTTCAAATTTGATTTTAAACTTCAAAATTTGATGGCATATTTTTTTTAAAAACAAATTTGTGAAATTGTCAAATAGTTTATCTCGGTAATTTAATTTTCTTATTTGGAACCTCATTCTATGATAAATAACACATTAATTTATTAAAATATTTACAGGATTTTTTTTACAAATTAAGAAGTTATATACTTTGATATATCATACTTGGATACTAGTGGTGAATATGAGGAACGAGAACCCACATAATCGCCTGATAGGCATAAAAAATAGCGGCGTTCACTGGAATGGCTCGCAAAGTAATCATGGTGGATCCTTTGAAAAAGCCATAAAGACCTTCTTTTTTATATAAACGTTCTGCACAATCCATCATTCCTTTGTATTTTTGTGTATCTGCTTGGAGTCGGGACTTGACTGTATCAAAAGGAATCACTGGAATCCAAGAAACAAAACCTGTTTTCAATTAAAAGAAAATTGTTATTATAATTTTAGTTTAAGATTCAAGAAGAAAAAAAAAGCAATTGATGCGAACCTGCTATTCCACCAGCTATGAGGATTTCGAAACTTCCAGGATTTAAATCCAGTTGACCGTGTAAATTGTATCGAAAATACTGATAAACCACGATGTAGATTCCATTGGCAATAATATCTCTGGTTTCAAAAATCATTAGGGATATTAAAAAATAATAAATTGGATTTAAATCCAATTTATTTATTTCTTTTATTTTTATTTTTTAAATTCATTTTATGTATTTATTTATTTTTTATTATTTATTTATATTTTATTATTATTTCTTTTAAGTAAATTGAATTAAAGTCCAATTTTCTGCAAATTTCTAATTCGAGAAGAAAAATATTTTTTCAGTAGAAAAGTAAATAGTACAAAATATATTAAACCTCCAAAGTGTTGGAACAAATCCTATGAACAGACCACGAATTCCATATTTTTGGTACACATCCTTGGTTGTGTAGAACGTGCTAACTCTTTTAATTGGAATCATTTTACTGTGTTCAGACTTGTACTTGATTATACCTTTGAAAACATTTTCAGAAATTAGATTTCTGTAAACTCAGATTTAATAATTTAAAGACTTAACAGAGTCAGTTTCAAAATGTTGAATTCCATTGTTTTCTGTTATATTTTTAGACTCTATTTTAATATAAAATAATTTGAAAAATTTTGGAAATAAATTTTTTACATAACAAAAAATATAGAGAAACATTTATTATGGAACTGATTACCTTTTCCAGTCTGTATCCTGATTTTGACAAGTTCACTGGGGCATGAAATAAATGCTTGAGCCAGCCCACCAATAGATCCAGCTATATAATTGTCATAATAAAATCCTGAATTTGTTGGAAGAATTTTATTTGCATTATTACCACGTGCGGCTTGTAGATTGCTTAAACAAACTGCATAGGCGCAAAAGAAAATAGCATTCAGCGTCCCGGAACATATTAGGGGGAAAAACATTCCCTTGTAAAGACCTAATACCTAAAATTTTAAAATTATTTTATTTTATGCCTGCAGATTAAAAAATGAAATTCTTTTTATTAGTGCCTAAATTTTTAAATTTAAGTTATATTAAGATTATTATTATTATAAGATTCTCAAATCTGGAATTTCAACTTTTCTCTTCGAACAGTTCTAGAAGCCTAAGAGTTTAATTAATTAAATAAAATTTATACTGAATTTATATTATTTCAATTGAATTTGCATTGAATTTATTTTAAAATCTTTTTTATTAATTTTTGAAGGAAGCAAACTTACGCCACCATCTTTAATAATAATTCTTGTACATTCTCTTACAGATAATGGTTTAGTAAAACTCATTTGCTGTTTAGTTTTGATTGTATCCATAGGATGGCCAACGATTAGACCAAAAATGCCTGTAAAATTGAATAATTTATCAAAATAGTTATATTAGGTAATTTTTTTTAAATGAAAAAAGTATATAAACTAGAAAAGATGATTTTCATACCACTGCCCCATCCTGCAACAAAAGCGGCCAAATGTTCCATTCAATTTCATTATAGGTTTTAAAATCATCAGTCCGATTTTCCTTCTAATCAGCACAGCATTTTTTTATCCGTTTTATATTTTATCTTGGATATCTTGAACTGCCATGATTGTTTATGATTACATTTTGACAAAATGAAGAAAGGTTAGCAAAAAAAAAACTATCAATTTTTGAAAGTAGATAAACATGTACATACCTATACGTATAAATAAATGAATCGGAATGCGACTAAAATTCACTGTCAAGTTTCAATTAATTAATAATAATACTTGTAATAATCCATTTTTCAGAAGACAAATTTTAATTTTATGAATATTGTCTAGCTTTATCCTAATGTGTTAAAGTTTTAAATGTGTAAAAATATTTGAATTTTCAAAATAAGTGCTCGTGCGCACTAGAAAACCTGCACAGTATGGTGCGCACGCGTCATTTTTATGTGTCATGTGTGTGTTACGTCAAAATTGGTAAAAATCACAAAACATGACCGAAATAACATAAAATAAAGCCAAATAGTAAAATAATTTTCTTCCATCTACCTTCGAGTGTTCGCAAAAGTAGTTAAAGTGTAAATACTCGCTAAAAATCTGAGACAAATCGTTAAAATGCAAAGAACCTAACCTATATCTTCAACGTCATCAGGACTCAAAACTTTCCAAATCAAGCAGCTTTCGAACACTTTTATGTAAAATTTTACCAGGACTATGAATACTAGTAGAACTAAATTTGTCCTTTCCAAAAGACTGGGTAATAAAACCTTAAAACGAAATTAATCTCTATAATATGTTTTTTTAAAAACCAATGACTGCAATAAAGGTTTCCATTGTTTGATATTTATAAATAATGGTTTCGAGGGTTTCGAAGAACCGTGATTTATCCTCTTAATATTTTAAAATAATTGTGTTTCGTTTGTGTAAAGCCGTTTTGTTAAAAAAATGAGTGTTTTAATCCGATGTCCGGGTATGTATTGTGGTCGTGAATTATTCTTCGATGGAAATTGGAGTGACTGTGGTGCGTGTCCGCGAGGATTTAGGACGAATTCTTCTTCGGCTTGTGTTCCTTGTGATGATATGCCAGTGTTTTATGATTGGTTGTACCTCGGTTTTATAGCCGTGTTTGCCCTGGTCCTGCACTGGTTTTGTATTGACATGGTTGCAATGAGACGCAACATCCCCAAGGAAGTAATAGCTCTACATTGTTCAGCGATTGTTGAGATTGTTACTGCTTCGATTATTACTTTGCAATTGATGGAGCCAGTGGGTTCTTTTAATATCAGATCGTGCAGGGCTCAGAAATTATCGGATTGGTATACTTTATTACACAATCCTACGCCAAATTATGAAAGGACCCTTCACTGCACGCAGGAGGCAGTTTATCCATTGTAAGCTGTCTTTCCTTTAAATAATTTGTTTTCAAATATTAGATACTTAAAAAATTCGAATTTATTAATCATCGTTCTTATTTTCAGATACACCATGGTGTTTGTATTTTATGCATTTGGAATTTTGATAATGCTCTTGATACGACCATTGATAGCACGAAAATTCCTACCAAAACAGGGAAAGTTTTCCATCTACGCTGCATTGTATTTTTTCCCAATCCTGGCATTATTCCATGCAGTAGGAGGTGGACTCATATGTTAGTACAATTATTCAATTTTCTCTCAAAATTTATTTAAAAATAGAACAAAGATGCTTGGAATAAAGTTGTATCCGTATTTTTCTGAAAGATTGTTATTACTTTTTGTAGAGTAATTCATTTATATTTTAATTTAACTGATTAAAAATACTTATTTCTTTTTTCAGACCACTCATTTCCGTACATTACGATAGTTCTGTCTGTTCTTTCCAATGCAGCGCATTTCGCTTTCAAATTAAATCAGGTAAATATTTATCTTCAACACTTGAAATGCAATTTAATTCCTTTTAGACTCTTAGTTTTTCTGAATAATTAATCTCATGGAAAAAAATTTATTTGCAGACAATGAAGTCCTTAATTCTGAGTTCGATCTCAGATGTAAAAAACATAATTGTGATTCTGGGTCACTGGCTTTTACACGGATATGGTGTGATGTCAGCAGCGACTCTTCATGGACTTACACTTCATCCAGCGATGCTTGTTCTGGTTCCATTGCCAGCTTTATTTTACATTCTTACAGCCAGGTTTACAGATCCTCACAAGCTCCAGGAAGAATGAAATGAACTCAACTTTACCAGTAATGAAAAGTTCAATTCGCTGTATAAATTGTACACATGTATATACGCCTATGTTACATTTGTTAATAAAAATTTCGTACTATGCAAAATAATCCAATTTATTCAGATTTTTAACCAGAAAAATTCAAGGACTTGGAAAGGAATCCAGTTTCTTATAATTTATAAAAGAAAGAATCATTTCTGGAATGCTCTTTAATTCTTTAATTATTGCATATACGAGAATACAGTTGAATAAATAGAATACAGTTGCAATAAAAACATAATCACAATGGAGATAATTGCAGTAAATACGTAGTGCGGGTTTTTTTTAAAGGCTGATTCTTTTTTTATTGTGGCTTATTTTGCTGGCTCTGGAACAAAACTCAAGACGACAGTACTTTTTGGAGCCATGGGAACTTCATTTGAGTTCAGTTTGGTGACTCTGTAATAAAATGAAGTACTCTCTTAATAATTCTGCTTAGCATTTTGCGAATAATTTAATGAATCTGATCAGAAATATAAACAATATTTACGTGTCATCTATTCCACCCACTGCGGAGTTTGGACTGCGACCAATGACAGTGATTTCCTTGCCCATGTGGGAAATTGATGACACATCGATTGTTGTGGAATTACTTCCACTGTTGTAGATCACCAAGTAACCAGGATTTCCACTTTTCAGCCTGAAATGTTCCATATTATTGATTATTTAGTCTTTGAAGTTAAAGACTGAAGTCTGTGCAGCAATCACATTTTGAGATCTTTTAAATTTTTAATCTAAAGGGCAGATAATTTTCAAATTGATTTTTCCGATTTACAATTAATTTCATTCTTAAAATTTAAGAAATTTAAACTATATAAAAATCAAATTTAAAATTATTATTATTATTATTATTATTCTATGAAACATTCACATGCAAATATTTTATGTATAAAACTCACCAGTGCCTGTGTGGCGAAAAGTAAACGTGAAACAAGATAAATTAATCTTTTGTCAGTCTATTAGAATATAATACATTTTTATCCCTACAGTTATTTTCTCGTTAGTTTCTTTGAATATGAAACTCAATTGCAGAAGAAAAGAGGACCATTCATAAAGTATAAATTGAATTGATTTTAATTTTGTCTTCAACTTTCTTTAGAATCAAATCGTTCTCAAAGAATCAACTTTATTAATGTTGAAAACAAATAGAGGCTCAAAGAAAAATTAAATAGCTTTCAAATTTTAGCGCTTCAAAATTTGAGTCCACAACCTGGTTCCCAAAGTTTAAATGGTTAGTAGTTAGTACATAAACGGTAATAAATAATCCATTTAATAAATGTACGCAAAATCCCAAATACTAAAAAAAACTAGAAATCAATATTCGGTATCTTACCTTGTGTAGGCGAAAACTGCTGTGTTATTGATGATATAAGTTTTGGTTTCACCATATAGGAACGTGGGAGAGTGGCGTTTTTCGGAAATGGCAGCGAAAGCTTTTTTTGCAGAAGTGGTGTCGTTGTATTTGACAATCGGTGTTCCAGGCAAAAGCAGAGTTAACAGCGTTAAACTGTTTGCGACTTCTGTAGGCATACGAGACCTCAAAGGTTTCTCCTTGCCATTGATCTGTAAAGTGAAAGTTAATGATTATAATAAAGTTATATAACATTTAAACAGATGATATAACTTTATAATAATTATATTTCTGCCCTCCAGCCAGAAAGCGTCAACTTCCCGGCTGCTGCGCTAAACGAAGTTACCGCTTTCTGACGTCGTCGAGCAGAAAAATAGTATACACACCTTGGCCAGTAAAAAAGAAAGCCTCAAATCACATGTTTGTGAACCTCGGTTTCGCCTCGGCCAACAATTATATGTGATCTGAGACATTTCTTATTTTACTGGCCTAGGTATGTAATATACTATTTCTTAACTGATGCTGATTTCTCTTAGACAATTTTAATTTCAAAAAAGTTTCATATATTTTTCAAAAATACTTATTAAAATATTGTTTTAAACTTCTTACATCCCAGGCTGGCCAGTCGAAATTTTTAAGAGTCTGTGAAATGCTCTTGTTCAGATTTGCTGCCGTTATGCTATCATCGGCAGTTGTCAAGAACTGGGAACTTTGTGGAAGATCTATCACAATTGATCCAGTAGCTTTATCGTTCAAAACTTGCAGCACGTCAGCGCCAATGTCATCTCGTAGAGTAAACACTCTACAAGCGATCAAAGAAATGTATGAAATTCATTAGAATTTACAATCGTTAACATTTAAAGGATTCGGGAGTAAAACATTCAAGTTTGAAGCCAGAGAATTAGTTTTTTTTAGTAATTACTTTTGAAAAAAGATATTTACCCTTCTCCATTGGTTTTATTAAGAACGATGTTGTGCCATTTCTTCAAAATTTTTTCGTTGGCGACACGGTCTCTAGTTAGAACGTGATTCAATGAATCATAAGATTCTGGAACTCCATGCGAGACTTCATTTTGCAGAGACGGATCTTCTGTCAAGAACTGCGTGTTCTCGAGTCTAAATCCTTTGACTCCCAACTCCAACCACTGAGTGAGAATTTCCTGAAATATTTCAATAAATTGTTACCTTTTTACAGGGAAAAAGTTCAAACTCTAATGAAAAATCTGCCACTTTTCTTTGTGTTACTCTAAAACGTCCTGCGCTTTTGAATGTAAATAATCTCTAAGTATTTACAAATTTAAATGCCTCGTAATTCTAATATATTCTTCTCTGCAGAGTTCCATTGAAAATTACTGAATTTTTTTACTTGAAATTATCGCAATTCCTACCCCGAATTCGTCAACAACGGCATCATTGTTGTAGTTAAGATCCGGTTGAGTCTTGTTGAACTGGTGAAGATAATATTGCTTCCTTTCCTGGTTCCATTCCCAGGCAGAACCTCCGTAGACACTCAACTGGAAATAAAATTTTACAAATATTATAAATTATAAATGAAGAATCAAAATTACAGATAATTTTGAATACTGAACACTGAATACATTTAAAAATTACCCAGTTATTAGGTGGATTTCTTTGTCCATTTTCCATCTTAGGATCCGCCCATACATAATAAGAAGAGCGATTTCCATGTTTTGCCACTGAATCTTTGAACCATTGATGTTCCACTGAAGAATGATTTGGATCAAGTTCGAGAATGATATGTTGTCCTCTCGAGTTTGCTGCTGCAATCAAAGACTTCAAGTCCTCAATTGTTCCCAGACTCGGTTGAATGCCTCGGAAGTTGATCGGCTGACCTGAAAGTACGAAAATCCAAGTTCCCAATTTAATTTTATTACATAGAGAAATTAAATTTTTTAATATTTTGGAATTCAAAATACAACATTTTGATTGATTATTATTAATAATTGTAACTTGTTAATCACATTTAAACCACTTTTTAAAAATAATTTTTGAATAAAAAGTCTAAAAAGTTGTTTGTTTTTAAAAAAAAATATAAAAATGCAATTTAAAACTCATAAAGATAAAAACTCATCAGTTATCTCATCAGGTTTATACGAACTTGTACTTTAGAGTGATTAATTACTCAACATTTTCAAAGCTGAAATAGAAAAGGATGTAAAACAATTGTGAAAATAACAATTTAATGTCTCATTTACCATCTTTAGCTTTTTCAACGATGGAAGCGAGGGAGATTGTTTTGATGCCCTGTTCTTTTATGGAGTCGAGAAGCGTTTCAAATCCTTTTAGATTGCGACTGGGTGTGTCGAATTCATCCAGTTGAACAATTGGACTCTCTTCCCACCACTTTCTGGGAGTGGGAGAATTGCATTTCGGAGCCAGGAAAATAATTGCAATTGCTCCGGCCAACATCGCAGCCCAGAGCAACCAAAATGCGATGAAGAGAAACCATCGAAGACGAATCCAGAAAGGGTCGTTGGCAAACTTCATCAGCTCTTCTTTTCCCATTCCAGACAAAACTTGCTTAACTGTTGCGATGTCAATCTTCGCGTCTCCATTTTCCGAAATGAACTTGACCTGAAATCAATTAAATTTCCTTTCAATACAATTTTTTGCTTATTCTAATATTGTTTAATTTAACTTTTTAGTACATGAAACATTGTTCCGAATGAAATAATGAAATTGTAATATTACTTTTTAATATTTGAGATGTTATTACTTTGCTTTAATACTTGAAGGTCATGAGGTATTATAATTTAGTAGATGAGATAAGGAGCATTGTAAAATTGTCAGTGATGCGTTGGTTATGTTTCAAGAGCTAATATTTCATCAACTATTCAGTGCTGAGAATAGAAACTGATATGGGTATTTTTAAGGGTTTAAAATACATATGGACTTTGTCTCATTGTGAATTTTCTGCAATTTCAAACGTTTCAATTTATTGGGTTCATTGCCAATTGGCCTTTGTTTAAATAAAAATTGTCTTGCGAGATGTTATAAAAATGCAGATAATTGCGGGATTCAAAAGAGTAAGTTTATCGATTAGAATGAAAAAAAATTGTCATTGATGGATATATATTTGTAATCCTAAATATAAGCAATTTGAGTTTAAAGAAATTAAATTTCCAAGGATCCTAATTTACAGAAATTCAAAAGTCAAAGCTTTCAAAGTATTCCAACAATCGAATTTTGAACTTTACTGTACAATGAACATTTTTCTGATATCTATTTATAGATAAAAGCAGGATTCAATGCGGAAGAATTTAAAAGAAAAACAGAATGCAGAGATAAATTGAATGAATCTATAAGTCACAATTAAATGTGCAGTTTTTAAAAGTTATATTTGAATCAGTCCTTGTTTCAAGTTTTTAATTAATTTTGATACTAGTTTTATTTCAAAAACAACTTCCAATGCTTAATCTTATTAAAAGTTATTCACATACTTTCTTGAAATTTATTCTGTAATTTGTGAAAGAAATTTTTTCACGGTGAAAAAGCAATTTTTCTTTCTGGAAGATAGGTAATTCAAGAAAATTTTTCCCTGTTCCCAATTCAAGTACCTGCTTTTTTAAAAGTCCCTGACGTTCAGATTTATCATTTGAAAGCAAGAAAAGAACCAAATAAGATGAGAGATTATCTGATCTATAAGGCAGAAACTGCGAATCCAACAATAGTTGAATTTTACCCGAGATTCCCTTCCACACTCGCATTATAAGGATCAATCACACAACCATTAAAGTTCAAAACCTCCCAGGTAACTAAAAAAACCAATTATTGAAATTGAACTGAATTTTTAAAAATAACACCCGCAAGTGTTCAAACTACGACAAACCGTAAGAAACTGTTCTTTATTCGCAAGCTTGATGGAGGATGAAGGACATTTGGAGCAAATGATGCAATGGGAATCGACAGTTGCTCTTCTACATATTCAGTCATTGTTAACTATCAATCAGCGATAATTAAAAAATAAAAAAAAAACATTGCAAAATATAAACACAAACTCGATTACCTCCTCCACCGTCATCCTCGCAATTTATATCTTGACTCCAACCTCCACGGGAAAATAAAATTTATCAGACTACAAAGCAACATTCTCGAATCAATTAGGTCAGGGTTCACCCAGATATAAAATGAAAATATCTTTCTGAGATGATTGTTAGTATCTTTATCAGTTAGAGGTAAAATAAAAGAAAAAAAGAGAATCTAATAAAATAGATATGTAGATATATAATACTTCGGTGGCATCCTTCTTGGGAGAAAGCTTGACATCATCCTGGAGCATTCGTTCCTGAGCCTCATCCTCGACCTCGGGTTCAGTTCCATTTTGCTTGACCATGGTTGTATCCAGAATCTTTTCGTCCTTTTCCCGGTCGGTTTTAGTCTGCCAATTTGACTCGTCCTCCGGCAATTTCTTGTACGTGGCTTGTACTACTGGCTCCTTGTTGGCAGTGCCATTCACCTCGTTGCTATCTAGATCTAGCCTCCCACTTTTATCCATAGTCGATTTCTTCAAGGGCGACTTCTTCTTTATTCACGTAACGAGAGAACTCGTTCGACTACTTCCCCACTTTGCAAAATGAGGAAAATGAAGAGTTATGAGGAAACTATGCACAAAAATGTCCGTGGGCGGACGTAATGATGACGCCAGAGATAATGCCTACGATAATGACCTGAGTCTCGAAGCCGAAGGCACGAAGGCTCACGAAGGCTTTGCAACTAGAATGGGGGCATCCAGAAATCACGTGATGTTTTTTGCTATAGTTTGGTATGCTCGTGTTTCTCTCTACTCCACTGAACTGAGAAAGTTGCACTTATATCAAACTATAGCAAAAAAAAACAAAATGATTTCTGAATGCCACCAATGGACCTACTCCTAGCGGATGCTCCGAAAAATGGCGACCAAAGCGTGACTTCTGACTTAGTGTGACTGAGATGACACGTAGTAAGAAAAACTGAGATAAGGTCTTGGAATTTGTATCAAACTTTAGATTTCCGGAGAAATCGAGAGCATTTGACGATGACGCAATTTTTTTTAGTACATAGTGGAGCGGCGCTGCGATTCGCGATCGATAAGGAGGTTATGTCGTTAGGATCGGCGGCTTCGGCGGGGAACTCGCCCGATGTTTAAATTATACGTATATCAATTATCAGTCATAAATATCAAAAATTATAATCAAAAGTATTTTTCATAGTTTGGAAATATTTTTTAAGGTTATTTTGAGTTTTGAATCCTTATTGTTAGCCTTAGTGGCCTTAGTTCGATTTTAGGATGCAGATTAGGTTGCACAATTCGGCTTTTGCAATTCTCGTAATAAACTCTGATATTTCATTCTTTATAAGTATTTCTTTAATAAAATAGTATTTGTATGCCGATTAATAATTTTATCAATATTATTTGGTTTTCTTTTACATTTTTTTTTTAATACTAGAAATCTTTGAATATCCCGGCAGAATTTAAAAAGGCCACTGTGCATGCGTGTTATATCGCAAGCTACATTAGTCAGTATCATGACTGATTTCGTTTTGCAAATTTTGTTTTGTTTTTAAAAAATAGTTAAAGTTAAGTTAACATCATAAATCATGACCTTTTTATACTTCCCAATTAATTATTAAGCTATTGGGAGTAAAAACAATCGAAATATTCAGATGGATAAAATTTAAAACAGTTTGCTTGACTTAGTTCAACTCGTTCGAGTTGGTTCGAGTAATCGAAAACAAAACTTCCTGGCGGTTCGCTTTTTCGCTTTAAAAACACTCTTTATCACCAGGATTTTCAACAAAATCTGTGAAATTTAGTAAATTGAGATTCGTATTGCTCATTTCGGTATCAAATTTATGACTCTTTCACAAAGTTATCGAGTGTTTGTTGTGATTTAATTTGAATCAAAAGTTATAGGTTAGGTATTTCTTATTTTTCAAGTGCGATTCCGAAAAAATAAATTTTAATAAGTGTATTTTCTTCTTCACCTTGAAGATGGATCCTTCGATTTTCTTCAGATTTTTGGAAATTGTAAGTTTTATGCATTTTCTATTTTTGTATAGTACCTATACTATATTTAAGAGAAATTCTATGTGTTTTATAAAACAAATTTATACTAATCTCAAAATCTTCTACTAATTATACATAATTCATAAAGCTTACAAAATTACAGAACAATATTGTTGAAGTAATTCAGAAAAATGAGCAGTGAATTTGGATGTTTTTGATTCATCTGAACAGCATTATAAATAAAAAATATTTGCACTAGTTGAATTTAATTTTGTGAATAATCTTGACCAACTTTCTATTTTAAAAAAAGTTAAAAATAAAAAGTTTCATTTAGAAATCAAATTTAATAATAATTGTAGTTTTAAAAGATTTTATTTTATACTCCTTGCCACTCATTATTTATTTAGACTTAAACATAAATAGATATTAAATAATATAATAATATTTTATACCTAATTATACATAAATATTTACAATCACAAAAATCCTCCAGTCAGACAACAAATTCGTTTTAGTTGGATAAGTAAGAAATATTCCGTCTGACTTTCAGCTTCAAGTGGTGATGGATTAATTTTCCAATCTTTGCATCTCGATAATAATCCATCGATAACAGCAAACAGTTGTACTTATTTGTTAGGCAAAAGATATTCCGTTGATTGTCATTGACTTCTTTCGTGATTCTGAAATTTCAAATCAATCATTATAATTTATGACTAATTATTTTTCAATTAAAAAATTTAAAACATTTTTAGTCAGAAACTAAACTTTACCTCCAATTCACATTGTTATCATTCGCAGTATAGTGAAGACCAACAGATTAATATCGATATTATAAGGACTACTATAAAGGCTATCCAAAACATCCAGAAAAGAAATAATCGAACTTTTATCCAGAGTGGTTCTGCTGCATAATATCTTAAATCTTCCTTTGTCAGTTCTGAAAGGAAAATTTTTATTAAATTTTATATGGGATTTGGAAGATGTACTTAAATGAATGATTTAATTGAATGAAACCTTTTTTCCCCGTGTACCATTCAAATATTTTGAAAAACAAGTTGAATTTCTGATCAACTGAACTGAAAATTTATTTTCTGATATTTTAAATTTTGGTGTATTTATTTATATGTAGATATTGAAGAATTTATGAAGAAAATTTCTCTTCTACACGGAAAAAAGTACTTAGTGTAAATTACTGGTTAAACCAGTATTGCTTACTGTGTACGGCGTTTCGTCCAACCAAATAGTTCAAAATGCTATTTATAGTAGGAGACTATTTCGCATTGTAAGACCTATGATTTGGGCAAGTCGAAAAAACAATTTTAAATTTTAATATGGTATTTTACAATTTGATATTGTTTTTTCTTCTAGTTCATATAGTAAATCGTACCAGAAATAGTAATCTGAACTACTTCGTTGGGTGAAAAGCCGTGGTACTGGTTTAGCCAGTAATTCGCTCACTAGGTACTTTTTTCCGTGTAGATTTGTAAATATGTAGTAAACTGAAAATTAAAATATAAGTTTAGCTTCATAATTCCAGATAAAAGCTTAATGAATTTCAGTTATAAATATTATCACTTTGTAAACACTCTTATTAAAAAGTTTTTAATACTACTGGTAAGGGTATCAAAGGAGAAAGAACCTTGAGTTGAGTATTGGATATCAGAAAAGCTAACAAAGACTGAAAACACAGTATAGGTGCTGCTTCTCACAATTCTTGGGAAAATTTTTAATAAATATTAAAGTGTATTATCAAATTAAATATTAAAAATTAAATGATAAATATTTAATATTAAAGTATTACCACCCAATCGGACAAATTATACATAGTTAAAAAAATTATGTATAATTTTCATTTGTTTTATTCATTTCTTGAATAAAACCTATACATAGTGGAAAAAAATTATACATAGTGGAGAAAATTATATATAATTTTTTTCACTATATATAATTTTTCCGCCTGGGCAAATTTGATGAAACATAATTCAGAGTATACTTAATATATTATATTTTGAGAACGCACCTTAACTTATGTTTAATAATAAAAAATTAATTTATACTTTTCACCAAAATAAATAAATAATAAATACTTGTCTAAATAAGTAAATGAATGGACAATTAAATAAATATGTAAATAAATAAATAATTTCTACTTTTGCATACCTTGTTCAAAATACTTTTCATAACTTCCATTTATCCAGACAGATGTAAGAACAGAATTTTTAAGCAGATAAGAATCCTCTTTAGGTACCATTTTTTTCTAATAGATGTTTCACAACACTCTGATTTTATGAAATTTATTTGATCGTATAGGATACATTCAAAATTACAAAAAAAGTCATTAAACTTATATTTCACAAATCAAAGTAACTCACGTGCGTAGAGTCACAGCACGTAATAAACACACTAGCTGACCGATTCTTGGCACAAACATATTGAAAAAGATAAAGTTCTAGTTTGAAATGAAATTAATCAATGTTTTCTCTTCCACAGTCTTATCTGCAAGATACATGGTCTGAAAATGTGGTATTTTTATTTTCACTTTTTACTCAAAATCGGAATATTTTATTCGAAAAAAATATGTGTCGAAGTAATTCACAAAATAAGTAGAAAGTAGCATTTTAAAAGAATTTGAATTGAAAAGTATTAGAATAACATTTAAATTAAAGACTGAAATTGAATAAAAAGGAATGGTTTTTTTAAAAATGAATTAGAGGAAGTTGTGTTTAAAAATTAAATTAAAAGGAGGAGAGTTTTGACTCCAGTTATAATTAAGTAAAACTTTATGAAAATAAAAGGTACTGTTTCCATCACTGGATGATTAAGAGTGAAGCAGTTGTTGAAACTTGAAACTAGAAATAGAATGTTATTAATGCACACGCAACAAGTGGTATCTGTCTGGCTTTTTTTAGCTCGGTATGTTTCAAAGGACCTTTTACTTTAATTACGTGACTTAATGTAGATGTTTCATTCAACCAAATCATTTATTTGGTAAGATTTTTTTAATGGAAACAAATTAATATCATTTAAAGTACCAAAATTGTCTTACGTTTACTCACATTTTAATTTTTAAAGTATTTTGTTGATTTAAAAATATGACTCACAATTGATTGAAATTAAAAATTCCAAAACATCAGTACAAAACAACAATACATGAAACCAAGTTGTTTTTGAAAAATAATTGTTGCTGAGGATTTTATCTCTTCATCTTCATTTCGATCTTCCTGAGAAGTAGTTTTTTCATCAATTTCTTCACTCAAAACACCTTTTTCATTAGAAAATGTTAAAGATGAGAGTACATCAGAGTTTAAAGTTGTTGAACCTTCGTCAGGTGCAGTTGTTGAGATTGTATCATTAGATTCTTCATCGTCTAGATAAGGGAAAATTGTTTGATAGGAGAGTTATTTTATCTTTGGATAAAATATAGCTATAAATTATTCAATTTAAAACAAAAATATACCAAGATTGAAAGTTGTTGATTTATTAGCCAACAAGACCACTGCTTCGTTTCCTGAGAGGAGGACGGAACCTTCTATTTCTGTCCTTTAGAAGAATTACATGGAATTTTAGTGTTATTTATCTAGCACTCTCAATGAATTTTTATAAAAATACTGTATGAATAAAAATTCAATTCTCACGCTTCAAGATCAGGATCAGTAGAGATAACCACTTCTAAATTATCTTCTAATTCTGGGTAAAGTAATGTTAGATTAACAGTCTCATTTGATGATTCTAGATTGATAACAATTATATACGTTGGGTGGTCCTGCAAAAACCTACAAAACATAAAATTAAATTTAAAATTAAATTAAACAAGTAATTAATTTTAATGTAACGATATTTAAATCGTAACAGTAAATATAAATAATAAATAACAATAATGAATAAGATTCTTAACTTAATGGTAATACATAGAAATAAATAAGAAAATAGTTACCTAATAATAATAATATCACAAACCTCTTGAGAACCAGAACTCTATTTTCGTTCAGAGTTTCTAATTCATAACCACCATGTGTAAAAACTGGATTTTTTTTTCTAAGGAAAGCTACTTTTTTATAAATATTAATATTACTAAATGGCTCTTCCAATTGTTCCTCGACATTTCTTTTCTCAAATGAAGGATTTACAGGTAAAAATGTATCTTCACTAGAAGAAAATCCAGCAGAAGTACTAGAATTCCATTGCATTGGTGTCCTTGCAGGATCTCTTGAAAAATTTTCATAATTTTCTTTTGAATTTTCACAACCCATTGGATCCATGGTTTCATTCCAGGAAATTTGAGTATCTGTCATTGCTATTTCTTCTCCATAATACGTGAATGCTTGCCCAGGCAATAATAAATTAAGAATTTGAAATCCATCCACTTCTTCCAAACCCAATCTACTTGGTGTTCTCGAATGATCGTGATTGGTTAGCTGAAAATTATTTGGATTCTATTCTAAAATTGTTTAATTAACCATTTTTTCTGATCATGTGCAATTTTTGAAGAAAATAAATATTAGAATCAAAAATTTTATTTCTAGAAATATTTCATTTATTATCTATAATTACTTATTATCTATCAAGATTTATTTAAGTATTTTTTATTTATCTATTTAAATATTTGAAGTTATTTATTCTTTTTTTAATAAAGGGAGAAGATAAATTTTCTTCGATAACTTTACCACCCAATTAGTAGTTGCATTTTCTGGAATAAGGCCCATCCATTCTTCAATTGTATTTTTAATATCTTCAGCATTACTGCTGTTGTTTATTGTCGTAATGAGACGGAAATTAAAAGGCAAAATTCCAGTTTGTGAATCATTACTGTAATAAGATATTAAATCCTCATCGGGATCATCAGAGCCAGCTATTAATAATCTGGTAAAAATAGAAGTTACTTATAAGTTGGTGTTATGATGCAAAGCAAAACATCGAGGAGACGTGATACAATAAAGAAAACATTTTTTAAATATTTTGCTTAAATTTGATATTTAAATTGCAATTTTGTATTTTTATATTATTTTACAGATCTAAAAACTTTTATAGTGAGATTTGTTATTTAGCAGTTTATTTAATTATACTGAAAAATATTTCAAAAATATTGGTTTATCGTCTACAAAGATGTTTTTTTTTTGCTTAATCTAAAAATTCATACTTAGAAGTGGAGTTGTTTTCTTGAATCCAATTATCCACGTGTTCTCGAAATCTGAATAAGAGTTCTAAGTTTTCGTTTTTGATTTCATTTACATTTTTATTTTCTTTATCATTTTCATCTTCGTCTTCGTCTTCATTTTCATTTTCATTTTCATTTTCTTTTTCATTTTCATTTTCATTTTTATTTTCATTTTCATTATCATCTTCTTCTTCAGAATCAAATTCAGCATTCAAATGTTCATCTTCGAAATAATAAGATGCAGCTGAAAAGTAGAAGCCATCTACACCTCTTTCCAACCAGAAATCTAATGTCTCCTGAAATAAATTAACCAAAAATTAGATTACTTTTTTTTATCCATTTTGAATTCAATGTTTCTTTTAAAAATAGGAGCAGACTAAAAAAGACAGTTTGATGGGAAAAGGTATACCATTATTTTTTGGACGACATCTTCATTTCTAAGATTAAGATCTGGCTGCGTATAATGAAACTTATGATAATACCATTGTTCTCTGATTGAATCCCAGGTCCAGGCTGATCCATTTATTTCACTATCGTAGAAGCTTACCTGTTGAATAAAAAATTATAACTATTCCAATATTTATAACAATTATAATATGTTTAAAGCAATTATATACAATTTGCAGTATTTTATAGATATAATAATGACTTTTGATTTTGGAAGGAGATGATAAATATTTGAACTTAAAAAAAAATCAAATTTATGATCTCATAATTGCAATGAAATCGTACCCAATTGTTAGGTTCAACTTTCTCTCCAGATTCATCAATCGTCCCATTTGCCCAAATATAAAAATCATCATAAGGATCCACTTTTGTTTGAGATAAATTGAACCATAAATGCTCTATGCTGGAATGATTTGGTACTATGTCTAAAATGACTTTTAAATCTGTAAATATCAAAATGAGTTTTTAATTATTTAATTTATATAATAAAGTAGAAAAGCAACACTAATTAAGATAGAACGATTAATTGATTTTTGGATATTAATAAAAAAGCACAACACTGTAACCTCTTTCATGAGCTTCTTCTATCAATGAGTCTATATCTTCAGCATCTCCAAATATAGGATGAATTTTATTATGATCTGTAATATCATATCCTGAATCAACCAAAGGTGACTGATAAATAGGATTTAGCCAAATTGCATCCACTCCTAGATCTTTTATGTAGTCGAGTCGCTGAATTATTCCTGAAATATTAATTATTTTTCAAATTTTCAAAATAATTTGGAATTTATTTACATACGTTTCCAATATTGTGAAAATGATTGCATTATGCATTGCAAATTGTAATTTGTAAATTTCTAAAATTGTTCACTTGTAGAATATTCTTATATCTTTATTTAGGAATTTCATATTTCTTGTCTCAGAATCTTTTAAAAATGTGTCAGACCGTTTGCAAGTTTATAATATTCTGCAATTCCGGAATTTTGTATTTGTAGAATTTTCATTTAATTTAATTTTTTAAATATTTTCCATATTTTTTATTTTTTCACCATATTAAAAAAAAACTCACCTTGCAAATCTCCTTCGCCATCACCGTCACTGTCTTGAAAAGCTCGTGGCCAAATTTGATAAACCAGTGCTGTTTCCCACCATTCTTTTTCACTAAGTTCTTCAGCAATAACTTGTGTGACAACTCCCACAAATAACAGAATTCTTCTTAAAGTCAGCATTCTGCCACCGAAATTCACACAAATAACATTAGTATCTATTTTTTACTTTATTTATTTTAAGCTTCATTTGAATTTCTCAATATTAAATAAGAAAATTTCTAATAATATGTAAACAAATATTTTTCTCTAATTTTTAAAAGGTATTAAAATTTATACTTTTACTTCATTCATATTCAATTTCAGTTCGACTTTCCGGATATATGTGATTAAATATTAAATATTAAATATATTAAATTTCCTATCAATAACCGTCATTGGCGGGTGATATTGAAATGCCTGACACCCTGCGGGTTACATATATTTGGACACAATCATTTCTCATGGTAAATTTCGGAGCATTAATAAAATGTACTGACTAGATAATAAATACAACAAAAAAATCAGTTTAAAATATCAGTAAATTTGAAATGCATTGTCTTCATAATTTTAGCAAATTAAAACAAAATAATTACGCAGGAAATAAAATTCGAGGTTGGAAAACGTCACTTATGATATTGAAAAAACATATTTTAATTTTTAGATCGTACTTTTTTATAGTATATTATTTTGTTTTTAATTTAATTTTAAAGTAATTTTTTTTGACATATATATCTGCACTTGTCATTTAGGGACACTTAGCACAACAAAAATGTTTTATTTTAAGATTTAAAAGTCACCTTAGATTTTTAAATAGGTGTTTCTCGACGCACCTATTAGATATTTTTTAAATTTAAAAATATTTAGTAGCCAGCTGAGACTGGTGTGATAATATTCACGAATGAGCGCAAACTACATTGTAGTTGGCTTGCCAAGTGTTATCTATCCCTTCTGGCATCGTTCCTAAATGTTCTTAATGTCACTATATGTGCTAAACATACTAAACATAGAATTTTTATTTTAAGACCCTCTCGACCTTGATTATCGAATTCATTAACAATCCTAGGGTCACTTTCTGCAGACCCAAACAAAGTTTAATTTTCATTAGGTACTTCATAAACAATAAAATTTCCAAGATTTTATTTTTTTGAGGTTTAAAAATTATGTACAGTACTTTTCTAAATGAAATGCTTTTTTTAGACATTATTATACAACTGCAAATATTCTATTATGTGGATTAGGATTAATTTCTTATTAATGGTAAATTTTTGTTGGAAATGTAGTAAAGGTGTTAAACTTACGACCCTTTGGAACATCCCTGAGCATTAAGTCTGCATACAATATATATGTATTATGAGGTTCTCGGGGAGGCTTTTGCTATTAACGATCCTTAGTGTTTAACTAATCATAATTAAAGTTCATAATTTATGATGTAGGTTTGCACTTCAGATGAATTTCTAGTTTTGAAACCTAGAGTGTAAATGTTACTATATTATGTTTTAATGCAACTATTTTCCATTTTTTGTGCCTGAAATGAAACACTAAACATTAAAAAATTCAATTTGAGTTCATTTTCTGGTAGAAACGACATTAATCAGTTACGATCTCATTAGCTTGATGAGAAAATAAAGATAAGGAAACTAAAGCTCGGAAAAGGGCCAGGGGATAAGAATGTCGTAACTGCATTTTCTTAAATGAGGAGAAATTTAATCAGTCTCAATGCATTATTTCTAGATGATGGAACTTCTACAAGCCGTTAGAAAATACGTTCATTTATTTAACACAAAATAAAAACCCGTTTTTTAAAGTATATAAAATGTATATTTAATAACCTTCGTTATGAGGGTTTTTTGAAGAGGAGGAAAACAGAGGGCTAAAAATACAGAGGATGGTTTAGTCCAGTTTTCATAAAATAAGTGTCATTCAATTTAAACAACATTTAATGTATGTATATTTTTTGCACTTTCAATTCATTACAATCGCTCTTAGGCGTTCTCGACTTATCTTATAATATTTTTGGGTTGAATATTTTCTGAATGTCACAAACTGATAGTTTTTTTTAAATATTATACTTATAATATATTATCGACATAATAAATTATAATCATGATTGAGCTCTAACAGTAAAAAATTACTTGCTTCGTAATTGTCAGAATAAAATAATATTATTTGTCTTGCTGGTCAATAATTTAAAGTAGATTGTCCCCTTTGATAAAAATTCATGCACACTCAAAAAATAAGAAACACGTATAATTTCATCTGGATTGTCATTATTTTATTCGATTGCTTCAACTTTTGTTTTTTTTTATTACTTTAAATAGCCCACCATTTTGCAAAATTCAGTAAACATTCTTAACTCTTGTCTTATTTCTCATCCGCATAGAGAAAAATCAATTTTTTCTTTTCAAATCGGATCTCTTCGAGTTTTTGCTACTTTATTTTAATCATACTTTTTACGAGCGAAGGCGAAAAACGATGCAACTTTTTAAACCTTTTTAAAGGGAATCAATGTCCCCACTATGAACTTGTTTGTTTTTGTACAACGTGCGATATCGATAGTTGGAAGATTCAATGTTTTTTTTCTCTAGTCGTTAGGGTCGGTTGAAAAATTATAAAACTGGAGAAAAATCCTTAGGTAACAATTTTTTTAATGGAAATTTTGATACTAAAATTCTATAATTTGTCACCAATAGATTTTGAGGTTATTGAATTTTAGTTATAAAATGAAGCACAGAATACAATTTTTATTTATTTTCTGGATAAAAATTGTTTATCTGAAAATAAGTAAAATAATTTTTGACGTATTTCTTATGTAATATAGATTATTGCTTTTAATTGCTGTGAAAAATTGGTTGCTATAGCATTTTTTTCCACTTTCGGAATTTTCTTTGATTCTCTGAAATCGAAAATCTTAACAAACATTAATTTGATCTCAATAGCGATCCTTTCAACGCTTCACAAAACAAAACTTAACGTAACTTCGTTGTTTTAAATATAGTATTTCATTTTTCAATGAACTAAAATAGTTCGTGAAAAGCAGGCTTAACAATGATCAGGTAGGATTTCGTGAAAGCAAGTTTTTATCCAAATATTGCAAAAAATGACAATTTACTTCAACAATTAATTATTCTAATACATAATTATCTTTAAACTATTTTACTTAGACAAACATTTTATCTGTAACTTTTTTTAACATTTTTATTTTCATTCTTTAATTTTTCTTGAAGTAAATAATCGTTTTTTTTACTGAATTGCAATACCCAAATAGGAAAAATATACTTCGATTATACGAAAATTTCAGGACAAAAGAATTACAGATTTTACTGAAATTTTCTATAAAACTCGTGCATAACTTCTGCAAAAGTTCATATAATTTATAGTAGTTTCTTTGTAAATTCTATCTTTCTCATTTTTAATTAAACCAACTCATTTTTGATACATTAAAATATTAATCCTATTCGGGAAGATTCTTCTCATTGAATTCTTTATTAAAAGCAGGATCGAAGATTTATTTACAAATCTATGATGTCTCGAGTGAATGAAAGGGGCAGACATATTCTAGGGTAACATAACGGTATTATATACATGTTTTACTTAACAATAGCTACTGGCGAATATTAATAAACATTATTAAGTACACGTTTCGCTTACCGTAAAAAACTCAGATTCAGTGTGCACCATTTTCATTGTCACATATCAATTTTATTTCCCTAATTTTATTGGTGTAAGATAGGTTGTAGCAAAAAGAAACAATTTTAAATAATGAAAACTCTCCAAATCAAAAATTTTCATTTTGAGTTCCTTACAATTATATATGTTTGTTATTATAAATTATAATTAATTATAATGATATAAGGGGCTGACGAATGAATATTTTCAGGCTTAGGAACATTTTTATTTATAATTTTGTTCGTCCTAATATTTTTGCACAATCATAGAGATTTATGCATGTTTTAATTGAGAGGATGTTTCACGAGCGGTTTACAATAATTACATATTTTATCGATATAAATGATAGCACGATATAACGTCACTTACACGTACACGCATGTAAATTGTACAACCCATCTATGTAGTCTGCAGAAAGATTTCATATCGGTTAATTAAATAGTGGAATATTTATAGCACTTTTTGCCACGTTTATTTATGTTTTTCATCAGTCGTAATTCAACTTGTCACAACTAGCTCGTTATGGTAACATACAATAATAATGATAATAATATTAATAATATTATTATGTAAACAACGTAGTTAGATTGATTCTATGTAGAATATGTTATCCATGTGTCAACACTCTTTGATAAACTTACGTCAATTATTCAATTTTATTCAATTTGAAAATTTTGTTTTCAAAATTCGAGTCTATGGAACACGTGCCCAATATCATTTCCCATGTGGAATATATTAATGGATTAACGTATAATATATACGTGATTATATTATATTCTCATATGCATTTTTATATATTTGCATATGTGTCGATCCGAGTTCACGTTTTTTTAGTTTCATATTTATGGGATTAAGAGTTTAAGTTTTTCTTCTATTAAAGTTTAGGAAGTAGAAGTCTTTTAGAAAATAATGTGGAAATTATGTACAAAGAAATTCCATGAATTAATATATTGAATTAATACTGACAACTTAGTACTATATAATTCTAATGATTGTAAAATATATCCTTTATTAATAATGTGTAAATGCTAAATTGTAAATATAAATTTTGTACATAATTTCCACATAGTTTTCTATATGTTAAAATCAATTACAACCATGTCGATGAAAATTGCATTTCAATCGTTAAGCATTCTCTTTTAAGAGATAAGAATTCAAACCATTATAGGAAAATCGGTAACATTCACGTCTCTACTAGTAGATTGGATAGAGATAGAGTGAAGATAGTTTATTTATTAGTTTATTTTCCTAAGATCTTTTATATTCCTATTCTAGAATCTCTAGAACACAGATTTAGGTCTCAGAATGATTATAGTGCTCAGGTAAAGTGAGATTGAAATTTCAAGAGCTTTAGTATACGTAATCTACAATTTTATATACAAGTGGAAATTTACAAAAAGTTTGTGGCCAGCCCTCAATTGGAAAGAGATAGAGAGATTTCATAAATAAATTTCACGTCAAAATATAATCGAAAACGAACACCAAATATCGCTCGAGTATTCTCTAAAAATTTTTTTGGTTTGTTCTCAATCAATATTTTATTTTATACTTTTATATTTTCAATTTAATAATTATGTAAGGTTTGGATATTATATTTCACTATAAGGATTGAATATTTTGTTAATATATCAATTGATTATTTATTTCAATATAAGTATTGGTATATTTTCTTTTAAGAATGAAATCAAATTCCGTTAAACATTGACGATAATACTTTTCCTTCTTCTAATTTAACAGATTTAACTTATTTTCTAATATTAATTCATAAATATGTTTCGAAACTTTCAAAAACCTTTTGGATCTTACATTATATTCGAAAAAACGGCTTTTTTCTGCTATTAGAGCAAATTGCAATTATTATGTTTATAATATTCGATATATTAAATACACAAAAAACTGGAACCAATGTAGTTCCTTGAAATAACGTGATATTTTTGGTAGCAATCTTATCTTCATTGAGCTTTGTAAGAGATTTGCTTTTAATGGAAAAAGTTTTAAATCGTTGATTTATTCTTTCGTTGTTAACAGACTTATTTCAGTTTATTTTCAGCTTTATTCGATTTTATGAAACACCTACTACAAAAAAAAGGTGAATTATACTTGGTCCAATTTTCAACTTTTCTACTGTTATTGGTCATTTTATTTGTAAACGAGATTTTCGAAATCAGTCATTTGTTTTACTTGAATGAAAATGTTAATTTCTCGTAATTTACGTAAAAAAATCCAAATTTCTATTGAAATGTTCCTATTATAGAACAATATTTAAACTTTTCGTTGCTAAAAAATTGATGATGACTGTTTCTGCAAAATTACACATTTAAGAACGAATATTGCTAAATTCTTTTCATCAATTTTCTTCTCTTAATTTATCCCCTGTTTAATAATCGATCTCGTTTAATTCGCGAATGACCAGAAAAGAAATTTCATTATCGTTAAAGCCATGTGAATTACTCAACTGGAAGGTCTTGCACTCAAGCAGAATTTATGTAAATACCCTTAGACTTTAAGCAATCTGAAGGCTTTCGAGCGTGTGTGAAATTTGAATTTCAGACTCTAAAGAAATTCCGAAAATTCTCTCACTCTAAGTAATTTTGGTCCTGCAAATTAATTAGATATCTCTTTCTAAATAAAAGGAACTAATTATCATACAAACTAGTTTCTTCTACTTCGAGTCTTTGTTCAATGTGTCAGAAATTCAAAATCAGTTCCAGAATTTATTTACCTTTGGTCCATAATCTGTAAAACCTAAAAAAGTGGAATTTAATCTACTCTTTGTTTTTAATTTTTTTTATGTTTAAACTTGATAGTTAACTACTAGCAGCGTTCATGGAAATATTAATCATTTTAACGTCTAATTAAAGTTTCAATGTTTTATTAAATTTTAATGTTTTATTAAGCTTTGATGTTTGATAAAAATTTAATATTTACTTAGAATTGCATGACTGCAAATTATAGAACTTTAAATGCTTTATTAAAATTGAATATTTTTTTTCGATTGATTTCTGTAATTTAATTGGATGCAGATAAGTTACAATATATATTTTGATCATCTTGGAACATTTTGAAATTGTTTATCTTTTTTATAATATTTTTTGTAAGCTTATCAAACGTAAATACTAGATTAACTGCAACGACAATTCTATAATTATTAATTATCGAACAAGAAAATTTGAATCGAACTTTAAATTGTGTAAAAAAAGTAGAACGTATTCAATCTGCACTAAGTGCAGCATCATTGGTCCATTAGGAAATAATTAGAAACTCTTTAACGATTGTATAGAGTTAAAGTTGGGCCGGCCACGAAAAGTGGTACAGAGCAGGGCTGTGTGCGACATATTTCATATTCTGAGGAATCATAAAAGATTGCAAGGATTCAAAACTCATTATCTTTTAGAGAAATTTAAGATAAACCTACAGTTTTTATTGAATCCAAAAAATAATAAAAAAATCCTCTTTGTGATAAAATTACCTTAAACCTTTTTTTATTATTATTTTGATCACTAAAGTTTTATAAGATTTGATTGAAGATGAGATTTTTGAATCACATTTAGTTGTCTAGGACTCAACTCGAAAAAAATTTTTGTAATTACTATTTTTATAGATTTATTTACTTTTTACAGTTCTATCTTTATATTATCTAAAAAGAAAATTGTCTGTGAATTGCACAAAAAAAATTAATCTCACTTTTTACATAATAATTTCAATTATTCTTTATAATACACTTCGACTGCTCCTATTTGAAACAGCGTAATTCATTTTTGCGCATTGTCAGACGGACGTAAGTCAGGCGCTGCAAAAGCGGGACAGACGCCCGTCTGACAATGCGCAAAAATGAGTTACGTTGTTTCAAATAGGAGCAGTCGACTTGAGTTATTTTTCTTAATTAAGTGAACTGCTTAATTTTCTAAATATAATAAATAGTTTTCTAATTGCACTAATTTCAATCAATTTTTTTCCTTTTGAGCGTCGCGACGCCTAAATGTGATCTGGAATGATTTGAAACTATTAAATCGATGGACGTATCACGCGATCTTGTTTACGGATTATCACTTCGACGCTTTGTTGTAGAGTTGTTAATAGCATAAAGCTATTTATTAAGTACAATAATTAGATTCTTACTCCATTATTTTATCAAAATAACTATTGCTTTATTGAAACTTTACACATTCTGACTGTATAATACAATCAGAAACAAGAGACAAAGATAGAAATTTGTAAAATCATCAAAGATAACAATCTTCTTATTTATTGTTATATTCTCATCATATTTTTTTTCTGTTTCTGCATAAAAAGATGAAAGTCATTCTATATTAAAATACAGGCTAAAAATGTGCTATTATTATTCATTTATTTAAATTTTTAGCTTTTCTTTAAAAAAAAAGAATATGAGTAGCATGTTTTTAAAAAGAAATGTATATTAATAATTCATTTTTAATAGCTTCAGCAAAATTTTGGAGTTGATTTTTAATAGACTTGTGTGGATCGTGAATGAAAGTTTGAAAAATTGTCAAAGTATATATTTTCTTTTTCATTGTAGGTGGACAGATGAAATTAAAATGAAGTACAATTTTTGACATTAAATTTGAAATAAATTAACATTTAAAAAGTTAGTTTAACCACTTGAAGCAATATGAATAATTATAAACAATCAAACAATGTAGATAGCTCACGAATAACTTTTGCCACTGAAAATAAAAAATAAAAAAAGTAAATAAGTAAATTCTTTCAAAGAAGGTTTCAGGAAGGAAAACATTAGTAAAGTTTGTTATAAATTTGAAGAAGTTTCTCAGGAGTAAAACCAACTCTAAAAATAGTGCTCAGCTCAGTATATCTGTTTGAATGGATTTTATAGTATAAAGAGGTGGATTTAGCAGAAAATCCGGACCATCATTCGCCTAACCGCATGAGATTTCAAAAGCTCTTTATTTTCTTCCTGTAATTTTTTTTTTCTTTGTAATCTTTAATCAAACATATGAGTTTATAAATATTCATATGTTTAAATATTAAATATTGATGAAATAATTTATCAACATTAATTTCTTCCCGACAAAACCACTTAATTAAAATTGACTAGCTTAATTACTTCAGGCATATTTGAAGGAAAGTTTCCCTCTTAATCTAAAATAATAATTTCTGATGTCATCAGGAAGTTTAGGGTCGTGATTCTCACAAGTCATAGGCATCAGTGTCGGAAACTCAATAATTTATCTTCTGCTTTATAATTTATAGCATTTGAAGGCAAACCATAGTTTATCTTCTGTCTTTATCTTTCTTAAAAAAGAAAAAAATTATTACCTACGGAAGCTAATCATTAACATGAAAATTCACCCTTGACGAATCAGAGATATTTTTATTATTAATTATAATGTTTTAATTGCTCTGCTTTTAACCAATGCAACAAGGACACGGTTTTCGCTATTTAAAAAAATACACGTAAGGGCGACGTTTTAGAATTATTTTATAATATATATCTTCATCAACTGGCCAGATTTTATTTGAATTCATTGATAAAGTCATTAATTATATCATTCATTCATTGCCGGGATTTTCTCTTGGAAGTGCTTAATGTTTTCTAATTTCAATGCGAGGCTTTAGCTCAAGTTTTCAATTTTATGTAAAAAAAATTGTTGTATGCTTTGATTATGGGACTCATAATTTCAAATTTCAATTAGAAATAAATAAATAATGATTATTGGATAAAAGTAGAATTGAAAACTACTATTTTTTTAAAGAAAGTAAATATCTAAGTTGAGAAAAATTATAAAATAATATCTATTGTTTATTAGAAGGTTAAAGGTAAAGAAATATTGTTATTATTTTAATTGAAACAATTTTTAATTTATGAGCCCATACTGCATAAGCATCATGTTTTTTGTTTTAAAGTTGCTTCATTTTCTAGTAAGTTTTCTATTTTCACTCAACTCGTAAAGTTGTTTATGAAAGTTGTCTTAACAATATTATGTAACTAATTAACGAGAAAACGTAACAACTCTTTCAAATATCCATTAATTCTTCGATTATTACCAAAAAAATAGATTCAAAGAAATGTTTATTTTTCACTGCAGCATTAAGAAATGAAAGTTATGAAATAAAGATAAAATAAAATAATAAATTAACAAATATGATAATAAATAATTAAAATGATTTGAAGGAAGCTTTACTTGTTAAAAACAATAATAATCATTTTTTACAGTAGAATATAAAATAAGAAAAAAATGTAAAACTTAATAGCAAATACAATTTTACAAATAAATAAATAGTCAACATTAAAAAAATGGTTTAATCGTTAAAGGAATAAATTTTCGCATATTAAATCGTTTTTGGATTTCGTTTCTAAAAATATTCCAGACATCCGTCCCATGATCGAAGGCAGTGACTTTCGATCAAAGGCCGGGTCCAGAACCAAAAAGCCTTATCTCCCCTTAATTGCTTCCTATTTTAATTAACGTAAATTATTAATTTCTACCTCCCGATTCATTAAAACTTATCTACATTCGTTTCGCAAACGAAGCTGTCGACGTTGTCAATAACTGAATGTACAAAAAATAACTATTATCGCCTAGTATTTGTTACTTAAACTCGTAATTTCAATTATTTACTAATTAAGTTTTGTTTAATGACCCCGAGGCGATAATTTACGTGAATCGTAAAATTCTCGTCAGTAAGTCGATATTTTATTTATTTTAGTTCAATCCTAAGATCGCCGCTGAAAGTCGCATTTTATGTTTTTTTTTTCTTTTATTTAAATAAATTCGATGGGTTGCAGAATCTGCAACTGATGAATCTCACTCTTGTCGGTTCCACACACCTTGCTGACCTGTCTTCTGAAAAAAATATAAATTTTCATTTTATAAAATATTTTTCATTGATTTTTCTTTATTTTTAAAGATCAATGAAAAATATTTACTATTATAGGTGAAAGACAATATTAAATATTTACATTCCAAATTTTTAAATACGCCACCCGGAAAAAATTCCATTAGGCGAACGAGCCACTCAGTATTAATATTGAATTTAAAGAAATTGTACGACGAGATTATGTAAAATTTTAGTTAGGTATTCATAATGTGAGATCGATTATATCATATAGACAAAATCGTTAAAATGGTAAAAATATTCACTTTGCCGGTTATGGCGATATTCCTAAATTCGCTTGTTCGTTTTCAATTGAGCGGCTAGCTACCTATTATAAGCAAAAACCTCGCTGCTATAGCTAGACTTTTTTCCGTGCAGGTGCGTAATTACTTGGTTATTATTAAAATTTCGAAATTTTTAAATTACAAACAACTTGAATTAAATTCAAGAGATGCAGGTTTGATGAGATTAGTTGAGTATTGCGGTTGACCCCTTTAAGGTCGTGCAATCGTCTCGTCGTACCTACGACTCGGAATTTTTTATACGTTTCTTACTTGATTAGGTCTAATTACATATCATTTATATTTTTATGACTATTGTAATTTATTTTAAATCTTGAAATAATATTAAATTGTAAATAAAACATAAATATTTAAATAATACATAAATATTTGAATAATATTAATAATAAATCATTAATTACTGTAAAAAAAAATTTAATGGTAAAATTTGTAATATTTACACTGTTAAAAAAATTTATAGCAATTTTACTATAAATGTATTGGAAGTAGTTTGCCTAAACGTAAAGCAATTTTACTCTACATGTTTTAGTAATTTTTCTATTCAGTTTAGCACCTTATATTCTCAGGGAATGATAATCTCTCGTGAATTTTGTTAATTTTTAAAATATATTTGAAATCAGAAGATAAGTTTATAAAACGTTTGCTCGTACCTAAACCAACAATGAAGTATGGCATATAAGTGATGTACCTGAAGTTTTGAATGTTCAAATGTACTTTTTTTTTTCTTAACTCAAATTTATCTTGAAAAATTGGTCCAACTATAAAATAAAAAAAAGAATCACGAGCTGTTTTATCATTACGTTAGTTTCTTTATTATTAAATCAATACTTTAGAACAAATTTGAGTTTAAAATTAAATCAAATAAAAATTTCGTTCATTTGAACGTTCAGAATTTCAGGTACATTCATAGGTTAACCTTTGCCTGAAAACGCAAGCTAAGTGCAACAATTTTTTTTATGAAAATTGACTTTTACACTTAGAAAAATGTTTGTTTGAATCAAATTGAATTATAAAAAACATAAATTATAAGTAAAGAAAAATTTATTGTAAAATTACTATACATATATTATAAGTTTACTATAAATTTATTGCAATATAAGATTCCTATACCACTATTGTCAGTTTAATACACTTTTGCATAATAAAAGTATAGTAAAATTACTAAAATTTCTAAAAGTGTTCAACTTTTTAATCCTGGATTTTATGAGGCTTTACACGTATGAATTTATCGATTAATGTTTTCATTGGAATGAAATTAATAGCGACTATTGAGAAACCGAGGCTATTGTACTGTGATCCGTATTGTTCAAGTTATCTCACCAACGTCATTGTTAAATGAATTACGGTTCTCGAAGTGTGGCTATTATAGTTTCTTTAATTGTCCTTTTCACGTTTGTGATATTTTGATTTTTTACAAAAAAAATCGGTACCTAGTATATTAATTTAAAAATGTGCAATTGATGAAAATAATTACTATTTCTGAAAGCAACCTAGAATTGTAATGGGCAATTAGTTTCAATTTTTTTTTGTGTATCACAGATAATAAAAATTGTATTAAAATAATGGAATACTTACTAGGAAATGCATAGACATCGGTGGTGGTAGGCCATTTTTTAAAATAAATGCAGGATTTTAGAAGCCCTTGATTATGCCGTAGGCTTCGAGAGTAGACATCACGAGGTAGAATAGCCATAAGGAAAAGAGGAACACGGAAGTGATAATTTTAGGTGTCATTGGTCCACCCAATTCACCACCGATGGCTTTGGATCTTCTAAGCATTAGGACTAGTATCACCAGGCAGGCTTCCGTGCAGAATAGAGTCACGGAAAATGCCAAACTATTAGAGAAAAAAATTAAAACATTATTAAAATTTTATCAAGATTAAATTATTATTATAAATTAAAATGACCTATTTCCCTTGGAAAAGGAGTTGTGAAAGAAAAGCAAGAGTGGCTCTTTGTATAAAAACTCCACTTCTTTATCCTATGAATATTGCTTCAATTCATTTTTTTAAGCCAAATTTCTTTTTATCCATTTATATTCAATTTTTACTCGAAGCAATTTTATTTTGTCAATAACGATTGCTGTAAGAATCGCTATTTCTTAACAAAAAGGTACAAAGAAAAATAGAAAGATCGTTAGATAAAATGTAAAACCGATACATTTCTGTAGTTGAACGGTACTAGAGGATACAAAAGAAGTTGAAACAGCATTAAACATCGTCGAAATCTCGTATCAGAAATATTGGTTTACATTCCTCTGTGCCTTTCTCCCTATTGTGTCCACTTTTCCACAGAAAAAAAGTAGTTTCCTACCATTTTATATTCAATGTAGTCACATTGACTTTATCTTGGAGATTACGACATGGTTTTTTATGTTTTGTAAAATTTTATGATACTAAAAGATCTGAATGGTTACTACATTTTTTATTAAGCAATGTAGATTTCATGGTGTTGGAATAAATATATATGGAAAATAAGACTATAACAGAAGTAATATTTTTATCTCGTAGGTGAAAATCTAGTAGAAATATTATACATATTCTATGCATAATGAATAGTCTTCACTTCTGTCATAATATACCTAGTTGTCATTTATTCATGTTAAATTTTTTGCATTATGTATAAGTACATAAATTATGTATATATAATATTTCTACCTGGGAAAGGGGATACTTTCAGATAGGTTACGGGATGATGGAAATGTTTTATATTTAATTTTCAGCATCGAATAAAATTACTTTACTTTCGAAAATATTTTTTCTTGGAATTTGAGTATTTTTTTTTTAATTTTATGAATTCAGGGGTGAAAAAACGGGCCCTCGGAAGTGTAAGAAGAATGTATTTTAATTATTTTTTATGCTTACTTTCCGGGTTTGACCCTGAATTCTCTTCCATGGATGGCATGGTAAATAGCAGCTATACTCCACGCGATGCCGATTCCCAGGAAGACGTTCACCGCGTTACTTCCGGTCACGTTGCCGACACTTGCGTCCGCATACTTGTCCTGGCAGGCAGCCACCTTGCTCGCAAACGTGTCTGAAATAAATAATCAGTCAGGACATCTGATCTTTCATCTCACATCTCCTAGACTCGTTCTTTCGTGTAATATTCCAGGACTTCGCATACAAATTGGAATCATGACTTTCCGCAGCGGAAATGGGAAAATTGCATATCGTCTCTGGATTATACCGATTCTAGGATGATTCTGCGCAGAAGTATAAGCCGGGTTGGGTTGCCTACGCCCTACGATACGAGTTTCCCGGGCTTTACTTCTCACTCTCCCGATAGTACTGAGTGCACCCAACCTTGTTGCACCACGAATTCCAGGATTTGTTCTCTCTACAGGCCAGGAATTTCATCAAGTGCATTTTCAGATTTCGGAAAATTAAAGTTTGTCGTTCTGAAATTGAATACACTAATTACATTTGCATCTGACTGTACAAATGTTTAGAAACGGTACAAAGTGAGCTTAGAAGATTAAATTTTAATAGATTTTGCATATACAGTGTGAACACGTAGCAGCTTACTTACATTGAATCACATGCAAATGTATGGAGTGAAAACATTTTGTAGACGCAAAAACCCCTGTACAAGGGCTTTTTGCGAGCATCGGTGTATGTTTGGTAGCATTTTTCTCCATGTATGCAAGCCATTACGTGTCCACCCTGTATATATATATATATATATATATATATATATATATAAACATGCAACAATATAAAACCCGCCTTACACACCAATGCTATTCCTATGTCAGTGTATGCCGGGTTGCATTCTTTTTGTAAGTCCCAGCGTTGATACCCTGTATATATAGATGTATGAGAGGGATTTTTGTCTCTGTAAAAGAGCTTCTCGTCAAACATTTGAATATAAGTACGCAAGCCACGGTATGATTACAATTTTTACCCCTGATCATACTTTATTTAATCCTTTGACTCTGCCCAATAGTTTGATACCAAAATATGAGCATAGGTTCGTATTCATGTGGGATAAAATTTCACCAAAAGGTAATCTTTAAATTGCATTTTTGTGGGAGTTATGGAGGGGGAATGAAAAATTATAAAAATTGTTTTTCTCGAAAACGGCTCAACTGAATTTCCTGACAAAATATATGTTATAGATACTAATAAATCTACTTAGGGATCGTTCACATATTACGTGACGCGGTTTTCTTTTATTTATGTTTCTTCTCAATGTTACGGCAATTTTATTCTTATCTTTATTTAAAAAAAAGAAAGTCACGTTACGTAATATGTGAACGATATCGTTCACCCTTATGGAAATAAATTTTTAAAAATTCTGACAAAAATTACAGGAAAAAAATTTTTGGAATTTTTCAAAAAACTTTTTTGAGGTTATGCTCTGGAGTGACACCTACCATATTTTGCAGAAAAATTCCTTAGAATATTTCTAAAATCCCAAACTGAACGGTATTTCCTACACTGAGCCCTAAACATGATCATTTTGCAGCAGTTTTTTTGCGAATTTATCAGTGATTGCGAAATATAAAGAAATGTAACACGGTTCATTCAGTAGAACTTAAAAAGATACATTTTTCAAAATCTTTTTGAACAAAAACGATTGACTAGTGCAGGAATTATGTTCCCTGACCCATATTTGTGTCAGCGGGAGTCAAAGGGTTAATGTTCTTTCAGAAATTAAGATTTTATACTGTTACTTTATTTTAAGAGAAATCAAAGTTTAACGATTTAATTTCTTGAAATTATTGAATTTGAAGGTTTTAATTTTTAAAAGCTATGTAATTTGATATTTTAACAATCGAAAGGCTTTTGAATTTAGAAGAAATGAAAGTTTAATAATTTAATTTGTGGAAATCATTGAATTTGAAGACTTTAATTTTGAAAAGTCCTGGAATTTAAAATTTGCGAAAGCTTTAAATTTACCCTGCTTAAAATACCCCAGAAAAAACCCGAATAGGGGTCTGATAGGTTATGTCTGATAGGTCTGATAGGTCGGATAAGTTCCGAATTTGTGGAAAATCATTGAATTTGAAGTTTTTAATTTTTAAAAGTCTATGGGATTTTTTATTCAAAAAGTCGGAAGGCTTTAGATTTCAGAACCCATCGAAATTGTCTTATATTTTAGAAAACATCAAATTTTAACAATTTAATTTTTAAAAGACCTAGAATTTTAAATTTACAATTTACAAAATTGAAAGGTATAAATTTTACAAGAAATCAAAGTTTAACGTTTTAATTTGCGGAAATTATTGAATTTAAAGCTTTTAATTTTTAAAAGCTATGGAATTTGATATTTTAAAAATCAGAAGGCTTGAGATTTACGGAGAAATCAAAGTTTAACGATTTAATATCTTGAAAATCATTGAATTTGAAGGTTTTAATTGTTAGAAGCGATGGAATTTGATATTTTAAAAATCAGAAGGCTTGAGGTTTTAGGAGAAATCAAAGTTTAATGATATAATTGTTTGGAAATCATTGAATTTGAAGGTTTGAGTTTTAAAAGCTATTTTAAAGGCTTTTTTTTAAAAAGCTGTGGAATTTTATATTTTAAAAATTAGAAGATTTAAGATTTTAGAAGAAGTCAAAGTTACCAATTTAATTTCTGCAAATCATTGAATTTGAGGGATTTAATTTTAAAAAGTGCTGCAAAAGCTTTAAAATTAATTTTTCAAGTCCTTAATTAATTTTTCGTCATTTCGGCATTTTCATTTGGCTTTTTCTCGATGTCATGACGAAAATCACTGTATTTGCCATGTGCAAACGAAAATTTTGGCGAGAGCTTAGTTTAAATCACGAGGCGAAGCCTCGTGATAAAAAAAAGCCTTTAAAATAGCTTTTAAAACTCAAACCTTCAAATTCAATGATTTCCAAACAATTATATCATTAAACTTTGAAAATTTTCGTTTAAACTTGGCGAATAATGTACTATTTTTCCCGTTTAAAAAAATATTTACCCTGGGAGCTCTGAAAATGATTGCCAACAAGGATTTTTTCTCCACTTCGGTGCATGGTGGGTAGTAGTACTACAGGCTTTGCTTCGGTGTGACTGCAATTTTTCCTCCACTAAAGTTGTTTAAAATATATCTACAGGGGTATTACTCCTATTCAAAGTTTTTTTCCTCACTTCAAGGCCTGTCGGCTAACAAAGTTACAGGCGTTCTAGGATTTAGAGTCAAAATATTTGTCTTTTATCACGGAGAAAAATAGATTGTGAAAAGGAAGGGAAGTTAGTATCTGGATATTGAACTATGGGAAAGCTGCCTAAGATATTAGGTTGCAATATCTAGATATTATAATATAATATCTCATATATTAAATCATAATATCTGGATATTACACAATAATATCTGGTTATTGCACAATAATATCTTAGAGATAGTTCTCCCATAGATCAATATCCAGATATTAACTTCCCCTTCTTTTCACTACCTATTTTTCTTAGTGATTGTGGAACTTGGTATTTAATGCCACCTACTTATTTAAACAAAATTTGTGTTTCAAAATATGACATAAATTACAATTTTTCAAAATACGATGATCTATTTCTTCACAAATTTCAGACAATTCATTTTAATGCTATAAACATGAATTCTCGAAGTTGAGATAGAAAATTCATAATTCAAGCCCTTGAGATAAGCAAGTCTTCTACTATTCCTTGAGTTTCGCCAAATTTACTCCTTGAATTCTCATAAATATTTACACCACGCACGTATAGATGCGGTGGAACGTAGAAACCACGAAGTGGCACTTCCCTAGATCAGTGCCATACAGCTATTCTGATACATCTGCTTATCTCCCAGATCCAGGATTTTTTTACCAGCCTCTCTGCGTGAGTAGAGTCACATATAGTACAGAAGGTGGAAGGAAATTTATGCATTTTTATTTTTTTGTACACATCGTAAACAGCCACCCTCTTGTCATATTTCGCTCTAGAGTCTATTTTTTATTTGTGTTCATGGTTGAACTGAGTTATTTAAAAAAAGAATCATCCAAAATAACCATTGTTTTCTTGAAAATATTGTAATTTGATAAGTTGGATTTGATAATCTTGGACTTGATAATGCCAAGGATAAGTCATAAAATCAAAACCACTCGGGGTATTACAATTATTGCAAGTTAAACTCAAGATATTGGGCTCTATTTATACAGGATTTCAGTAACTTGGGAATTCAAACAATGACAATAAGAAAGTACTTTTCCATCTTCCATTTACCTGTACCTGACACGATTTTGCGTATTCAAGGGTCTTTGTCCGATTGAATGGGGGAGTTTGAAAACTTTTTGTGCTTGTTCATCAGCATCCTTTGTCACAGAAACTTTGTCTCAAAAGAGTCCATAACGTTTATTCGAAAGTAGCTGGTGACTTTTAAAGTTTTAAGAATCTATTTATAACGTGTTTTTGTCCAAGAAAAGTTTCAAACTTTTGAACAAAGGACCGAAATCTTTCTATTGAACTCTAAAAAGTTCAATAAAAATGTAATAAAGCAAAGACATTTGGTCATTTTTCGATAACAGGAGTCATGACAAAAATGAACGTGAATCGAACTGACCTAGATTTTCAGCGAATAAAATCCGCAGATCTTTCTGCCTCATTTTTCCTCTTTTCGCGTGGTGGCAACGTTGAAAATAAATCGAGGAAATGGGAGCAAAACTTAATGACCTGAATGTGTAAATTGGGCGAATATTATTTAGTCGACTGGAAAAAAAGAAATATTTCGTTTGCCAATTTGGCTAATAAAAATTTTCACTGAATCAATAAATATTTATCAGAGGTTTGAGCAACAAGCACAAAGTCACCATGCCAAGAAAATAATTTTTAATACATGATTCGATTGTTCATTTGCTTAAATGATTAAATTACATACCATTAATGAATTAAATCGAGTATTATACAATTATATTAATCAAGCTGAACCAGTCTTAAATATTTTATAATTTCCTTATATTTCTGCAATTTTATCTCAGATATCCAGATATGATTTTCCAAAAGTTAAAAAATTATGCTGCGAAAAAATAACGTAATTTTATTATTGCGTTATTAAATATTTTACAATTTCCTTATATTTCTGCAATTTTATCTCAGATATCCAGATGTGACTTTCCGTAAGATAAAAAATTATGCTGTGAAAAAATAACGTAATTTTATGATCCTTAGAGCCTAAATAATGCGACAATTTAATAAAATCTATGGAATATTGAAAAATTATTCTTGCAGGCAGCAGCATGATTATACGCGCACCTAATCTAAAGTAGATTAAAAAGCTTATTTAAAAATCCCATGATGGTCAGACGTAAGCAAATTTTCGGTCTCTAGAGTGTGTCGCATTAAACGAGCATTCCAATTAGACCTAATTACCCCAGAGTGTGAAAATTGCAAGCGGCTTAGTTGTGCCGACAGTGAGCCAATATTTAGGTACTTTATTCGTTAAGTGGATGTGGCGGCGGTCTTTTTAAATGGTACGTAAACGGGATAACCTCTTTATGGGCGAAGACTGAATAATAGTGTGTGCAGGTGGGCAGGTACAGTGATAATTCATTATGCAGGCTTTGTGCGATGAAACAATGGAACCCATGGGAGCTGAATGGTTGGCTCCTATTCCCATATACATATATTTCCCTCTTTTCTGATTGATGAAGAACATTGGACGACCTTTTTACGGTCGTACATATTATATGGTTATCGTAAAGAAGGCAAAAGTGTTCTCATAAAGATTAAGGCGAAGAGAGGAAGGAAGTATACATGAAAAGGATTTCACTCCTTTTAAAATAAAGGACGTTCAAGTTGCACAGTTATCCTCAAAATTAAATGAAATTTGTAATTTTCTCTAAAAATCGTAATTTTAAAAGATTCTCTATAATTCTACTCGTTTGCTTTTATGAAAATTAAATGGTTCAACAACTGCATATTTTTAATTTTAAATCTTTATTTTATTTTTTATTCTTTTATATTTCTATAGAATCAATAATTTACTTAAGGGTATTTGATACATAATGACGTCAGGAATTACCAACCGAATTTTTATGTACATTCAGCGGGTTTATTAAGAGAGAAATGCACATATAATGCTGAAATTTTGGGAAATGATAAAGAAT